>JANAVB010020599.1:15705176-15722676 GCA_029216955.1 Iris pallida | reverse complement strand
AAAATAAAAACTCTCGACCAGCTTGCTGTGAAACAATCTTCGGCATTCCATACATTCATGCTCCTTTATACATTTGAACAAAAGCCTTCGGTCTAAATTGGGCTTCAAAATACTTCAAAATAGGAGAGCTTTGCACCGCCTCCCGTTCTTCAGCTCTAGTCTAGTCTCGAGCTCCCGTAGCGCGCTCGTTACCTGGGGAGTTGGAGGTTAGCACACTTGCTAGTGGATGGGATGAACCCACTCGTCTAAACCGATACTGCTTATTAAGGATTCTGGCATACGAAGTGGTCTTTCTATTTAGAACTATATAAATTATAGTTCATATCGAAGGCACATTTTAAACGATAACAACATAATCAATTTTACCCATTCTTACCACGGTCGTGCTCCTTTACTGCACAAAATATACATAATACTTACCACCTGCAAAAGATAATAGGTGAGCATGCAATCTATCCTATATGCGGTCATTGGTGATATCGACACCATGAAGGACGATTACGTAGCATTGCGACGCGCCCTCCAGTCTAGGTTGCGAGCCTAACTAGAGGTCTCGCAATGCCTCGCGCCGAAGCACGATTTTCATAATTTTCTCCTAGGTCGATTCGGTCCCAGGGCCCCGGGTACCATCTTGAGGAAAGCTTACCTTGTGCACAAGTCGTCCATAACCATGCGAATGTATAAACAGTTTAATATGAATGAAGTAAATTGTATAGCATAACCATTATCAAACCACATAATCATTCCTACTCGTGCAAGGGTCCTTTTTTTCGAAACCGTACGTTCTGATTTAGCATCCCGTAGGCACCAAATTCTCCGAGGCATGATATACCGCAATCAATGTTTCTTTCTTTTGTGTTTTGTCGAGCATGAAATAAATTCTATCTCTTTCCTAGGACTTTATCTTTTCTCTACTTAGAGTGAACTTATAGATTCGGAGTTAACTTCTCTAGGTTGCTATATTATCCCGAGCTCTTGATCTTAGTGGCAAGCATATATCCCGTTAGCATCATCGATTTTAACGTTGAACTTAAGAATTTAGTTGGCGGGAAGGAGTAGAAAAGATGGGGCCAAAGAACCACCCACCTAAGGAGATTGCGTCGAGAGTAGGAGAACGCTTCGTGATGGTCAAGTGTCAGTTACATGAACTCCTGTAACAGCACGAGCATCGAATTAGAACCCTTTCTTCAATCCCTCCTTCGAAATTCCTAAAGACGCATTCAGAAATCGACGCAAAAGCACACTATCAAATCCATGCAACAATTCATTCAGAAAGCCAAGAAAACCAATAAAACCAATGACAGACGGGTTGCGTCGCTCTCTTTAGAGTTCATTCGCCAAGATGCCACCTACCGCATCTAGGACTTATTCCAACAGTAGCCGATCCATTAGTTGGAACGGTACTCATATCACTCGTCCAAATCAATTTTATTGATGCCATGGTTTTTGTATACCAAATTCGTCGTCGAGTCTGACTAACCATCTATGTTTCCGACCATGTCTGACTTGCCACGAGCCTATTACATAGTACTTCGTCCCAACGGGAGCGAGGCACTACATAATATACCACTAAGAAAAAGTTTCATCTCGAAACTTAAGAACAAGGGTCTGACCTTCCTCGACAAAAGTGAAGGGTACTTCTCCTTCATCTCCGCCTCTAGTTCCCACGTCGACTCCTCAACGGAATGGATGCACCAGAGTACGCGAACCAAGGACATCGATCGGCTCCGCAGGATCATTTCTTTATGGTCCAAGATTTGTACGGGCTCCTCCGAGTATGAAAGATCGGCGCACAGCTCCAACTGATCAAAATTAACCACATGACTTGGGTCATGTACGTACTTCCAAAGTTGGGAGACATGGAAGACGTCATGCACTTCAGCCAGGACAGGAGGTAACGTGATCCGGTAAGCAACTATCGCCACTCTTTCGAGAATCTCGAAGGGCCCTACTAATCTCGGACTCAGTTTGCCCTTTACCCCGAATCGCATGACGTCCCGCATCGGCGTCACCTTCAAAAACACATGGTCCCCAACCAAGAACTCTAACTGTCGTCGGCAAGTATCTGCATAACTCTTTTGTCGACTCTGAGCAATACGGAGCCTATCTCAAATCATGCGGACCTTCTCGACGGCTTGTTCGACTAGTTCTGGCCCGAGCACCTGTCGCTCCCCGACTTCGTTCCAGCAAATCGGAGATCGGTACTTCCCCTGGTAAAGTACCCCGTAGGAAGCCATCTGGATGCTTGATTGATAATTGTTGTTGTATGCGAACTCCGCGAGCGGCAAGTATGTGTCCCAACTAGTCTTCAAATCTATCGCACACAGACGTAACATATCCTCCAGGATTTGATTTACTCTTTCTGTCTGGCCATCGGTTTGCGGGTGGTGCGCGGAGCTAAGGTTCAACTTATTGCCCAGCGTCGCCTGTAGACTCGTCCAAAAACGTGATAAGAATCGCCCGTCTCTGTCCGAAATGATTGTGGTAGGTACCCCATGCAGTCTAACGATCTCATTGATATAAATCTGAGCTAACCGATCGACGCTCCATGATGCTTTGATAGCGATGAAATGAGCGGATTTGGTCAAACGATCGACGATGACCCAAATCGCATCATTTCCTCGCGACGTCTTCGGAAGGCCCATGATAAAATCCGTAGAGATGTCATTCCACTTCCATACTGGAATGTCGAGGTTCTGTAGCTCCCTGCCTGGTCTTTGATGCTCGGCCTTCACCCGTTGACAGGCCATGCACTGTGACACAAACGTTGCTACATCTTTCTTTATGCCGTGCCACCAAAAGGTCGTGCGCAAGTTCTTATACATTTTGGTACTCTCGGGGTGCAACGAGTACTTCGCATAATGTGCCTCCGTCAGAATCTCCTTTCTAAGTTCGGCATGGTCTGGCACGCATATCCTCCCTTTCATCCGCATCATTCCGCCCTCGTCCACCACAAAGTCGGTCGCCTTTTCCGTCGAAATCAGCTCGCGCATCTTCTTCAGGAATGGGTCATCCAGAAAGGTGTCAATGCTGAATTCTATCTCTCGGTCCGACGTTATCCCTGACAACTCGTCTGGGAACACATCAGGAAATTCTGCCATGACTTCAGTCTGGGCCGTGCTTGCAATCTCCGTTCTCGTGTCTCAAACTGATGCTAGGTACCCACTGCACCCAGAATGCAACATACGCCTTGCCAAAATTGCCAATATCATCATTGCTGCCTTTGACGCTGCTCCGCACGAATAGGAGAACTCTGTTTCGCCCGGAAAGCGAAACACAACTCTTTTCTCTGCGCACTCGATCGTTGCGTGGCATGCACCCAACCAATCCATGCCGAGGATTATATCGTACTCCTTGATGTCGAGGACGATAACTTCCAAGGATAGATTTTTTCTTCCGATGCAAATGTAACCATCCCTACAAATTTGAGTGGCAGACATATCAACTCCCGATGGAGTGCTCACGCCAAGATTCATATCTAAAAGTTGCATGGGTAGTTTATTCTCTTCTAGAAAGTCGGCAGATATGAAACTATGCGTAGCACCCGAATCGAACAGTACTCTAGCAGGCATATTTTTATAGAGTAGTATACCTGTCACGACAGTGTCAGACATGAACGCTTCGTCCCGAGTCAGTGCATAGACTCGGCCTTGCGCCCCTTGGCAATTTTGTGGGTTCACGGGCACGGCGTTTGCGCCATGGGCGGGAGGTACCCTGCTCTGGTTCTGGACGTTCCTTGGTGGATATTGGTTCGCCCTCCGCATACGACAATCTACTGTGACCTAGCTGGCCACACTTGAAGCATCCCCCTTGGCAATCGACCGCCAGATGTCCGATCTTACTGCAGTGATGGCACCGTACGCCTGGGTGAGGCCCCCGATACTCGAACATGTTCTGGCGCTTTGGCGCACCAGATCCTCCCGCTCGTGAGAACGCTTGTTGAAGTTGTTGCGGATGCTTGACCCGCTCTTCTGCGAAGCTCGACCGAAGATCTGCTCACTATCAAGGACGGCGTGTAAAATCCCTAATTGCTCGACGAGTGCGAATATGTGCGAGCGTATATATTTTTAGAAAAATATTTTTCCTATTTTTTTATAGTTTCAAAATAATCTATATAATAATTATTTTAACTATCGTAGCAAAATGTCCAAGTTCATTATTTATTTATTTTAATTATGGAAAGCCTTTCATTTATACAGTTATAATAATAAATAATATTCTTATAAAATGGTATACTAGAAAAGTATATTTATGTAAAAATTAATTATACATACATAGGTATTTCGTAATTATTTATTGGTTTATTTTAAATAATAATATAATTTTTGAAATTATTATTATTAGTATTTTTGGAAAAATATATTTAAAATTTTTGTGGCAATTTAAATCTTGATTTGATTTTATGGATTTATTTAAATAGTTAAGTTAATATCTATATTTGAAATTTGATTGATTTTAAACTAAAGGATAGAATTTAATTAGATTTAAATTGATTTAGATTTGGATTTAGAATTTATTGAATTTGATTTAAATTAAATTACGAATTATCTAATTGGGTTTAAATTTTCCAAATCCTTATCCAACTGGGAATTTCCATATCTTATAAATAGGCAGGTACTCCTCCATAAATTTTTATCATTCACAAATTCTTCAACAAATTTTTCCATAAACCAAAACCTGTGCATCGTGTCAGTGTCCAACCTTTTTCGTGTCAGCCGTGACGACGTCGGGTCCGACCCCGGGTGTCTTTCCACTAGATTATACATTACAGATACAATAATTTCTCGCCGTGTCAGATACCCCAGACACGGTGCTACTCACAATCCCTTCCCGCGTCACGCAGGACACGATTACCAACCCCGACATGACCTAACCTAATCCTAGCCGTCGCCCGACCCCTGTCTACTTCGAACAACCTTCTTCTCGCCCAACAGCCACTGCCCGCACTATTGTTGACCACCGACCAAGGGCCATGTACCCAGAGTCCGACCAACTGCCACCAAGACACCGCCACCCCGCTGCCATCCTGCTCCTCACTGTGACCCATCGTCGGCGCCGCCACAGCCACGACGCAAGCACCCCTCTACCAAGGTCATCCCCTGGATCACCAACGCCACCATGGCGCTGTCTCTATCGCCCACAACCCTCACCCCGATGGCAATGCTGTCACCACCACCGCCATCTCCTCGCCACCACCGCCGTGCACCAGCGCACACCCTGTCACCACCGTAGCCAACTCCGGCCAACCCGCCATGAAAAAACCTCTCACAAATAAACAGCCACCATCACCAAATAAAGAAACACGAACCCAGAATCACCTGTCGGGCACCGTCCATCGTTGTCCGCGCCGTCCGATTTTCCCCCTCCGTGCGCTGCACCCTCCCAGCCATTTTGCGTCTCCACGCTGACTGACCCGGAGCAAGCCGCTCGTCTTCTCCCTTGGTTTTCCCTCTGCCGGAGTAGCGCTCCACCGCGTCCACCGTGCCGAGCAGCTTCCGACTCCGTACCGCCTCCAACCGCCATGTCGGTGCCCCCTTTCAGTTCGCCTGCCGACGAGCTCCGGCCGCCGTCCGAAACCCCTCTCCCCGATCGTCTCCCCCGAGCTCGCCTCATCCTCCACCTAGAACGCCGTGCGACCCCCACAACCTCCACCGCGTTCCTCCGCACCGCACGTCCCTTCCATCCGCCGCGCCGCAGCCGCCCTCATCGCCGCACACGACCACCGCCGCCTCACTCGGCCGGTAGCTCCGGCCGAAAACCCTATCGCCGAGCCCTCAGCGTCCACCGTCGGTGGATCAGCCTCCGCGCCTGAGTCTCCTCCTCCGCCGCTCCTCTCGCCCCTCTCTTTCTCTCCTTTCCCGGTTCCTCTCTCTTTCCCTTCTCTGAACCCCTCTCTCCAATTCTCTTTCTCTCTCTTCTTTCTTTTTTCGGTTTAAGTAACAGTACTATTCTCTCGAAAGAGAACAATTTCTCTTCTTTTTTATTTTATTTTATTATCATTTTTTGTTTAAGTTATTTTGTTTGGTTTTTTATATTTTTATTTGTTTTCTTATTGGTGTTACTTATTGTATTATGTATTATGTAATCGTATTATTATTGTTACTATTATTATTAATATTGGTTTTTATCAATATTATTATTTATATTTTAGAAATTTTATAAATATTTTCAAGCTAGTTTCAAAAGTAGTTTTTATCACTAAAATATTATCTACGACTTATATGTATTTATATTTGACTAAGTTATTGTTTTTGGTCTGATGGAGTTAGAAATAGTTTCATAACATTTATCCACGATATTTTTAATTGGTAGAATATGGTCTGCACCTAAGAATCATGATTTACAACCTAGAAATTTTTGCCAAAAAAACATTTTATAATTTTGTATTTACTTACAAAACTACTATGATAAATAGAAATATATTTTAATATTACAAATATTTTTCCTAAAATAGTAAGTATATTATTTATCCCGTCCCTTCGATTTCTATCATGTCCTTACTCATTATATTCTCATCCTCCTCCAAAAAAAATTGAATTCCTTTAATTATCCTTCTGGCCGAGACCAATCCCATCCTTCCTATTTCCTCGCCAATTCAAGCCTACCTTATGTCCACCCTAACTAATTTGACCGTCCTGGACCCGATGGTACTATCTGTACCGACATCAGAGGTCACCTTGCGTAGCTGTTATACCGAAGTCGCAGTTCGTGTCACCTTGATCATTGTAGCACACCAGGCGTACTACCAGGCAAGACCCCTTGCCTTTACTGTTTAATTTCTTGCTCAATATCATGCATGTTTTATTTCTTATAAGTTGTTATTTCAAAACCATATGTAATTGCAAATTATTATACTTTAGTTTTCTTATTGTATTTGGCCTAGAGTTAAGGGACCACCTTTGTTTGTGCCGCATTTATTGGCCCGACACCTGTGTGCCACGATGTCACGTGTCTCATATAGATTCGAACTTACGCACCGACCATACATCGGTGCATACAGGACGAGCGTTAGGATATAACTGCTAATATAATTGCCTAGAAGACTTAGCGGTTATTAGAAATATCGTGGTGTGGATTCAGTACGAGTAGTGCATGGAGAGGGGAAGACAGTTATTAGGCGCAGGGGCTTTCACACATTTACTTTCCTCTGGCTGCCATTTATGATTCAACCGAGAGCTAGTGCGCCGTACACTTATTTACTTTTCTCTAGATGCCACTAGTGCCTCGGTTGAAACACAAATGTGCCGTACATTTACTTTTCTCTAGCTGCCGTTAGTGACTCACCCGAGAGACTAGTCTGCCGTGCATTTCTTTATTTTCCTCTAGATGCCACTAGTACCTCGGTTGAAATGCTAACGCACCGTGTTTCTAGTCTCGGGAGCCCTTGTGTGGAACGTTGTCTTCAAAATGCATTTTCACATAGAATGGTTAAGGACCTTTATCTGTTTAGTAATATATATACTTTTGTGTTGAGCCTTATTTATTCAGTTATTGGCATGATATTATGTGTCTTGTTACGTCCCTCTGAGGACCTGGTTATCTCTCCAGGTGTGTGCTCTTGTCATTCGCAGGTGTTCTAGCTCTAGCCGTGATCATCGTTATTTCTTCGAGGACGATTGCACTTTGATTGTCTTCGCTTCGCTCGCCAAGTTTATTTTTTTTCTCATGTATTTTTTTCTTTACTTGTTGGTAATGGATTTGTCTCCGTCCAATATATTGTATCAAGACAATTTATTATATGTTATCTTTTATTCATTTATTTCTGTGTGGATGAGATTAGTTATGGTTCTACTGCATTTTACAGCTTACGTATATTTATTATACGGCTGGCATGTCTACGTTCCTAGTCCTACGTATTTTGGGACTGGGGCGTTACATATTTTTGTGGTGGCCCATGCAGGTTAAGATAAATTGTTTGGTTACTTTACCGTACCAAGCAAGCCTGCGTATATGATTAGAAGTCTAGGATCTCATCCACATACTTGACCTTTTTCCTTGATCCTCTATTTGAACTACCGTTCGACTCAACGATTGCATCTTGCTTGATTCCTTCTATCATTAATCTTATCTCTCTTCGTGCTTGCTAGAGGTTAGACAGGTGATCCCTACTAGTTAGACATATTTCTTTGTCCCAAAACACCATTAGTTTAATTCTTTTAAGTTAGGTAGATTACCTTATGACCTAGCAACCCCTTTGTCCTTACGACCTATATTAGCAAGTCTACTTAGATTCTAGAATTTAGAGGACCCTAACCCATCTAGTCAACCAAAGACTTGGATAAGAAGACTATAGGACGACTGTATAGGGACCAACACAGGATATGACTTAGAATCATTCTGCTTTCTTTCAATCTTACTCTCGTGCCTATATTTTTACTATCTAGACTAATGATGCTAATGTAGCCTAGTTTTTGCAAGCTCAATTCTTTATCAAGCTTGTTCATGAAATATGTTATTGGAGTCCTCCACTAACGTATTGTCTACTCGGAACCGGTGTATGATGGTCTGATCAACCTAATGCACTTTGGTTCACTTTTATCTATCGTTCTACGTGGATGGGGACATAGCTAAACTTGTCCTCTAGAGTCCCATCCGTGACTGCCGTGGCAACTCCTTTTGAATTATTCGTTCGCCTTTGAACCACGTATTCGTATTCGATAACGCCACTTTTGAACTCTATATTGCTTTCGCCTTCACCTATTTTAGAAGGACGAAGGCGTTGTTCTAGAAATTCCTCTAGCTATCCTATCACCCATGACCATTATCACTCGATGTTGCTAAATCTTTGTCTTAAACTACTCGTCCTTCTTTTCGGCCTATATTTACTATCATGACCTTCTAATCGCTTAATTTAGGCGTGCACCTAATCACTCTCTTAATCGTGCCCCCAACCTACACTCAAGGAACCATGTCTTTAAGTTCTTAAATTTATTTCTCTTAATACCATACAATTCCTTATTGCAGGTTATCTTGATTAAACTTTAACCCTTGATCATTTTCACTCTTGCATTAAGTAGCCATATCCACGATTATTTTTGTATTTATCTAAATCATGATTTCCTAATGCATCTTGTGTTGAAACGTTGTGAATTGATTTTTTTCTCATCGCTACCCCTTTGTGCCTTCTCATCCCCTATTACTTCCTAATTTCGAGGATGAAATTCTTTTAAGTTGGGTAGGATGTAAAACCTCTAAATTTCTACTATTTTTTTATTTTATTAAATTTGGTACTGATTTAAAATTTTGTATTATACGTCGTATTGTACGTCGCGTAGTCGTATTGTACGTCGTGCACGAAATTTTATTTTTCGTAATTGCTCGACGAGTGCGAATATGTACGAGCGTACATATTTTTAGAAAATATTTTTTCTATTTTTTTATAGTTTCAAAATAATATATATAATAATTATTTTAGCTATCGTAGCAAAATTTTCAAGTTCATTATTTATTTATTTTAATTATGGAAAGCCTTTCATTTATACAGTTATAATAATAAATAATATTCTTATAAAATGGTATACTAGAAAAGTATATTTATGTAAATATTAATTATGCATACATATAAATTTTGTAATTATTTATTGGTTTATTTTAAATAATAATGTAATTTTCGAAATTATTATTATTAGTATTTTTGGAAAAATATATTTGAAACTTTTGTGGCAATTTAAATCTTGATTTGATTTTATGGATTTATTTAAATAGTTAAGTTAATATCTATATTTGAAATTTGATTGATTTTAAACTAAAGGATAGAATTTAATTAGATTTAAATTGATTTAGATTTGGATTTGGAATTTATTGAATTTGATTTAAATTAAATTACGAATTATCTAATTGGGTTTAAATTTTCCAAATCCTTAGCCAACTAGGAATTTCCACATCCTATAAATAGGCAGGTACTCCTCCATAAATTTTTATCATTCATAAATTCTTCCACAAATTTTTCCACAAACCAAAACCTGTGCATCGTGTCGGTGTCCAACCTTTTCCCGTGTCAGCCGTGACGGCCTCGGGTCCAACCCCGGGTGTTCCACTAGATTATACATTATAGATACAATGATTTCTCGCCGTGTCCGATACTCCAGACACGGTGCTACTCACAATCACGTCCTGCGTCACGCAGGACACGATTACCATCCCCGACATGACCTCACCTAATCCTAGTCGTCGCCCGACCCCAGTCTACTTCGAACAACCTTCTTCTCTCCCAATAGCCACTGTCCGCACTATTGTTGACCATCAACCAAGGGCCATGTACCCAGAGTCCGACCAACTGCCACCAAGATATCGCCACCCCGCTGCCATCCTCCTCCTCGCTGTGACCCATCGTCGGCACCGCTACAGCCACGACGCAAGCACCCCTCTACCAAGGTCACCCCCTGGATCACCGACGCCACCACGGCGCTGTTTCCATCGCCCACAATCCTCACCCCGATGGCAACGCTGTCACCACCACCGCCTTCTCTTCGCCACTACCGCCGTGAACCAGCGCACGCCCTGTCACCACTGTAGCCAACTTCGGCCAAACCGCTACCAGAAAACCCTTTACAAATAAATAGCCACCATCACCAAATAAAGAAATACGAACCCAGACTCACCTGTCGAGCACCGCCCATCGCCGTCCGCGCCGTCCGACTTTTCCCCTTCGTGCCCTCCATCCTCGCAGCCATTCCGCGTCTCCGCGCCGACTGACCCGGAGCAAGCCGCTCATCTTCCTCCTTAGTTTTACCTCTGCCGGAGTAGCGCTCTGCCGCGTCCACTGTGCCGAGCAGCTCCCGACTCCCGTGCCGCCTCCAACCGCCATTTTGGTGCCTCTTTCAGTCCGCCCGCCGACGAGCTCCGGCCGCCGTCCGAAACCCCTCTTCCCGATTGTTTCCCCCGAGCTCGCCTCATCCTCCACCTCAAACATCGTGCGAACCCTACGACCTCCACCGCGTTCCTCCGCGCCACCCGTCCCTTCCATCCGTCGCGTCGCAGCCGCCCTCGTCGTCGCACGCGACTGCCGCCGCCTCACTCGGCCGGCAGCTCCGGTCGGAAACCCTGTCGCCGAGCCCTCAACGTCCACCGCCGGTGGATCAGCCTCCGCGCCTGAGTCTCCTCCTCCGCCGCTCCTCGCGCCCCTCTCTTTCTCTCCCTTCCCGGTTCCTCTCTCTTTCCCTTCTCTGAACCCCTCTCTCCAATTCTCTTTCTCTCTCTTTTTTCTTTTTTCGGTTTAAGTAACAGTACTGTTCTCTCGAAAGAGAGAACAAATTCTCTTCTTTTTTATTTTATTTTATTATTATTTTTTTGTTTAAGTTATTTTGTTTGGGTTTTTATATTTTTATTTATTTTCTTATTGGTGTTACTTATTGTATTATGTATTATGTAATCGTATTATTATTGTTACTATTATTATTAATATTGGTTTTTGTCAATATTATTATTTATATTTTAGAAATTTTACAAATATTTTCAAGCTAGTTTCAAAAGTAGTTTTTATCACTAAAATATTATCTACGACTTATATGTATTTATATTTGACCAAGTTATAGTTTTTGGTCTGATGGAGTTAGAAATAGTTTCAAAACATTTATCCACGATATTTTTAATTGGTAGAATACGGTCTGCACCTAAGAATCATGATTTACAACCTAGAAATTTTTGCCAAAAAAATATTTTATAATTTTGTATTTACTTACAAAACTACTATGACAAATAGAAATATATTTTAATATTACAAATATTTTTCCTAAAATAGTAAGTATATTATTTATCCCATCCCTTCGATTTCTATCCTGTCCTTACTCATCATATTCTCTATCCTCCTCCAAAAAAAATCGAATTCCTTTAATTATCCTTCTGTCCGAGACCAATCCCATCCTTTATATTCCCTCGCCAATTCAAGCCTACCTTATGTCCACCCTAACTAATTTGACCGTCCTAGACCCGATGGTACCATCTGTGCCGACATCAGAGGTCACCTTGCGTAGCTGTTATACCGAAGTCGCAGTTCGTGCCACCTTGATTATTGCAGCACACCAGGCGTACTACCAGGCAAGACCCCTTGCCTTTACTATTTAATTTCTTGCTCAATATCATGCATGTTTTATTTCTTATAAGTTGTTATTTCAAAACCATATGTAATTGTAAATTATTATACTTTAGTTTTCTTATTGTATTTGGCCTAGAGTTAACATACCACCTTTGTTTGTGCCACATTCATTGGCCCGACACCTGTGTGCCACGATGTCACGTGTCTATATAGATTCGGACTTGCGCACCGACCGTACATCGGTGCGTACAGGATGAGCGTTAGGATATAACTGCTAATATAATTGCCTAGAAGACTTAGCGGTTATTAGAAATATCGTGGTGTAGATTCAGCACGAGTAGTGCATGGGGAGGGAAAGACAGTTATTAGGCGTAGTGGCTTTCGACGTTCCTAGTCTACGTTCCTAGTCCTACGTATTTTGGGACTGGGGCATTATACGGCGTTATATGATTCCCTGTAAGTCTGGCATCTTTGGTTCATGACGTCCCGACGCAAATCATCATTCAGGCCTTGCTGGAAGCGCTCGTACCATGCCTCCTTGTTCGGCAGAAAGGCCCCGGCAAACTTTGCAAGCTTCGTGAACTTCGCATCGTAGTCTTCAACAGACAGGTTTCTTTGCTTCAAGGACATGTATTCCTCTTTCTTTTGTCGACGAACGGCACGAGGAATGTATTGCTCGAGGAAGGCCAGTTTGAACATCTCCCACGAGATCTTGGCGTTGGGGTTGGCCTCTTGGAGTTCTTGTTTCTTTGCCTCCCACCAGTCGTAGGCCCTCAAGTTTAGCTGTAGGGCTGCACACCCGACTCTCTTGGACTCCTTGATGCTGAGGAGATTGAACAGACCCTCAATCTTTACAAGCCACCCCATGACTTCGTCAGGCTCTGCTCGGCCGTTGAATTCAGGTGGGTTCATCTTCTTGAATTTGGTCGTCTTGAGCAGGGAGGAGGAAGACATGTGCTTCTTCGCTACGGGTTGTACTTCTTCTTCTGACATGGCGGTCGTCGAGTTCTGTTGGGTCGCTATGGTGCTCACGATCCGGGTCAGGGCCTCCATCTGCTTTTGTTGGGCGCTGATTTGGGCCTGGATCTGTTCTTGCAGCTGGCATTGCTGTATCTCTGCCTGGCGCTGTTGGAGTTCCATGAGGCATAGTAGTCGCTCCATGGCGGACTCGCTAGGCATCGCGTCTTCGGTGCTATCCGTGCTAATCAACGTGGCGTTGACGGCGGGGACACTCGGTTTGTTCGGCATTCCTACAAAATTAAGCAAATCCGTTAGTATTCTCAAAATATCTACGGGCTTATATGTATGGAACGATTATTTCAGGCCGCATATGTCGAAAAGCATAGTTTTTAAAAAATTGCAACAACATCTAAAGAAAGTATTTTGAAAGGTCCAAGGTGTGAACCGAGCTCTGATACCAACTTGTCACACCCCGACTCGCCGAATCGGTCGTCCTCGCCTTGACTCGAGCTAAATCAATCCCACGAGCCGGGACGTGATGTCGTGTAAGCCTTTATTGGACTTGCACAAGGCAAGGATGTGCACTTGGGATTTACTTTGACACGACGTATTGAAATTAAACAGTACAAAGAGTTGAAGACATAGCATAGGAAGAAATTTAGCTTTTCATTCATAACTTGCAAAGTATGTGCAAGGTCATTTTTACATTACATATGCCATTGCGGCTACATCTTGAAACACAAAAGAAAAACTCTCGACCAGATTGCTGTGAAATAATCTTCGGCGTTCCACACATTCATGCCCCTTTATACATTTGAACAAAAGCCTTCGATCTGAATTGGGCTTCAAAATACTTCAAAATAGGAGAGCTTCATGCCGCCTCCCGTTCTTCAGCTCCAGTCTAGTCTCAAGCTCCCGCAGCGCGCTCGTTACCTGGGGAGTTGGGGGTTAGCACACTTGCTAGCGGATGGGACGAACCCACTCGTCTAAACCGACACTGCTTATTAAGGATTCTGGCATACGAAGTGATCTTTCTATTTAGAAATATATGAATTTTAGTTCATATCGAAGGCACATTTTAAACGATAACAACATAATCAATTTTAACCATTCTTACCACGGCCGTGCTCGTTTCCTGCACAAAATATACATAATACTTACCACCTGCACAAGACAATAGGTGAGCATGCAATCTATCCTATATGCAGTCATTGGTGATATCGACACCATGAAGGACGATTACGTAGCATTGCGACGCGCCCTCCAGTCCAGGTTGTGAGCCTAACTGGAGGTCTCGTAATGCCTCGCGCCGAAGCACGATTTCTATAATTTTCTCCTAGGCCGATTCGGTCCCAGGGCCCCGGGTACCGACTCGAGGAAAGCTCACCTTGTGCACAAGTCATCCATGACCATGCGAATGTATGAACAGTTTAATATGAATGAAGTAAATTGCATAGCGTAACCATTATCAAACCACATAATCATTCCTACTCGTGCAAGGGTCTTTTTTCTCCGAAACCGTACGTTCTGATTTAGCATCCCGTAGGCACCAAATGTCACGACCCGCTCCCGAATAACCGGATACGAGTCGGACACGCCCAGCCTTTGTCGTTAGACACGACAAAGTAAGCTGTACCATTCTAGGAAAAACTAACCAGATATCAAGACAAGTATGAAAACACAGCATCTATAAATGTATCCCAGAAAAGTACAAGTCTCAGAATTCTATTACATTCCAGCAAATAAAAGTAAGTCTACTAGTCTCAATACAAGGAAATAATATGGAATACTAAGGTAAGCTCTAGGCTTCTGCAGCCTCTAAGTCAAGAGCAGCACCAGCTAGCTCTCCTGCATCAATTGGCTCCTTGCCATAGTACGTATCGCACAAAGCCTCCAACTCACCTGTAACATATCCTAGTTAGGAGCGGAGCTAAGTATATCCAAGGAATGATCATGAACATCATGGTATGAATCAAGAAACAGGAAATATATATATATATAAAGTACAGGAAATGAGACAAGACATGGAACTGAGCAGAAAATACTGAAAGTAAAACAGGAAACATGGTATGAGTCCTGAACATGAAATACAACCTGAACATGAAGTACAACCTGAATCATGAAATACAACCTGAACATGAAATACAACCATAAATCCTGAAATACAACCTGAATCCTGACATGTATAATATTGAAATACTTCTAGATTGTGTGATCGGCTTGGGTAGATGCAATGAACATGAAATGGTACGACTTTGGTCCTGCGTGCACGGTGCGGGACCCAAGCTATTCACATGAATAGTAACAGGGTTTGATCACATATCTATAGTATTTCCCCTCCCATACATAAGTAATACATGAAACATGAAATCAGACAATACCGTGATACATCGTGTCAATCAAGGAGATACAGGGATGAACATGCAAGACATGATAAATGAACAAATCCGAGGAGTATACTTGCCTTGCTCCGGGTGATCGAAAAAGGGTAGTGGAGCTGGAACTTCTCCTGTTATATGGTTACAATTGATAAGTCTACAATGTAGGTAAATATTTCTAGTCTAAAAGATCACTATAACAACTTGGTTTAACATTAAACTTATCTATACATAATCTATAAATTACCATTTATACAACTACAATAATATTCCAAAGTATAAGGTAATCTATCTATCTATCTATCTACACCACTTATGTTCCATAAAGTCACTCCCATGCACAGTATTGGTTTCAGATATGGTGGCTGGCAACCCTACCATTTTTCAGGTGATATATGTCCAACATCAATTCTAAAATACTGTCACGACCCGTACCCATTTTTTTCGGACGCGAGCTCGTGAGCAAGCCAGCTATGTATCGAGCGGACTCCAGCCCGATTCGAGTACGTATAAGCTGTCAGGGTCATGGTATCATATCTAATCTAAACTAAATCTCAATCCACAGGAATCATATAAACAAGAATGAACAAGTATGGGTCATGGTCTGCAGCTCATTAGCATATTGTTCGATTTGACTCTAAGAATGATATGAGTCTATAAAGTAAGCAGAATATAACATGGCATGGAATATAAAGCATGTGAAGATAATAAAGAAATATCACAAGCAAATATCTGTATCATACATCGCAATCCTCTACTATCCTGCTCTGCTATCTAACTCCATGTAGTCGCTAAACCTGAAGAGATCATCAGGTCCTCAGAGGACTAGCAAGATACATAAAAACGAGCCTTTCTAACAGTTTATTATGCATGGGAAAAATACAGAATAAACAAGTAAAGCTGAGCAATGAATAAGCACGAATCTATACACTGTCTACACATAAATAAACTGCTGAACGAGGACGATAGAACTCATGTCAAGACGGATAACCAAATCGAATACTCAAACCCTCGTTCCTAGCATGGACTCGCAGGTTTGAACTACTAATCCTCGTCCCTAGTGTGGACTCGTAGATTAGCATCACCCTCGCCCCTATCGTGGACTCGCTGGTGTAAACCCTATATTACTAACCCTCGTCTCTAATATGGACTCGCAGGCTAGCATCTACTACTAACCCTCGTCCCTAGTGTGGACTCGCAGGCTAGCATCACCCTCGTCCCTAGTGTGGACTCGCAGGCGTAAACCCTATACTACTAACCCTCGTCCCTAGTGTGGACTCGCAGGCTAGCATCTACTACTAACCCTCGTCCCTATCGTGGACTCGCAGGCTAGCATCACCCTCGTCCCTAGTGTGGACTCGCAGGTGTAGACCAATAACTACTAACCCTCGTCCCTATCGTGGACTCGCAGGTTAGCTTCAAGGTTCAAGACACGGAGGCAAGACTCAATCAAGGCATGACCAATAAGACACAAGGCTAACTGTGAACACGGTCTACAACCAATGATACCAATATATGAACAGGATATAAACGATACATATTGATAATATGAGAAAAACTGAATAATAAATAAAGACAGTGCATGTAAATAAAGCTGTGTAGAAAGACAAGGTATACTTGCCTGGGGGTTGCATGGAGAACCAACAATGTATCGCCAATCACAAGTCAGCAAGTCCAAGTCATCACAAGTGTCTCCGAAAGCTGAAATAAACATTACCAACATTCTCAGAAAAGTCAAATTAGCTAGGATTGCCTTTTCTTAAGTCCAATTCTGGACACAGGGGCAAAACGGTAATTTCGGGCAAAAACGATATCCGCCGTTGGACCCGCTTGCACCGAAAAGCGTGCCAGAGTCAACGGTCTCTAAAGTCGTCAAACTATATGTCTACAGATCCGGTTTTCCGATACGAACCCAACCGTATGTCCAGAGTTGGATTGCGGCGGGCCGTGCACAAAATTGCTCGTTGAGTGGGACCGTGGGGCCCACAAAATGACGTCCGATTCAACTGTCTCAGAATTGGACCAAACTTGGCATACAGGACCAAAAAAATGATACGGTCCTGCTGGCGCAAGTTTCGTCTCGATCTGACAAGCGTGCACAAAGTAATTGGGAAATTTGCACAGAGGC
>JANAVB010020599.1:15602676-15700176 GCA_029216955.1 Iris pallida | reverse complement strand
ACGTCGTATCGAGGGTTTTTGTGATTTTTAATATTCTTAAAACGGGTTTTTCGGTAAACTTTGGAATTCAATAACTTTTAATCTACTTAATGAAACCTGAATCTACAAGAGAGGTTACGAGGCCCTATAGGTTTTCTAAAGGTGTGTTTAAATAGAATTCCTAATATGGTACTGGATTGATCGAAAACGATCTTCCAACGTGTATGCTTGGACTGTTTAATACCCTATATTTGTACAGGTTTCTCGGCAACTTCGACTCGATTTCTTTCGAGTTTCGTGTCCCTAGAATTTAAACTGATTAATGGGAATTAAAGATGGTTATACTGGCTTCATACCTGCGAAATCCGTTCGTGAAACGGACGATCGGGTAGACAGAAATCACCATGCCAAGTCGGCCTCCCGGCTGTTCCATGCTGTCGTGGGTTCACTGTTGCGCCCGACGCGCGCGCGCGTCTGCCGGCCTGCTGCGGTGCCGAGGGTGGCACGCGGTGGCCCTGGCGGCACGCGCGGTGGCCTTGGCGGCGCGCGCGGGGATGGGGGTGGCCGAGAGTTTAGGGTTTTTTTTTGGGTTTTACTCTTTCTCGTGTATTTCTCTCGATACGTAGGTTTATACGCGCTGATGCAAAAGCTCGGGTCTGCTCTGGTAGCAGGAATGCCCCTTTGGGCCGGGCCTTGGGTTGGATTTGCTGCTGAGTTGGGGAAAAATCGGTCTGAGCTCTTGGGTTGCTTGGGTTATAGTTCTCGGTTTGGATGACTAGCTCAGCCTACCAAGTACTATCCAAATGTCAGGATTGGTCGGGCTTGCTTGGATTGGCTGGAAGTGATTGGGCTATGGGCCCAGGGCCTGGTTTGGTTGGGCTGGAAATTAATATAAATCTATACACCAACACACATTCCTATATATATATATATATATATATATATATATATATATATATATATATATATATATATATATATATATACGCATGCACACAAATACCTATATATATTTATATATATATATATATACACACCCATACGTATACACGTATATTATATATATATCTACTCAAACATATATTTATATATATACAATCACCTGTACACCTTTATATATATATATATATATATATATATATATATATATATATATATATATATATATATATAATATATATATATATATATATATATATATATATATATATTATATTTACACTACACATAAATACATATATAATATATATATATGTATATACATACACATACGTATATAATATATTTATATATACAAATACACACATATAAATACCTATGTATATATATATACACACATAAATATATATACACATATACGTATATAATATATATATGTATTTATATATAATTACACATACTCAATATATATAATATACATACACATGCACACACACACACACACACACACACACACACACACACACACACACACACACACATATATATATATATATATATATATATATATATATATATGTATTTATATATATATATTTAAACCAACAATTTTATTGAAAGTAAAGGGGTGCTCAAAAAGAGCTATACAAGTGCAGGGCAGGAAAACACAAAAAGGCCCTGATAGACATGAAAATAAAAGCGACATGTGGAAATACGATGTTTGGGAATTTCGAGGAACCAAAAATCCGAAACACCGTAGGGTTCCTGAGCATATCCAATGAAGAGACCCAAAATAACGAAACGAAAAAGAATTTGAAAATTTAGAAACCCAAAATATTCGAAATATCAAAAATTCGATAATTCAAAATTTTGAAATTAAAAATTTTGAAATCGGCAGCCTAGCGATGGAGGGAACGGGCGCTAGGCCCTAGGGGGGAATGGGCGGCAAGCTCTAGGCGCGGTTGGTGGGCGCGAGGCCCAACGGGGCTCTGCCCGAAGCAGCGACCAGCCCGAGGGGGGGCACGGCTCGAGGAGCCTCGGGACCCCCCTCCCCAGGCGCAGGTCCCGAAGGCAGAGGACCGCCGGGGCGGGAGAAAGGGGGAGGTCCGACGAGGCGACGGAGGAGACGTGGCAGGGGAACTCCGGCGGATAGGGGGCCGACTTCCGGTGAGACGGGGAGGACGAAGCGCCAACGGCCGCCGGTGGGGCGGACAGGGCGGAGGTCGGGGGAGAGGGAGGGGTAGAGGGGGGGAAGGGAAAGGAGGGGGTGAGGCAGCCCGTCGGTCGGAGGGAGCCGCGCCTCGACCTCCGGGAGGTCAAGGATGGCCGGCGGCTAGCGGATGGGCCCTCCCGTATGCGACTTCGGATATCTCCGGAGCTCGTAGCGGGGGGCGGATGTCGGTGGCGGCGGCACCGCCAGCTGGGGAACACCGACCGACGACAGAGGGAAGAAACTCGCCGAGGATGACGCCTGGAGGCTCGTCGAGGAGGGAGGGCATCGCGGTGGCCGGAACGGGGGACGCGGGCCGCTGCGCGACCGCCAAGGCCTACGAGAAGGGGGCCGCCGACGCCGGGGGGGCGCTGATGAGGGTGGAGAGGAGGATGCGATGACCGGACCAGCGCCGCAGAGAAGTGGCAGGGGGGCCGGCCGTCGGATGGTTAAGAGCTCGGCCTCCGTGGCGGGGGGAGGCGCTGACCAGGCGGGAGAAGGAGCCGCAGTGGAGGGAGGCGCCGGCCACGAGAGAGTAGGCGATGCAGCGTAGGGGACCGCCGCTGCGGGGAGGGGCGTCGGCCACGAGAGAGGAGCGACGAGGGGAGGTGCCGAGGGGTGAAGGGGACGGACGGGACGCGCCCGGCGGAGCCGCGGGAGGAGCGGCAAGAGGAGGTGATGGCTGAACGTGCGCACCAGGCGGTGGCGGCACAGAGGTACGCCTAGACCGGTGCCGTCTCAAACGATGGGGCAGGCAGCTTCGTCGACGGGGGAAAGGAGGGAGAGGGGTAGGGAAAGTAGGGGGGCTGCGCGGCGGGACGCCGGCAGGCGGAGGATGGGGTCTCCACGGGGCGGAGGGCCAGGCGCTGTCCGACCAGCATGGGGAGGAGGGCCAGGCGCAGCCTCCTAGGAGGGCGAAGGCGGTGATGGGCGTGGCCAGTCCTGGGAGGCCAACAGGCCAGCCGACCCAGCAAATGCCGGCCGGGGCGGTGGCCGGAGTGGCGAGGAGGGGGGCGCCCGAGCGGAGCGGGCACACTCCAGCCGCCTGCTGCCAAGGCATCCCCATCTTTATGTATATATATATATATATATATATATATATATATATATATATATATATATATATATATATATATATATATATATATATTATCACACACATACCAAATAATAATATTTAATAATAACCTCAATAATATAATAATGATAATACCCTAATAACACTGAAATTAAACCAATAATATATTGCGGTGAACTTATCAACCACCCCATCTACTTGGCTCCAGAATCCGTACAATATTCTATACGCTATTTTAATATTAATAATACCTATAAGTTACACATAATAAATATTTAGAAAATAACTGCCAATTCCTAAAATATATACAAAATACTTGCATTTACCAAACATGTCTACAAGGCCGTATTTGGTCCCACTGCATGCCTTCATGGGCTTGGATTTGGCTTGGGCCCAATCTGGACAGGTTCGGTACAACCGGGTTCCCTAAAACTCAATAATATAATTAAATAATAAATAAAGCTTCGGTAAGGGTTAAGTCGCAACTTGGTCTGGTTTTCCTAGTTAGGGCACTCCTATAACTTTGCATTCCCCTACCATGGCTAAATACTAGTCAAAGCACGCCACCGCACTATCCGTGCCACGATTTCTTGTCGCCTTGTACTCCAAACCTTAACCATGATTAAAATCACCTACCGTAATAATTAACTAAATGATTATTGATAAAATCTAAAAAATCACCACTTAAATCAAATAAATAAAAATAGAAAAATATTTCAAGAATTTCTGGGAAGGGGAGCTACAAATACTCTCACTCTTACACATTACAAGTTATTAGTCAACTTCTAAGAATTGGTAGACTTGGTAAGGGGAAACTATGAACTAGTAGTTATTAGGTTATCGTAAAATCTTATAGTTAACTAGTACTAGTTGAGTAATTTAGCTAGTTCTAACAAGGGAACTTTACATTACAGGTGACAGTGACAGGGTCTACACTAATCTCCTCTACAATTTAATGCTTCCATGTTCTAATCAGTTATGGTGATCCGTCCTAAACCTCACTGAGACAACCTACTCTATTGCATAGTTCAAACCAGATTACATTCTACCTCCTATAGTTGAACAGATTACTAACTGTTTAAAGAAAATTTCCCTTCTAACTCAGGACTTCAAGGAGTTTCTGAATATGGCTGTCAATCACATGTTAGACTGAGATCATTCAGTCTCAAACTTTCCCTAGGTTCTATTGAAGCCAGTCCTTATTCATCCTAACAGTCAGCCCTATAGGCAATCAGGTATCAGTTCAATTGTAGAACTGATATTTCAGTTCAAAACAGAATAGTACACCATATGTGTTCAACACCATTCAATATACAGTTGATATTTTAGTCCTGTACCAGGGCTTGTTCAGTCCTTATCTGGAGTTCCATTCAGGTTGCACTTAGTTCATATCAGGACATAACTTCCAGTCTCCTGAACAGGGCTGTCAATGACTAATATGCACCCTATACATAGACCCTAAAACTGAAGGTTCAAACTGAAACACCCAGTCTAATTAACAGTCATTGCTATCCATAACTTGTGACATAAGTTCCCATGTTATAGAAAACCAAATCCTAACTGGAATTATATGTCTCAGTCCCTAACAGGACAGGAAACAATTCAGACTTCCCAAGGTTGTTTAGTCTTCAGAATTAGGCATGGACACACCCTCTGTCTAAGGACTGATCATGAAATCTTCATAGCCCAAAATACTGCTACATCATTTCATCAGTATCAGTCCTTTAAACCACCACTCTAAGTTTAGTTCTAAGGTTCAATCCAAACCATAGTCTCCTTACTAGTATTCATGAATATCTTGCTAAATACAGTTTACATATTATGTCATAGGAACAACAATCAATCTATTTACATAAATCCAGGTTCTCAAAGACTAACATACATTCATAGCTTATAATAGAAACTATCAGGTAGACTAGGAACATGTCTATTCAGATTCATTCCTAATAAACTGAATACAGGAGATTGAGATACATCAGTCCTAAACAGGGGACTTCCCGTAACAGATGGTTCATTAAATTGGTTGTCACAATCTTAATCAAATACTAGTGATCTTGACTTAACAACAACTCCTATACTGTTCTATCTAATCATCCGAGTTCCAGGTTTCCCAAAGACTGCAACATCTATTCTTGTAATCCAGGGTGACCCTCACCATAACCTATTGCAATGACTTGAACATTTAAAAGAGCTGAACTCAGTCAATATCATCCTAATGTCAAACTAAAGTGACTGAATTAAACATAATGGTAAAACACCAACCTGTCATTCAAAGTTTAGGTGGAAAATAGTCCTAGGACTGATACAGCCAGTCCCAGGTAAGGTTAGTGTAGGTCAGTCTCTCATAGAGCTGATACAATTAGTCCTATATATGGCTGATACATCCTTCTAGCCATACTCTTTAAGAACTTCAGAACCAAATTGATTGACCCACGAACATTTAGATGAAAAGGTAAAATTTTACTTATAAGATAATGGTTCAGTAAGAGGCATGACTGAAATATATCACAAAATTAATCCAGAGATTCCATAAACTAATATAGAGATTCCAGACTGTCTAAACAGAACAACCATACATGAACTCGACACCATGTATTCCTTCTACCAATAAAGAATTATAGTGAAAACATGGGAAAACAGTACAATACTTGAGAAGAACTACTGACAGACACGATTCGAAGCAATGTACTCAAGAGATGATCACGGATCGAGAGAAAACAAACTCTGCAGGTATTTACAACAAATAAGTTTTGATCAACTCACGAATCATAAGAAATCAGAGTAGTCTAGACTTCCTCTTTGAGAAAATTTAACAGATCGAACTCTATTGAAACATACCATCATTCAATTTCGATCACAGCAACTCCTATTCAGAATTTGGAACAAACAATTCTTTGAACAGATCTACTACAAACAAAGATATCTCTCAATTCACTCAATAAATGAAAATTCGACCAAATTGAAACAAAGAATTAATGGGGACTCACCCGATTGAATTAACTGTTCAATACATCAGTGGCACTCGATCGATCGGTTTCCCTCAATCTGACATTAAATTCGAAGTTCATCAAAACATGAAGATTCAAGGATCAAATTCAAATGTCAGGACACATGAACAAAGAATTGAATTTAACTCACCGATCTCCTCCCACGATTGTGCATAGCAACATAAACTGATCGATCCGAGTGCTTGAGATCGATGTATACCAATTACTAGATCGAGAAGAAAATTGATTTGAGAGTGATCTCGAAGTGTCAAGGATTTAAGTCGTGAAGATGATGACATACCTACTGGATCTAGATTCCTGACGAAGAGGAAGAAAATATGATGCAGATCCGATCGCCACTTCAAGTCGCCGCCGGTGTAGATCAAACTTCGTCGCACCAGTTCGTCGAGACATTCACCATTTCCATCGATCCTTCTTCACAGCTGCGGATTTTGTTGAGAACTTCTGATTTTGCAAGAAAGGAGGAATTCTTCACTGCACACAGAGAGAGCACTCTCGAGTTAAATAAGAATGGTTGTTAGAAGAGGAGCTGGCACGAGAATTAGTTGAGAAAGGCGCAAAATAAATTGGCAGAGTAAGGAATTTGAAATGAACTGTGCTGCTCACAATTCTGAGAGCAATAAAGAGGAAGTGTTGGGCCGGCTTAAGAAGCCCAAGATACTAGCTGAAATAAAATCAGGGGAAAATTAATATGAGAAATATTATCTATTAAAATGAAAAGTAATTTAATATGCATCAAAATATTTATTTTATATTCTTAGGAAAATATTCATAAGGTTATTTCAAGAATATCGAGAAGTGGAGTTACACCAAATTCTTCGAGGCATGATATACCACAACCAATGTTGCTTTCTTTTGTGTTTTGCCGAGCATGAAATAAATTCTATCTCTTTCCTAGGACTTTATCTTTTCTCTACTTAGAGTGAACTTATAGATTCGGAGTTAACTCTATATTATCCTGAGCTCTTGATCTTAGTGGCAAGCATACATCCCGTTACCATCATCGATTTGAACGTTGAACTTTAAGAATTTAGTTGGCGGGAAGGAGTAGAAAAGAAGGGGCCGAAGAACCACCCACCTAAGAAGATTGCACCGAGAGTAGGAGAACGCTTCGCGACGGTCAAGCGTCAGTTACACGAACTCCTGCAATGGCACGAGCATCGAATTAGAACCCTTCCTTTAATCCCTCCTTCGAAATTCCCAAAGACGCATTCAGAAATTGACGCAAAAGCACACTATGAAATCCATGCAACAATTCGTTCAGAAAGCTAAGAAAATCAATAAAACCAATGGCAGACGGGTTGCGTCGCTCTCTTTAGAGTTCATTCGCCAAGACGCTGCCTACCGCATCTAGGACTTATTCCAACAGTAGTCGATCCATTAGTTGGAACGGTACTCATATCACTCGTCCAAATCGATTTTATTGATGCCATGGTTTTTGTATACCAAACTCGTCGTCGAGTCAGACTAGCCATCTATGTTTCCGACCATGTCTGACTTGCCACGAGCCTATTACATAGTGCTTCGCCCCAACGGGAGCGGGGCACTACACATAAAGTGGTTTGTTAGATGGAGGTAACGTTGCTCTACATACACATCAATTAATACATTATGAACGACAAACAAATGAGACAAAATTGTTAATGCATAATCATTAAAGAATAAAATGCTAACTCACCGTTAACTTTACTGGTAGATACCATACATTAGCTTTATTGACAGTTCTTCTCCGTTCCTTCGCTGTTAGAAGAGCAGAGACCAGGCATACAACCTGAGAACATTTCATTAAAAAACAACAACGATTGCATCGTAGTAAACATCGATGGCATCAATACCGTGCTAACAATCTGAGTATCTCATTAAAAAAGCAGTGATGGAATCGAAGTCAACATAGATGGCATCTAAGAAAAAATATACTACCTACATACCCCATCTTTAATTCTCCTTCCTGGAGAAAAGGACTTCATCTCAGCCCAAGTCACATAAACCTTGTTGCAAGATGATATTATTTCGCTAAGAAAAAAAACGGAATGATTAGGAAAAACAAAATAAATAAACCGTTGAAATGAAATGAAAACTCATATTACTTACTCGTCAGGTTTACCATCCACAAAAATATAATTGTAAATACTAGAACAACTACTAATCCACTTGCTAGGCTTCGAGGTTGAACTTCTTATCAGACTTTTCAAAGGTGTGACTGGTACTAAATTCTCTCGCATACTTTTCGAAGAACTGCTAAGGTCAGGTTCTTCTAGAGGGAGTTTATTAAAAATTTGCTGGATTGTTTGATCAGCTTTTTTCAGCTACTCATCCTCATCAAAAGATTCATTATCAACCTCCTCAAAATTAATTACTCCCGAGGAAGATGCATTCTTCAAAGCGAAAGATTCTTTCCAAGCGCTGAGATATTGATTTGTTCAAGTTCGATTGAACAAAGCTTAGAATTAATCGAAATAAGTTGAGCTAAAATCTGCGTCAGATGTTCTTCAAACCTGCGTATCATATGCGGAATGAAGGTTTCATTTGAAGCTGGCATCCAATCTTCTACCTCTTCTACATCTTCCATATGAGTAGACATCTTTCTTCAGTACTACAAAATGAAATCTATGTATTTCAGAATAAAGAATAGTTGAAACAAGAAAACTATTGTATATATAACAAGAATATATACAAAAAATGAGGAAGATGGAAGGACAAATAAATTTTGGGACTAACAATGAAATAACAACAAAGGTTATCATGATTAACAATTGGAGGAACTCTAGAAGAGGTTTACTTCCACAAGGAATACAATTAATTTCTTCTTTATTAATTTACTTTCCTGACAATAGCAGGGACAGTAAATTTTACTAAGCCGGGAGCATGTAGGAGCGGCGCCGCTGTGACTTCTTGTTGTTCGAGGAGGGCTCGACGACGTCCGCCGCGAACTGGACCTTCTTCTTTTCTTCTTCATCTCCGATTCTCCTTCCATCAACACCACCACCACCCTGGCCTGTAGCTTTATATCTAAAATATTAAATTGTTAGATAAAAAACAAATTACGAAATTTATACGTAGATGCATAATTATTGTTATATATACATATATCCACAAAATATTAAATTGGATGGACAAAAGAGAAAGTAAATATGAGTTATATACGGAATTTATACGTAGATGCACAATTATTGTTATATATACGTAGATGCACAAAATATTAAATTGAATGGACAAAAGAAAAAGTAAATATGAGTTAATTTAGGGTGTTCATTGAAAAATTGAAGTGAAGAATAACCTGCAATAGAAAGTTATCAAGAGGTCAAAAGTCAAAATCAGCATTAAATGATGTTTTCTACTCAATTAATAGTCTAAGAAAAGTTATTTAATCCGAACCATTGGATGACCATCCAATGGTTCAGATTTGGGATTTATCGATACAAATTTTTTCATGGAATGTATTGAATATATATATATATATATATATATATATATATATATATATATATATATATATATATATATATATATATATATATATATATAGGACTATAACTAATGCCAACCACACATAAAGAAAACCCACATTAAACTGAGCCCCCACAACATTGCTTAAAGCAACAGCAAACCCATGCTAGGTTCCCAGCCCAGCCCGAGGAGGTGTTAGACACATATATACGGTTGGGTAGCTAACAAATCGAGAGTGGATTTTCGAACCCTCTCTTATGTACGCGCGAAGGGGGAAGAGTTGTCATCGACCCAACTCCAAAACCCTAACCCCAGAGCAGCCACGACCTGACGTACCCCCACGCCGCCGACCACGACCACCGGGCGAGCGCCAGAGCGCCGGCCAGGGCCGTCGTAACCCGCGCGCGCCGTACGTGCGACAGCAGCAGGACAACGAGAAGGTATATTTCGAACCCATGTTTCTCATCCTATATTTAACCAATTTTCAATCTGTAAATTGATTTGGAAAGCCAACGTAACCACCTAGGAACCCATCTAACTAGTTCATAGCGAATCAATCCAGATTCGAAGAAAAATTGACACAAAGTCGATCAAAACTCTGATCACAAAACAAGGCTAAAACAGTCCAAGCATCCACGTTGGGAGATCGTTTTCGATCGATCCAGTACCCTATGAGGAATTCTACTTGAACACATGTTTAGACAACATATAGGAGATCGGAAACTAGTTCGTAGGTTTGAATTTCATAAACTGTGTATAGATTAATCGATCCTCGAAAATCAAGAAAAACCTGTTTTAAAAATAGGAAAAGTTGTCCGAGACGACGTGCGTCCCGCCAATCCGGGCGACGTGGTCGCGAACCGAAAGCATCGAAAGCTGCGTAACGGCTTCGTGGTCGTGTGGACTTTGACGAAATTCAAATTGGTCGCGTGTGCGCGACGAATTTGATGCGTATCCGTCGAAATTCATCGTATCATGCACTTTATAAATTCCCTAATTACTTTGTGCACGCTCGTCAGATCGAGACGAAACTTATGCCAGCAGGACCGTATCATTTTTCTGGTCCTGTATGCCAAGTTTGGTCCGATTCTGAGACAGTAGAATCGGAACGCCGTTTTGCGGGCCCCACGGTCCCACTCAACGGGCGATTTTGTGCACGGCCCGCCAGAATCTTACTTTGGACATACGATTGGGTTCGTATCAGAAAACTGGATCCGTAGACATGTAGTTTGGCGACTTTAGAGACCGTTGACTCTGGCACGTTTTTCGGTGCAAAGCGAGTCCAACGGCGGATACCATTTTTGTTCGAAATTACCGTTTTGCCCCTGTGTCCAGAATTGGACTTAAGGACAGGCGATCCTAGCTAATTTGACTATTCTGAGAACATTGGTAATGTTTATTTCAGCTTCCAGGGACTGTCGTACGGGTTTGACTATTGTGGCACATTGAGTAGTTCAGATTGTCGGTTACACCAGCAAAGGACCACAGGCGAGTACAGTTTATTGTCTACATTTCGATAATAATTTTTGCTATATTTCATTGATTGGCCATTGGTTATGTGATTTTTATATTCTATTATAAATTGTTGAGTCGGGAATAAGAAGTACCAAGGATGTGTGATTCGACCGTAGACATTGTTTATTTTCATGCAGTAGACCTCGTAGATCGTGTTTATTTTCATGCAGTAGACCTCGTAGACATTATTTATTTTCTGTAAGTAGATCTCGTAGACATTGTTTATTTTCATGCAGTAGACCTCGCAGACATTGTTTATTTTCTGCAAGTAGACCTCGTAGACAGTGTTTATTTTCTGCAAGTAGACGTCGTAGACAGTGTTTATTTTCATGCAAGTAGACCTCGTAGACATTGTTTATTTTCATGCAAGTAGACCTCGTAGACCTCGCGATGTAGTGTCCCAAACTGATCACATATCAAAGGTACTTCTAACAGTTGGGGAAAGTATTTTGTGTCTATTTATTGCTATTGGTTTTCCTGATTTATTGTTTATTTTTAAAACTCATGATTGATGTCTAACCTTTATTTTATAGTCATTTTCTTTATTTGAAACTGCATTCAGTGAATTGTGCTCGTTCCATTCCTGACTGGAAACCAACAATTTTCAGGTTAGCCGTGGATTCATTTAGCTTGGGGAGTGACGGGAATACTTGCAGGCAAAAGCCTAGAGACTAGTTAGATAGTCGAGTTGTAGTCACTCATTTATTTGTACAAGTTTATATTTTTCTACAAATGTAAAACTTGTGATCATTGTAAGTTAAATTAATTTTTATGAATGAGCATTATTTGTGATTTTAATCTTCATGGCCGTGACAGCGTTCTACTGCCGACACTGCGGCGTAGGCTGGCTTGGACACGTCTCGTATCCGTTTAGGAAAAAAACGGGTGCAGGTCGTGACAAGTTTTTATGGTGGCCCATGCAGGTCTGTTTTCGCAAATTATGTGAACTCGTGATAGTACTTAAGTTAGTTGTACTATTGCGAGCCTGCGACAAAAAAAATGCTCATTCACGAATTAGGAATTCATTTAATATAAGAGAGTGACTAGGATTAGGAGTCCCTTATACAAGTTTACCGATGGGTAGTCTAGACCATGCAATTTAGAGGAGGAGTTATTAGTTTTGATAGTTTGTCAGATCCCCATAGGTACACTATTACCTCTTGATTGGACGATATGGTCCAGTGTGGATAGATTATTCACTTGGAGAGACAGAGCTCTCTGGAATTGATGATCTAACCTAGATAAATTATTCAATTACTTTTCTTTGCCTCTTTAGACATCATCCTCATATCTTAGCCCGGATTGCCTGTTAGTTCCTATTTTTGCCCTAAGAATTATTTTTATATAATTTCTGATTACGTTACCCATAAACGAACCTCGAGTTAGTTTCGATTCAAAGTTTTCCTCAATGGTTTGAATACACATAGAATAGATACTAGAATGTTTGTAATCCTTTTGTTTTCAGTTATTTCCTCTATGATTAAATCTTTTATTTTAAAGATTGTGATTGATAGGACAAATATTTATGCCTTATTACATATTCGACTTGTTTGAGACTCTATAAGCCCAGGAATTCTTACAGATTTTTGTTAAAGGAATGCTAGTTAACTCATAATGGCAGGACAGCAGCGCACTGTCGCCATTTACTTAAATTATGGAGACTATGTATTCACCGCAGCCAGCAGCACACTGGCGAGGCACGACCCCTAGAGTTGAAATTGGTTTAAGAAAATATAGGTTATAGAAATTATTATGGCTAGTGGTCCTCTTTGATCGCCGTTACCCTTGAGTCAATATTGGATAGGGTTAAGAAGTGTTTGACTTTGTATCATATTTGAGTTACGGAACCAAGGGTTTACCATAGCCAGAGTATACGGACGAGGCGTAATCCGCGGTGAAATGACTTCAAACATGATTACAAGTTTGGGATACCATAGGATAATGCCATACATGTCCCATAAGACCCAAAGCCAATATTAGTGAAAGTTTTGTAAGTTGGGTAGTACGTCTCCCGATCTAGCATCTCGTGGTCCTTGTGACCTATTGACGAGGATATTGATTGACGCCATAATAGGTTTATCTAGAATATAGAATTTTGAGGTCCATAACCCATTAGTCGACCAATGCCTTGGATAAGAAGATAGTAGGAAGACTGTATAAGCAAGAATACCTGGTAAATTTTTGATTCTCACAAAACTCGAACAACTTGTGCCTACTTTCAAAAATCTTGTATACTTGTAATTTGACCATTTTGACCAATGTAGCTATCACAGCCTAGTTTTGCAAGCTTACTCTTTTATCGAGCTTGATTCAAGACATATGTTTATTGGGGACGTCCACTAACATATTGTCTAATCAGAATCGATGTATTACGGTCTGATCAACCGTAGTGCACCCGGTTCGCTCTCCCTCTGATTAACCTACGTGGATTGAGATGTAGATGTCTCTAGGATCTCATCTGCGACTGCATTGACAATTCCTCTTGAATTATATGTTCGCCCTTGAATCACGAAATTGTATTCAGTAACATCTCCCTTGAATTCTTTATTGTCTTGTCTTTCACCGATTTGGAAAGATGAAAGCTTGTGATGGTAGAGAGATACAGAGTATTCCCATGGCTATGATAATGGTAGGCACAAGTGTAGCTACCATCGGCCAGTCATGTGATTGAGTTACTCATTCTTCCATCGACCCTCAAACTACTATTGAGACTTTCGAGCCATCTGAATTTGAGAATGATTAGGGTTCTACCCTTAGTCAGAACGCCAACCTAGGAGGCTATCTATTCTCAAGAAACCAAATGTTGTGAGTCTCTAATTATTTGTTGGAAGCTTGCCTTAACTAGCAACCCTTAAGCCTTGAACCAACCCTTCCTCGACCGAAGCCCACAGTTAGACATGAGATGAGTGGATAATAGGGTAATCATTTACCGTGACACTCATCCCGAGATTGGTTTCCAACAAATATTACTCTAGTTATGTAAATTTTATTATTAAGACCTAACTAGTGTTGGAACACCACAGTCACTGACTTAGCCAATACCATAGCTTAAATACCCTGTCGTATTATGATCTACCAGTTGTCAACAGCAATACACGATCACTACAACTCTTGTGATGACAGTCTGGCAGGTTGACACAAATAGAAATTCACGACTCATTTGTTAGAAATCTTGTGCCTTAGAGTTGGTTACCCCGTCGATAACTCTAGTATACTATAGACGAGTAGATCATCCTATTTTATCGACCATGTGTCATTGTACACACTCGTCCTCCAATTATTGAGGAACGATCCTTGACACGACTTATATCTACGGTATCCTGTAACGTTGTGCCTTATTCTCTAATAACCAGAGTCGAGGTACAATATCCAGACTTTGGAATCCCTCTAACCTCAATATTCCTAAGACCATGTCCGATTTCTAAGGTCGGTAGACTGTAAGCCTTCTAAAATTTTGGGATATATGAAGATTACCGATTGATCGGAATAATTTCCATTAGGATGATAGTTAGTGCCCTATGGACTCCCACTTTCCATTTAGATCATTTTGTATCCCCGATCGTGTCATTAATATTCGCAGCACGAGACCAGCTGTTATCTTCCAATAAGCTGCATATGCAAGGCCTAGACGAGTTCACCTTCATCTGGGTATATCATGTCCCACTCAAACACGTCCCCTTATACTCTATTTTTATGGCACGACTTTCAGGTAAAAAGGACTAGCTATAACCCTTACCATAATACCGATAAACTTTCCAACTACAATTAGAGACTCAACCTTGACTCAATTCATTCGACCCAATATATGGTAGTGATCTACTCGAAGCCACTACGCACATGTCACCAGTATGCCACTCAATTGTGCTTTCTCGTGCTACTTAAACACAAAAGTCATAGAAAACGTATTTTTGGGCTTTAGGGACCTAGCTAATCAACCAGACTGGCAACTAGCTCGACCACTTGGGTGAAATCTATTCTAGGTTACCCTAACCTAGTAGAAATAGTCTTATCATAGGGATCTTGTCCAGTCCATATAGATTGAAATCCAAGGATCATTCGACCAACGATTGATATCCAATCAGGGAATCCATTAAGACCCAGTGAAATCCATCCATATGTACCACTATTTTTGGACTGTAAGCCGAACTATTTGAAATAGGTCCCTATACCTATTATGTAGTATCCACCTCTTAGAATGTGGTGTCTTTCGTTATTCCAGTTACCTGGAAGTTACGATACAATCTTGCATTGCATTTATATCTCTTTCTCGTGTGTTTAAATAACCACTAAAAAGATCACAATCTTGATTTCTCAAATTCCGTTCTATTATGTAACTTTGTTTAGAATTTCGAGAACGGGACTTCTGCATTACACGGATTGTAAGCACCTATAAGAAACGAAGGGTTCTTTGATTTAGCAAGTGTAAAACTCCTAAATTTCTACTATTTTTTTATTTTTTTATTAAATTTGGTACTGATTTAAAATTTTGTATTGTACGTCGCGTAGTCGTATTATACGTCGCGCACGAAATTTATTTTCTTGCTCGTCGAGTACGAATATGTGCGAGCGTACATATTTAAGAAAAATATTTTTTCTATTTTATTATACGCTTTCAAAATATTATATATAACTATTATTCTTGCTATAAAAAGCCTTTTCTTGTTAGCAGTTATTAATCATAAATAATATTTTATTGTATACTAGGAAAAGCATAATTATGAAAATATTATTTGTGCATACATATAAATTTATAATTATTTATTAGTTTATTTTTAATGTAATTTTCGAAATTAATATTATTAGTATTTTAGAAAATATATTTTAAAATTATTGTGGCATTTAAATCTTGATTTAAATTTATGGATTTATTTAAATAGTTAAATATTTGCAATTTGATTTATCCCATTTGATTTAAACTAAAAATTTAATTAGATTTAAATTGGATTTGTATTTGGATTTGGATTTTGTCACGACCCAGTCCCCAAATACTTGGGTCGAATCGGATCATGCCCAGCCTGCACCGTTGATAAGACGGCGGCAGTAAGCTGTAATCCATATGCAGGTGATCAACAACATTTGAAACTAAGTTTGCCACAACATTTATTTAAACGATAATTTAAAACTTGTTCTATTACAAGAATTCAAAAACTAGAAATAACATAGAAACAAATAAACTCTCAAACTAAAATAGCATCTATGGAGACGCCACAACATCATCATCAGCTGGTAGTACCGCCGGGTACAGATCAGGATCATAGTAGCTATTGATCAGCATCTCCAGGTCATCAGTAGTACCTACGGTTATCCAGTCAGGAAAGGAGCAAAGTACAATTTATGCTAATCTTGACAATTAATTTAACAATAAAATCATGCACTTTTAAACAGTTTGAAGATGAACAGTTTTTGAAATAATACAGTACAGTGATGTGAATAGGTAATGAATATGACCAGATTGGGTTACAGTAGTATCCTAGAGATACGGTATGGCTTGTCCCCGTGTGAAGAGGGGAAAGCTAATACAGTCAATTATCCTAATTTTGGATTTGGTCATATCCACTACTCTACTCCCCCAGTCCCCAACAGTACAGTCAATACTCTCGAAAGAGTTCGTGTTTGAACAGTGGTTTAAAATTGCAGTGAAGTGATTATTAAATAATTGTAATCAACATAAATGTACTTGCCTTAAACTTCTCAAGTTGGACGAGATTGGTACTTCGGGATTTGAACAGTCACACTCTTCCTTGAAATCCTACATTTTCGGGAATTTGTCTCAGAAACCACAACTCTAGAATTATCTAGTTACAATCTCTAAATTTTGTCTCCTAGTCAATTTTAGTCTTGTATTAACCAACACAATCAAAAACACGTTTTTCTAGTGCGTTACAATTAAGGAAATCTAAATTTATATTTTATTTCGGAAAACTTGTTTTTATCAATTTATTGGGAAAAATTAGTATTTTTATAAAATATTTTTCTTTTCTTTAAATGAGAAAATCGTGAATTTCTAACTAATAATTAATATTAATATTTAAGTAATCCTACGCATTCACAATTCCAGAAAATCCACAACTGATTTCTAATTATTACAAATTTACAAAAATAGATAAATGAGCTTATGCTCTTACATTTCCATGAATTAAAATAAGAGAAAGAAAATGTTAGTCTTATAATTTACCTACAAAATTACATAATAACTAATAATTCTAATTTAAAAATAAAATAGTATGAGTCTCAGAACTGGTCCAATTTTTACTTACAGCTACTCTGCCTCAACGTCCGGACAAACCGGTGCGTTTGCATTTCACTGGGGCCCATTGACCAATACGGTCGTCGCCCAAATAAATCCAAAAAAATAATATTCTTTTCCAAAATTTATTTTAAAATTATATAATCAAATTTTATAGAAATTTCGGCAGCATTCCCAAAATTTTCGGGATAACCCAAAACTGGAAAACACGCCGATTTTTCCTGCAAAATAATCCCAAACCAGGCAAACTCAAATTCCAACCAGAATAATAATAATAACCAGAACTAAAAAATAATATCAAACCCGAAACATCCACAGTAATTCTTCTGAGATTCGGAAAACCAACTGAACTCAGAGAACCAACAGAAACTTAACCAAAGAATCCTTCCAAAAACTCACAGAACATTTTCGAACCAAATTCGGAAAATCCAAAAGATCAATCACAGAACCCAAAAATCACAGAACATCGATCCAAATTTTCCGAATCCAAAAACGTAACAGAAAACCAAACTTCCCGAAGGATAACCGAAAATTCGAATTCCCGAAGGAATCGGGGGACCAGTTTTTCATCACAGACTAATAGAGAAACTATGGGACTATCAGAAGTTACCGAAATCGAAGGAATCCGAAGTGATGCCTTGGACTCGAAACACGCAATTCTACGGAAATGGAACCGAACTCGGGATCGGTCAACTCCAAACACACCCGAGAATGGCTACTCAGTGCTGCGCACGGATCGGGACTGGTCGGCGGAGCACAGCCACGCCTAGGAGCGGATCCGATGGAAACAGCGCCGGAGAACCCTCGGGTCAGGACAGCACCTAGGTTTGCGAGGATCGGCGACGAGAAGGGGCGGATCCGCGGGGAGTGGCGGCGACAGGGGCTGGACAACCGCGCAAGGGGAGCGCTGTCGGGTTCACCGGAGGGGCGCGAAGGGGGTCGCGCGAACTCGGCCGCGAGGGACGGCGCCGTCGGCGGACAGCGGGTCGGCGGTCGGTCGGAGGGTGACCGACCGGGTCGGGGCGTCGGGTCTGGAGGAGACCGACGGGGATTTTCGGCGTCGAGTCGGGCTAGGGTTTGGGGTTAGGGAAAGTGGGTTTGAGAGTGGTGATGAGGGATGGAAGAAGAGGAAGGGGGTTTTATAGGGAAGGAGGAAGTGGGGGTTATGGAAGGAGAAGGGGTGACCGGCCGGGAAGCCAAGGGCCGGCGGCGGCGGTAGTTTCGGAACGGAAGCGTCGCCATTCCAGTGGGAGAAGGAGCTCAAATAAATGAGAGTTTAAAGAATGAATGAAGAAGTGAATGGAAAAGATTCTATTCAATGTAATTAAAAAGTTATGTTGGAGCTTAAAGTGAACGAATGGAAAAAAAAAATTCCATTCAGTTAGAAATAAATGGAAAGGAAAGAATTCATTAGGAAAAATATTGTAAATAATTAATTAACTTACGAATTATATACGAAACCGAGTTCGATTTCGGAATTGATTCCAAGTCGGTTTTCGGGAATGGAAACGGGTTCGGGTCTGGCCAGACAAACAAAAGTCCAGGAATTTATATTTTTTGAAAAATAATAATTTTTAATCTAACTATAACACAATATTAATTAATTAGAAAATTACAGGTTTTGATAAAAATTTCCAGAATTAATAATTTTCTAAAAATGTATTTTTCTAAATAAACAACTAATAATTAATCAAAATAATTAAATAATTAACTAAAAGTTACGGGTTTCACAACCTTCCCTCCTTAGAAAATTTCGTCCTCGAAATTAAAGGATAGGGTTAGGAAAATACCTCAGGTTTCAAACAAGTACGGGTATTTCTCCCGCATCTCATCCTCTCGCTCCCAGGTAGACTCGCCTGGGGAATCATGCCTCCACATTACTCAAACTATCGGAGTCACCGAGGTCCTGGTCTTCTTCTCGCCTCGGTCTAAAATCGCTACTGGCTTCTCAGGCATAGTGAGGCTCGGTCCAATCTCCAGCTCTGAATGGTCTAAGATGTGATTCTCATCAGGGACGTAGCCTCTGAGCTGTGAGACGTGGAAGACGTTGTGCACGCCCTCTAGATTAGCTGGTAGAGCTAACCTATACGCCACTTCTCCAATCTGGCTTAGAACTTCAAGTGGTCCAATGTACCTGGGACTCAGCTTCCCGGCTCAGCCAAATCTGATTGTACCTCTGGTAGGAGAAATCTTCACAAAGACTTTATCTCCTTCTTCAAACTCAAGTGGTCGACGACTGCTATCTGCCCAATGCTTCTGTCTGTCTTGGGCAATTCTGAGCTTGTCTCTGATTATCTTTACCTTCTCTGCTGCGTCGGTCACCATCTCTGGGCCCAGCAGTACTCTTTCTCCTACGTCATCCCATGCCAATAGTGTACGGCAACGACGTCCATATAGAGCCTCAAATGGGGTCATACCAATGCTGGCTTGGTAGCTGTTATTATAAGAAAACTCTACCAAGTGCAAATGGTCTTCCCACGATCCTCCGAACTCCAAGACACACGATCTCAGCATATCCTCCAGTGTCTGAATCGTCCTCTCTGATTGACTATCTGTCTGGGGGTGATAGGCAGTGCTGAACTTCAACTGTGTCCCCAGGCTGTCATACAAACTTTTTCAAAAGTGAGAGGTAAAACGAGTGTCTCGGTCAGATACAATGCTTACCGGTACTCCATGAATCCGGTAGATGTGTCGCATGTATAGTGCCGCCAACTTCTCGATGGATAAACCAACCTTGAAGGGAATAAAGTGAGCTGACTTGGTTAGTCGGTCCACTATAACCCAGATGGCATCCTTCCCTCCTTGAGAACGAGGCAAACCTGACACGAAATCCATTGTGATGTGCTCCCACTTCCACTCCGGAATGTCCAGCAGTTGTAGAAGTCCTGCGGGTCTCTGTCTACTGGCCTTCACTTGCTGACAGATCAAACATCTCGCCACGAATCTGGACACATCTTTTTTTATTCCATACCACCAAACAATAGTGTGCATATCCCGATACATCTTATTAGCTCCAGGATGTATAGAATACTGCGACTGGTACGCTTCCTTCATCAGTTCGTTCTTCAGTTCGCCAGATGGTACACAAAGCCTCGTACCATTCTTCAAAGCTCTATCGCTGGCGATTGAGAAACCCTCGAGTGTTCCCGCCAACACTTGATCTCTCAGTTTGCAAAGTGCCTCGTCTTGAAACTGAGTCTCCTTGATCTTGTCCATCAGATACGAGCTTACTTGCAACTTCATCAGTACTGAATCAGCATCCAGCTCCATCCTTCTATCTCCAGGCAATATGATCTCTAATCCAAGCTTCTCGATGTCCTCTAGCAGATGCCGCTCCTTGGTCAAGAACATCGCCACTGGGTATCGACTAAGTGCATCAGCGACCACATTAGCCTTACCCGGGTGGTATTGCAGGTCGATGTCAAATCCTTCATTAGCTCCAGCCATCTTCTTTGCCTCATGTTCAACTCTTTCTGAGTGAAAACATACTTCAGACTTTTGTGATCTGTGTATATCTCCACTCTCTCTTCATACAGATAGTGCTTCCATAGCTTCAACGCAAAGATAACTGCTGCCAGCTCCAGGTCATGTGTAGGATAATTCTTCTCATGGTTCCGTAATTGCCTAGATGCGTAAGCAATCACTTTACCATTTTGTTGAAGAACACATCCCAGTCCTTTTCCAGAGGCATCACTGTAGATTGTGAAACCACAGGATCCTGCGGGTAGCGCAAGGATTGGTGCAGTAGTAAGCCTCTTCTTCAGCTCCTCGAATGCAGCTTGGCAATCTTCCGTCCAGATGAACTCTTCATTCTTCCGAGTCAGCTTCGTCATCGGCTCGGCAATTCTAGCAAAGTCCTTCACGAACTTCCGATAGTAGCCAGCCAAGCCCAAGAAACTTCTGATTTCAGCAACTGAGCTTGGGGTAGACCACTTCTCTACAGTAGCTATCTTCTTAGGATCCACCGAAATTCTTTCTCCTGTGACAACATGGCCAAGAAAATCCACCTTGTCTAGAAAGAATTCACATTTGGATAGCTTACCATATAACTTCTCTTTTCTCAAAGTTTCCAGAACTTTCCTGAGGTGCTCCTCATGCTCCTCTTCAGTCTTCGAATAGATCAAAATGTCATCAATGAAGACAACAACAAATTGATCTAAGTATTCATGGAAAACCTTGTTCATAAGGTTCATGAATACAGCCGAAGCATTTGTCAGTCCAAACGGCATGACCAAGAATTCAAACTGCCCATACTTGGTGTTGAATGCAGTTTTAGGAATATCTTCCTTCCTGACCTTGATCTGATGATAGCCAGATCTGAGGTCTATCTTGGAAAACACCTTGGCTCCGCTCAATTGATCAAATAAATCATCGATCCGAGGCAGCGGGTACTTGTTCTTGATGGTGATATTGTTCAGCGCCCGGTAGTCGATGCACATCCTCACAGTTCCGTCCTTCTTGGGAACAAACAAGACAGGTGCTCCCCAGGGTGAAGCTCCATCTCGAATGAATCCCAGAGCCTTCAGTTCATTGATCTGATCTTTCATCTCCTTGGCCTCCTTCGGGTTGACTCTGTAGCATTCCTTAGAAATAGGAGAAGAGCCGGGAACTAGGTCAATGGTGAACTCTATGTCTCGATCTGGGGGTAACCCGGGAAGACTATCAGGGAAAACATCCATAAATTCCGCTATGATAGGGTGCGGAGGTCCGGACCCTTCAGTGATAGAGGTATAGGTAACACATTCCATCTCCTCCGGAGTTCGAGAGATTTCAAACTCCGGTTCTCTAGATGGGCTGAAGACTACACATCCTCGATGACAGTCTATCAGCGCATGCTGCTTACTCAACCAGTCCATCCCTAGGACTACATCATAGTTAGGTAAGGGCATGACAAGTAAAGGGGCGATAAAGTTATGGCCAGCTATGGTGATAGGGCATTCACAGATCTCAGTAATAGGTAGGGGTCCTCCTCCAGTCATAACTCTACAGATCTTCTTGCTAAAGCCAGTAACTATATGGTGTGCAGATATGAATTTGGTGGCTATGAAACTATGTGATGCTCCCGAATCAAATAAAGCTAAGGCAGGGTAGGAATGCACATAGATAGAACCTGATATGACATTCGCTACAGGTTCCTGAGCTGGCTCTGATTCCTCTGCTGTCAGGGTAAAAGCTCGCCCCGTCTTCTGTTGATGTTGCCCAAACTGTTGTTGCTGAGTGGGCAGAGGTCCTTTCTGTGGAGTTGCTCCAGTCCGGTTAGTTGACAAAGGGCAGTCCCTCACTTGATGGGTCGAAGACCCACAGACTAGGCAATGCCCTAACCTCTTCCTGCAGATGTTTGCCAGATGTCCCGGCCTCTTGCAGAAGTCGCAAACGGAGATCTGCCTCTGAGGCGCCTTGTCACTGTTCCTCGCCTGCTGGTAGGGAGGACGGTTGTTGTTGTTGCTGTTGTTGTTGGGCTTCTTCTGATTATCCTGGAAGTTGTTAGTTCCAGGATAATCTCTCTTCTAGCGGGCAGGTTGGCTCTTCTCTATGTCTTGAGCTCGTTCCAGGATCTTTTCATAAGTCTTAGCACCGTCTGAGATCACATGGGCGCGGATCTCTTCTCTTAGTCCATATCTGAACCTTTCAGCACGATCGTCAGGATCAGCCACCAGGTTCTTGGCAAATCGGCTGAGCTGGCCGAATTCAGCAGTATACTCTCCCACAGTCATGTTGTCCTGCTTCAGGTTCTGGAATTGTCGCTCCATCTCCCGCAACTCTGAAGTTGGGAAGAACTTCCTCTGGAATAACCTCTTGAAGGTGTCCCAGTCAATCTGCCTATCCTAGAGTCGGGGTTCATTCCGATACCAGGTGCTTGCTACATTCTGCAGTTGGAGTCCCACTGCTTCAGCCTTGAGGTCTTCTGGTAGTCGAGCGACGCTCAGGAGACGCTCCATACTATCGAGCCATTCATCAGCATAGACAATTCCCTCGGTTCCCTTGAAGGGTCGAGGGTTCTGCTTCTTGAAACTCTCAATATCGCCCACCTTGGAAATATGATTCCCATTAAATAAATGGCCTTATTATTACATAAATTAATCCTTAAATTTATGTTTACCTTGGCAGGCCTTGGTTCCTAATGAGCTGCTTCTCCTCTTTCCAATGCAGCCATTACCATGCTATGGGCATTCTCCATGCCTTCTCTCATAATGGCCGTCTGCTCGCGATGAGCTTCAGCTTGAGTTCTCTGGGCTTCTAGCACTCCTCTTAACAGACCTATGAGGTCAGTGGGGTCCACAGGTACCGGTGGGGCAGCTGGAGTGGGCGAAACCACAGGGGGTTGCATCTCCGTCTGGGAAGATGATGGATCCACCGTTGAAGCAGCAAACAACCCACGAGGTGCATTCAATGGATGGGGTGTAAAACTCGGACTTGGTTGAGGCGGTGGGGTTTGATCAGGTGTTGACATCCCATCGCCAGCAGGGTTGGTTTTGTCAGTGGCCATTCTCTGGAAGGTTTAGGATATAAACATAAGCAAGGTAGCCTACCCGTCTATAATCAAGCAAAAATATTTAACATATATATATATCGGTCCTACGTTGTGGCAATTTGATGTTCTAGTGTTCTAACTGTTTCCTAGGTTTTCCTAAGTTGTTGATTGATCGACCTGCATGGGCCACCACTAAAAACATGTCACGACCCGGTCCCCAAATACTTGGGTTGAATCGGATCATGCCCAGCCTGTACCGTTGATGAGACGGCGGCAGTAAGCTGTAATCCATATGCAGGTGATCAACAACATTTGAAACTAAGTTTGCCACAACATTTATTTAAACGATAATTTAAAACTTGTTCTGTTATAAGAATTCAAAAACTAGAAATAACATAGAAACAAATAAACTCTCAAACTAAAATAGCATCTATGGAGACGCCACAACATCATCATCAGCTGGTAGTACCGTCGGGTACAGATCAGGATCATAGTAGCTATTGATCAGCATCTCCAGGTCATCAGTAGTACCTACGGTTATCCAGTCAGGAAAAGAGCAAAGTACAATTTATGCTAATCTTGACAATTAATTTAACAATAAAATCATGCACTTTTAAACAGTTTGAAGATGAACAGTTTTTGAAATAATACAGTACAGTGATGTGAATAGGTAATAAATATGACCAGATTGGGTTACAGTAGTATCCTAGCGATGCGGTATGGCTTGTCCCCGTGTGAAGAGGGGAAAGCTAATACAGTCAATTATCCTAATTTTGGATTTGGTCATATCCACTACTCTACTCCCCCAGTCCTCAACAGTACAGTCAATACTCCCAAAAGAGTTCGTGTTTGAACAGTGATTTAAAATTGCAGTGAAGTGATTATTAAATAATTGTAATCAACATAAATGTACTTGCCTTAAGCTTCTCAAGTTGGACGAGATTGGTACTTCGGGATTTGAACAGTCACACTCTTCCTTGAAATCCTACATTTCCGGGAATTTGTCTCAGAAACCACAACTCTAGAATTATCTAGTTACAATCTCTAAATTTTGTCTCCTAGTCAATTTTAGGCTTGTATTAACCAACACAATCAAAAACACGTTTTTCTAGTGCGTTACAATTAAGGAAATCTAAATTTATATTTTATTTCGGAAAACTTATTTTTATCAATTTATTGGGAAAAATTAGTATTTTTATAAAATATTTTTCTTTTCTTTAAATGAGAAAATCGTGAATTTCTAACTAATAATTAATATTAATATTTAATTAATCCTACGCATTCACAATCCCAGAAAATCCACAACTGATTCCTAATTATTACAAATTTACAAAAATAGATAAATGAGCTTATGCTCTTACATTTCCATGAATTAAAATAAGAGAAAGAAAATGTTAGTCTTGTAACTTACCTACAAAATTACATAATAACTAATAATTCTAATTTAAAAATAAAATAGTATGAGTCTCAGAACTGGTCCAATCTTTACTTACAGCTACTCTGCCTCAACGTCCGGACAAACCGGTGCGTTTGCATTTCACTGGGGCCCATTGACCAATACGGTCATCGCCCAAATAAATCCAAAAAAATAATATTCTTTTCCGAAATTCATTTTAAAATTATATAATCAAATTTTATAGAAATTTCGGCAGCATTCCCTCTATTTTCGGGATAACCCAAAACTGGGAAACACGCCGATTTTTCCTGCAAAATAATCCCAAACCAGGAAAACTCAAATTCCAACCAGAATAATAATAATAACCAGAACTAAAAAATAATATCGAACCCGAAACATCCACAGTAATTCTTCTGAGATTCGGAAAACCAACTGAACTCAGAGAACCAACAGAAACTTAACCAAAGAATCCTTCCAAAAACTCACAGAACATTTTCGAACCAAATTCGGAAAATCCGAAAGATCAATCACAGAACCCAAAAATCACAGAACATCGATCCGAATTTTCCGAATCCAGAAACGTAACAGAAAACCAAACTTCCCGAAGGATAACCGAAAATCCGAATTCCCGAAGGAATCGGGGGACCAGTTTTTCATCACAGACTAATAGAGAAACTATGGGACTATCAGAAGTTACCGAAATCGAAGGAATCCGAAGTGATGCCTCGGACTCGAAACACGCAATTCTACGAAAATGGAACCGAACTCGGGATCGGTCAACTCCAAACACACCCGAGAATGGCTACTCAGTGTTGCGCACGGATCGGGACTGGTCGGCGGAGCACAGCCACGCCTAGGAGCGGATCCGACGGAAACAGCGCCGGAGAACCCTCGGGTCGGGGCAGCACCTAGGTTTGCGAGGATCGGCGACGAGAAGGGGCGGATCCGCGGGGAGTGGCGGCGACAGGGGCTGGACAGCCGCGCAAGGGGCGCGATGTCGGGTTCGCCGGAGGGGCGCCAAGGGGGTCGCGCAAACTCGGCCGCGAGGGGCGGCACCGTCGGCGGACAGCGGGTCGGCGGTCGGTCGGAGGGTGACCGACCGGGTCGGGGCGTCGGGTCTGGAGGAGACCGACGGGGATCTTCGGCGTCGAGTGGGCTAGGGTTTGGGGTTAGGGAAAGTGGGTTTGAGAGTGGTGATGAGGGATGGAAGAAGAGGAAGGGGGTTTTATAGGGAAGGAGGAAGTGGGGGTTATGGAAGGGGAAGGGGTGACCGACCGGGAAGCCAAGGGCCGACGGAGGCGGTGGTTTCGGAATGGGAGCGTCGCCATTCCAGTGGGAGAAGGAGCTCAAATAAATGAGAGTTTAAAGAATGAATGAAGAAGTGAATGGAAAAGATTCCATTCAATGTAATTAAAAAGTTGTGCTGGAGCTTAAAGTGAACGAATGGAAAAAAAATTCCATTCAGTTAGAAATAAATGGAAAGGAAAGAATTCATTAGGAAAAATATTGTAAATAATTAATTAACTTACGAATTATATACGGAACCGAGTTCGATTTCGGAATTGATTCCAAGTCGGTTTTCGGGAATGGAAACGGGTTCGGGTCTGGCCAGACAAACAAAAGTCCAAGAATTTATATTTTTTGAAAAATAATAATTTTTAATCTAACTATAACACAACATTAATTAATTAGAAAATTACAGGTTTTGATAAAAATTTCTAGAATTAATAATTTTCTAAAAATGTATTTTTCTAAATTAACAACTAATAATTATTCAAAATAATTAAATAATTAACTAAAAGTTACGGGTTTCACAGATTTGATTGATTTAAATTAAATTACGAATTATCTAATTGGATTTTAAATATTTCTAGTCTTTATCCAATTGGAAATTCCCACATCCTATAAAAAGGCAGGTACTCCTCCAAATTTTTATCATTCATTATTCCTCCAAAATATTTCTCACCACAAACAAAACATGTGCATCGTGTCGGTGTCCAATTCCTCCTCGTATCAGCCATGACGGCCTCGGGTCCGACCCCGGGTGTCTTCCAATAGATTATTTCCTTTTTACATATACATCAAAATCCAATTCCCGTGTCCGACACTTGGACACGATTTCAGACCAAACCTAAAACCCTAGATTGTCGGAAACAACCTCATCGTCCGAGGCATCACCATCCTCCTCCTCCCTGTACACCAAGCCCCCACCCCGTCGCCTCTCGGCAATTGCCATGGCCAACACCGGCCTTCCCGACACACCCCTGCTTCCTACGACTTCCCATCCAGCAACCCGACCACCATCCACATCACAAAAACCCCAAAATCAAACACACCGCCACGGCCACCGGCCGAAACCTCCTTCTCCACCGTGTCGGACACCACCATCAGCCCAATGGCAGCACCACCACCAAATAAGAAGAGAGTTCGAAACCCTCACCTGAATCTGACTTTTCCGTTGACCGCCCCTGTCCCGACCGACCGTCCACGGAGCGCCGCCTCCGTGTCGACTGCTCCCTCGCGTCACCAACTCCTCCACCACTCGATGTCCACCGCCTAGAATCCTCCGCCATCGCTCACATCAGCGTCGCCGGGTGCCCTAGTCTCCGTGCCCTTCCTCCACCGCCGTCCGCCGTGGTTTCCCGCACCACCAGGCCAGCCGAGCCCGACCCCGGTCCCTCCAACTTCCTGTCGGCCCCCCACTGGTGAGCGCCTCCTCAGCCACCAAAGGCCATCGTACGAGCAGCCTGACCGCCGCCCCACGCCAAATTTTTGGTGACCTGGCCCGTACCTCCGGCCGTCTGCCTCAAGCGCCACCCTAAGCGTCCTGGCGACTCCTCCGCCTCCCGATCTTTTCGACCGCCTCTGCCTCTCCTTCCCACCAGCTCCGCCGACCCTCCGCTCCACTCGATCCCCTCCGTCGCTTGCGCGCGCTCCTCTCCGTAGCCCGAAACCCCCTAGCCGTCCAGCCTCCCGCCGCTCACGCCTGCCCCGACCGACCTCCCTCTTACCCCTTCTTCCTCCAGGCGCGCCCGTACCACGGATAAAACCCCATTGTCGTCGACCGAGATCCACCGCTCCACCTCCCCGTTCTCTCTTCCTCCTTTTTAAAGTTCTTGTTTTTTTTACTCTCAGTCTCACTCTCTCGTACAAAGAGAGAAGAGACAGGTGTGTAATTTTTTTTGGGTTTTATTATTGTTATAATATATTACTTTCAATTTTTTTGATTCTTCTCTGCTGTTTACTCTATAACTAACTACGTTTTCTTTTTGTTTGAATTCTGTTGTTCATTTTTTTTTTGTGTGTGTTATGTTTTTTTACTTTTTAATGATAACCGATTATTAGTATTTCATTAGCATTTTTAAGCAAAACATCAGACATCTTATTATTAATATTACTATTAATTATTTTTGTTTATTTGTTTTTACTTAAATTCTCTTGGCTTATTTAGTTTCATTTATTATTATTATTATTATTATTATTATTATTATTATTATTATTATTATTATTATTATTATTATTATTATTGTTAATTATATTAACCTTATGAAGTATACATATGTATTTATATTAATTATGTTACTAATATTAATTGATATTCTAAGCAACTATTTTGTTATTTTACTAAATTAAATAAAATATTTATATAATATTTTCCAAAAATTGTATTGTAACAAAATAATGTAATAGGCTTGGCCAATATTTATTTTCAAATTACGTCTCGGAACCCTAAAATAATATTGGTATACTGTTTTTATGATATTTTAAATATATGACTCTTGACATACAAATATTATTTTTGTATTTCCTAAACTATAGTATTAACCATAAAATGATTTTTTTATATTTTAAATATTTATCTAAATTATTTTAACTAGTAAAATAAAGTTTTCAAAGTATTATATATTTATTTTTGAAATAAGAAATACTTTTCCAAAATAATTTTTCTTTCTTCAATTATATCGTTTTTAGTCTTGACCAGTCCAATATTTCCAATCTTCTTGCATATTTTAGACATCTTCATATCGTCCCTGTCTAATTCGACTATTCCGGACCCGATGGAACAGTCTATGCCATCATCCGAGGCCGTCATGCATAGTTGTAACATCACAGTCATACTCCATGTCACATGATCATAGCACCATACCAGGCGTCCTACCAGGCAAGACACCTTACCTTTACTATTTAATTTCTTGCTCAATATCATGCATGTTTTATTTCTTATAAGTTGTTCTTTCAAAATAATGTAGTTGCACATTATTATATTGTAGTTTTCTTTATGCATTTGGCCTAGAGTTAAGGGACCGCCTTTGTTTGTGCCACATTTATTGGCCAACACCTGTGCACCACGAAGTCACGTGTCTCATATAGATTCGGACTTGCGTACCGACCGTACATCGGTGCGTACAGGACGAGCGTTAGGATATAACTGCTAATATAGTTGTCTAGAAGACTTAGCGGTTATTAGAAATATCGTGGTGAGGATTCAGCACGAGTAGTACATGGGGAGGGTGAAGACAGTTATTAGGCACAGGGGCTTTCACACTTTTACTTTCGTCTAGCTGCCTTTTGTGGCTCAGCCGAGAGCTAGTGTGCCGTGCACTTATTTATTTTTCTCTAGATGCCACTAGTGCCTCGGTTGAAACACAAATGTGCCATGCATTTACCTTCGTCTAGCTGCCGTTAGTGACTCACCCAAGAGCTAGTGGTCGTGCATTTATTTTTCTCTAGCTGCCCCTTAGTTCTCACTCGAGTGCTAATGGGCCGTGCATTTACTTTTTTCTAGATGCCACGTATGTCTTGGTTGAAACGCTAACGCGCCGTGTTTCTAGTCTCTAGAGCCCTTGTGTGGAACGTTGTCTTCAAAATGTATTTTCACATAGAATGGTTAAGGACCTTTATTTGTGTAGTCACATATACTTTTCTGTTGAGCTTTATTTATTCAGTTATTGGCATGATATTATGTGTCTTGTTACGTCCCTCTGAGGACCTAGTTATCTCGCCAGGTGTGTGCTATTGTCTTTCGCAGGTGTTCTAGCTCTAGCCGTGATCATCGCTATTTCTTCGAGGATTATTGCACTTGGATCGTATTTGCTTCGCTCGCCAAACTCATTTCATTTTCTCATGTATTTTTCCTTTACTTGTTGGTAGTGGATTTGTCTCCGCCCAACATATTGTATCAAGACAATTCATTATCATTATATATCTTTTATTCTTTGATTTTTGTGGATGAGATTAGTTAGTTATGGTTCTACTACATTTTACAGCTTACATATATTTATTATACGGCTGGCATATCTACGTTCCTAGTCCTACATATTTTGGGACTGGGGCGTTACATATTTTTGTGGTGGCCCATGCAGGTCAAGATAAATTGTTTGGTTACTTTACCGTACCAAGAAAGCCTGCGTATAGGATTAGAAGTCTAGGATCTCATCCACATACTTGACCTTTTTCCTCGATTCCATATTCGACCGACTCATCGATTGCATCTTGCTTGATTCCTTCTATCATTATTCTTATCTTCCCTTCGTGCTTGCTAGAGATTGACCCTACTAGTTAGATGTCCCAAACACCCTTAGCTTAATTCTTTAAGTTGGGTAGAACACCCCACGACCTGACACACCCTTGACCATTAAGGGAATACCAATAGTATTATCTAGACCATAGAGACTAGAAGAATTTAACCCATTTGGTCAACCAAGCCTTGGTCAATAAAATCGTAGAATGATTGTATAGGAATAAACAAGACTTAGATTTTTATGACTCTTAGACTATTCATATTGGTTCTTTATTTCAATCATAATCTCACATGCCTATGTTTTTACTATCTAGACTAATGATGCTAATGTAGCCTAGTTTTTGCAAGCTTATTCCTTTTATCGAGCTTGTTCAAGACATATATTAATTGGGTCGCTCCCACTAACATATTGTCTAATCAGAACCGGTGCATGATGGTCTGATCAATCGAGTGCACTTTGGTTCACTTTTATCTATCGTTCTACGTGGATGGAGACATAGCTAAACTTGTCCTTTAGAGTCTCATCCACGACTGCCTTGAAAATTCTTTTTGAAATTTTTCAGTCGCCTTTGAACCACGTATTCGTATTCGATAAATTCACCTTTGGAACCCTTTATCGCTTTCGTCTTCCTCTTATTTCAGAAGGATGAAATCCCTCGTGCCGAGTATCCCCTTTAGTTGCCCGATCACTTATGACCACTGTAATTAGCCATTACCAACCCGTGGCTATATCCTCATCCTAAAACTATTTGTCTTTCCCCTTGATCCCAAACCTACCATCGTGACCTACAAAATGCTTGTTTATGTTTAAGCGTTATTTCTTTGCCTCGCCCGAAGACTTGTCATACCCCTTGTACCTTCTCACCCCCACTTATTCTTAATTTCGAGGACAAAATTATTTTAAGTTGGGTAGGATGTAAAACCCCTAAATTTCTACTATTTTTTTATTTTTTTATTAAATTTGGTACTGATTTAAAATTTTGTATTGTACGTCGCGTAGTCGTATTGTACGTCGCGCACGAAATTTATTTTCTTGCTAGTCGAGTGCGAATATGTGCGAGCGTACATATTTTAGAAAAACATTTTTTTTATTTTATTATACGCTTTCAAAATATTATATATAATTATTATTCTTGCTATAAAAAGCCTTTTGTTGTTAGCAGTTATTAATCATAAATAATATTTTATTGTATACTAGGAAAAGCATAATTATAAAAATATTATTTGTGCATACATATAAATTTATAATTATTTATTAGTTTATTTTTAATGTAATTTTCGAATATTATTAGTATTATAGAAAATATATTACAAAATTATTGTGGCATTTAAATCTTGATTTAAATTTATGGATTTATTTAAATAGTTAAATATTTGTAATTTGATTTATCCCATTTGATTTAAACTAAAAATTTAATTAGATTTAAATTGGATTTGTATTTGTATTTGGATTTGATTGATTTTAATTAAATTACGAATTATCTAATTGGATTTTAAATATTTCTAGTCTTTATCCAATTGGGAATTCTCACATCCTATAAAAAGGCAGGTACTCCAAATTTTTATCATTCATTATTCCTCCAAAATATTTCTTACCACAAACAAAACCTGTGCATCGTGTAGGTGTCCAATTCCTCCTCGTGTCAGCCGTGACGGCCTCGGGCCCGACCCCGGGTGTCTTCCAATAGATTATTTCCTTTTTATATATACATCAAAATCCAATTCCCGTGTCCGACACTTGGACACGATTTTAGACCAAACCTAAAACCTTAGATTGTCGAAAACAGCCTCCTCGTCCGAGGCATCACCATCCTCCTCTTCCCTGTACACCAAGCCCCCACCCCGTCGCCTCTCGGCAATTGCCATGGCCAACACCGGCCTTCCCGACACACCCCTGCTTCCTACGACTTCCCATCCAACAACCCGACCAACATCTACATCACAAAAACCCCAAAATCAAACACACCGCCATGGCTACCGGCCGGAACCTCCTCCTCCACCGTGTCGGACACCACCATCAGCCCAATGGCAACACCACCACCAAATAAGAAGAGAGTTCGAAACCCTCACATGACTCCGACTTTTTCGTTGACCGCCCCTGTCCCGACCGGCCGCCCGCGGAGCGCCGCCTCCGTGTCGACTGCTTCCTCGCGTCACCAACTCCTCCACCACTCGATGTCCACCGCCTAGAATACCCCGCCACCGCTCACATCAGTGCCGTCGGGTGCCCTAGTCTCCGTGCCCTTCGTCCACCGCCGTCCGACGTGGTTTCCCGTACCACCAGGCCAGCCGAGCCCGACCCCGGTCCCTCCGACTTCCCGTTGGCCCCCCACTGGTGAGCGCCTCCTCAGCCACCAAAGGCCGTCGTACGAGCAGCCTGACCTCCGCCCCACGCCAAATTTCCGGTGACCTCGCCCGCACCTCCGGCCGTCTGCCTCAAGCGCCACCCTAAGCGTCCTAGTGACTCCTCCGCCTCCCGATCTTTCCGACCGCCTCCGCCTCTCCTTCCCACCAGCTCCGCCGACCCTCCGCTCCACTCGATCCCCTCCGCCGTTTGCGCGCGCTCCTCCGCCGAAGCCCGAAACCCCCTAGCCGCCCAGCCTCCCGCCGCACACGCCTTGTAACGCCCCAGTCCCAAAATACGTAGAACCAAGTACGTGAACATGCCAGCTGCACATATACAAAGAACACTCCAATATATGGAATCCTCATATATGCACATAAGCTGTAAATAAATAATCACAGGCCAGAATAACATATCTAATCTCATCACAGCTCAACACAGAAGATAATGAAGTCCAAATAAATAAATAAGAGTATCAAAAGATAGCCGGGTGAACATACTCACTCCAAACAGCTATGGAAAATAGTCTCACAAGATCAGAGTCTGACCTCCGTAAAATAGAAGGAAAGAGATGTAAAATAATGTCTACAACTGTCACAACTATAGAATAAACTAGAAATCAGTAGTGACTGCCTCGTCGTCAATGTAAGATAGCTCCAATGCCGCTCCGTACTCCTGTGGAATATCGTCCAAACCTGGAGAGATAACCAGGTCCTCAGGGGACATAGCAAGATACAAGAAAACACCATGCCGTATAAACTGTGATAATATAATAAGAGGAAAAGGTATGCATGCAATCGGGTTCCTGACCATTCTACTGTGAATATGCAGTTTGAGATACAATCCTTCGACGCATGAACCCTGGCTGAAAAATGGGATCGGCATAGTTCCTATAAAGGGTACCAGGGGCCTACGTCCGTAACGCTCGGGAAACGTCAGAGGGCACCATGTGAAGGGCTACGTCCATAACGCTCTGGGAAACGTCAGAGGGCACCTGGAGCCTGCATCTCCGGAGGAGCGCACAGGTAATCATGGAAGTGTAAAGAAGCCCATACGTCAGGTATTGTTCTCCCCACCCAATGTCTAGTATCATCATCTCCATGACTGATATGTACCTCTAGTAACCGCCAAGTCTTCTAACATGCAATACTATTGGCAGTTACTCCTATCCGTCGCACGCTCCATACGTATCGGTGGCCAGCCAACTACGCAGAAACATGTCCTACATGTGACTCATATCACGTGATACAACAAGTGTCAAGGCCATATGAGATATACCAATACATCAACATCAATGGGTGGTCAATAAGCTAAGTCAATGCAAGAGAATAAATAAAGCAAGAAAACGACCGATAGAGTCGCTTGCACCCAAGTGTGACTTGGACGCACAGTTTAAATATTACAAAATAAAATACTGAAAATAACAACTGAAAATAAGAATATAATAATCACAGAGTAAGGTGGCAAGGTATCTTGCCTGATGGGGCAAAGTGGCAAGTCCAAGTAATCACAATGTCAGCCAAGAATCGTCACAATCTCCAAACAACTCCAGACGCTGAAATAAACATCAAAAATGGTCTCGGTGAAGAAGATATACCTAGAAAACGCCTGCCCAAAAGCCAAATTCTGGAACATGGGCAAAATCGTAATTTCGGATCAAAACGATGTCCGCCGTTGGACCCGCTTTGTATCGAAACGCGTGCCAAAGTCTACGGTCTCTAAAGTCGTCAAACTACATGTCTACAGTTTCAGTTTGAGGAGAGGAACTCCATGGTATGTCCAGTTTTGGATTCCGAGGAGCCGTGTACAAAATTGCCCGTTTGAGTGGGTCGCGGGCCCACCAAAAAATGGGTTCCGATTCGACCTTCTCAGAATCGAACCAAACTTGGCATGCAGGACAAGAATTTTGATCCGGACCCGTTGGCGCAAGTTTCGTCTCGATTCGACGACTGTAGACGAAGTTATGGGCAAGTTTACAAAACGTCGATACGGGGTATCTTGACGGATACGCGTTGGTTTCGTCGCGCACGCACGACGAATCTGAGTTCCGTCAGTTCCCACACGTCCGCAACGTCCATACGCGTCTTTTGATGCGTATAGCGCGTGACCACGTCGCCCGGTTTGTCAGGGCGTACGTCGTATCGGACAAAATTCCAAAATTTTTGTGATTAAGAAACCAGTTTTTCTGACAACTTCTCCTACATATTTCTTCCTACATATTAAACAAAACTTCGATTCAAAAGTTGCGTTCTACTCTTGGTTATATTGTTTTTCAATTGGTTGGTTGAAATCCTCAGTATTTGAGTCAAAAATCGGCTTCCAAGTCGGGGGTTTGGACTGCCCAAAACTGTTCTGTTTCGACAGTTTTTCGGGAAATTTGGGTTCGAATACCGAGCGATTTATGGGGTTTTGCTCGATTCTACCAGAAAGGGTTTTGAGAGGGTTATGTCTACTATGTAAAACATTCGATAGAGCAAACTTTCATCGAACAGATTTAAAGAAATCAGAATTAGAAGATGGGTACCTGAGTTTTATGAAAACAGAGTATCCTCTGTTTACAATCGACTCCGAGCGAATTGACGGTGATCCAGACGTTGTCGACGGTGAGTAGGCGGCCGACGGTTAGCGCGGGGGTGTGGGGTAAGGTTGGCGCCTTGGGGTCGAGATGTATTTTTGTACGAGGGGGTTAGGGTTCGGCTTTGGCTTTGAGCGGCTTATATACTGTCGTCGCTCTCTCTCTTATTCCGAATATGAGTAAGATTAAGGGAGCTCGGTTTTGCTCCTATGGGGTCAGCTGCTATATGGGGGTTTAGGTTTATGAGGTGTGGGGTCGGGTGCTAAAGTCATTGCAGCTACAAGCTGCTGTTGGTTTCGGTTGTGTGGGGGTCGGGCCCCACCGCTGTTATATATATATTTTAACAATCAATATATATATATATATATATATTTTTTTAACAATCAATATATATATATATATATATATATATATATATATATATATATATATATATATAATCCCAAGGAAAAATCTAAAGTTCTTAATAAGGTAACAAAATATTTTGTAACAAGGTAAGCTATATTTTAGTAGTATAAAATATCAAGCTCACAAACATGCATATATTATATACATCTATAATTACGTATATATACCAAATGATTTCTATTTAATATAGAAAGATAGTTTTTCAAGCACTAAAATAATTTAGGAAAATATTGGGGGTTTACATCCTACCCAACTTAAAGAAAATTTCGTCCTCGAAATTAAACTAAGGTCGGGGGATCAAATGCAATGCAAGAAAATTGATAATAATTAAAAAAAGCTTCAATGCAAGACATACCTTCGTCTTCGAACAAATACGGGTAGCGATTTCGGATGTCGTACTCGTGCTCCCAAGTAGACTCCCCTGACGAGTGATGCTTCCACGCCACGCGAACCAATGGAATAGATTGATTCCGCAATACCTTCACTCGGGGATCGAGGATACCTACTGGTTGCTCTTCGTACGACAAACTCGGTCCCACTGTGATCTCGGAGTGATCAAGCACATGGTTTGTTGTCCGCCACGTACCTCCTTAACTGAGATACATGGAATACGTCATGCACTCCCTCTAGCGACGGTGGCAATGCCAATCTGTAGGCAACCTCTCCAACACGTTCTAAGACATCGAAAGGGCCGATGTACCTTGGACTCAACTTGCCACATCCTCCGAATCGAATCGTGCCTCTAGTGGGGGATATTTTTAAGAACACATGGTCACCCTCTTTGAACTCCAAGGGTCGACGACGATTATCTGCCCACTGCTTCTGACGATCCTGTGCTGCTCGCAGGTGGTCCTGAATCTTCTTCACTATCTCTACTGTGTTCAAGACCAACTCGGGACCCAATAGCTGTCGCTCTCCTATGTCGCTCCAACAAACAGGAGACCGACACTTTCTACCATACAATGCTTCAAACGGAGCCATTTGAGTGCTCGCTTGATAGCTATTATTGTAGGAAAACTCAACAAGATGAAGATGGTCCTCCCACGAACTGCCAAAATCATGCATACACGCTCTCAACATATCTTCTAGCGTCTGAATGGTACGCTCTGACCGGCCGTCTGTCTGTGGGTGGTATGATGTGCTAAACTTCAATCGAGTGCCCAAACTCTCTTGCATGCTCCTCCAAAAGTGCGAGATAAATCTCGAGTCACGGTCCGACACAATACTAACAGGCATACCGTGTAGTCTCACAATCTGCTCCATATATATTTCTGCCAATACCTCTGTCGACTGGCCTACTCTAAAAGGTAAGAAGTGGGCTGACTTGGTAAGTCTATCAACAATCACCCATACTGCGTCACGTCCTCTAGGACTCCCAGGAAAACCCGTGACAAAATCTATAGTAATGTGCTCCCACTTCCACTCGGGAATGGGTAGCGGCTGCGATAATCCGGCCGTCCTCTGGTGCTCCGCCTTCACTTATTGGCATACCAAGCACTTGGCAACGAAACGAGCTATCTCTCGCTTCATTCCATGCCACCAATAATACTGTCGTAAGTCACGATACATCTTGGTCCCTCCGGGATGAATAGAGTAAGTCGAACTGTGAGCCTCTGCCATCAGCTCCTGTCGTAGCTCTCTATTGGGAACATAAATGCGATCACCACATCGCAATGTCCCATCAGTGTGGATCCTCAATCCTGTCTGCTCTCCTGCTTCAGTCCTCTCTTTCAGCCGTCACAATCTAGCATCATTAGGCAATGTTGCCTTGATGCGCTCTACCAATGATGATTGCACTCGGAGGTTGGCTAATACGCCGTCTGCTTCGGGTAATACTACCTCAATACCAAGCTGCTCCAAGTCTCTAATCAATTCTCTCTGTGTAGTCAAAAAGTGTGCCATGGACTTACGGCTCAATGCGTCTGCCACGACATTAGCCTTGTCCGGATGATAATGTAGCTCAATCTCATAATCCTTCATCAACTCCAACCAACGTCAATGTCGCATATTCAACTCTTTTTGTGTGAACACGTACTTGAGGCTCTTATGATCAGTGTAGATATCAACCTTCTCGCCGTACAAGTAGTGTCTCCATAGCTTTAAAGTAAAGATAACCGCTGCGAGCTCTAGATCGTGGGTCGGATAATCCTTCTCGTGTACTCTCAACTGTCGTGATGCATAAGCTACTACACGACCGTGCTGCATCAATACACATCCTAATCCCTTTCCGGATGCGTCGCTGTAGATCACAAATCCTCCTGGGCCCGATGGTAGTGTCAAGATCGGTGCTGTGGTCAACCGCTTCTTCAACTCGTCAAAAGCGGCTTGACACTCTTCTGTCCATACAAACTCCTGATCCTTGTAAGTCAATCGAGCCATAGGTCCCGCTATTCGAGAGAAATCTTCTACGAACCGTCGGTAGTAACCCGCAAGTCTGAGGAAACTTCTCACCTCAGAAGCTGTTATAGGAGCGAGCCATGATTTTACTGCTGTGATCTTCTCTGGGTCTACTAATATACCATCGCCCGTAACAATATGACCAAGGAATGATACCTCTTTGAGAAAGAAATCACACTTGCTAAGCTTCGCAAAGAGTCGCTCATTCCTCAATGTTCTCAGAACTATCCGTAGATGCTGCTCATGCTCCTCTTGACTCTTGGAGTAAATCAAGATATCGTCTATAAAGACTACTACAAATTTGTCCAAGTATTGGTGAAAGATCTTGTTCATTAAATTCATGAAAACTGCGGGAGCATTGGTCAAACCGAAAGGCATGACCAAGAACTCGTAGTGTCCATACCTCGAACGAAAGGTCGTCTTTGCAATGTCTTCCTTCCGAACCTTCAATTGGTGATAGCCTGATCGTAAGTCAATCTTGGAGAATAATTTTTCTCCACTCAATTGGTCGAATAGATCATCTATACGCGGCAAGGGATACTTGTTCTTCACCGTCACCGCATTCAATGCTCTGTAGTCGATGCACATGCGCACTGTCCCGTCACTACAGGAAAAATGTATTTTTACAGCGCACAATGTGCGCCGTAAAATACTTTAGACGGCGTACATGCTAACGCCGTATTAGCCAATGCCGTAAAAAGATGGTAGTTTAGACGGTATAATCTGCGTGCCGTCTAAACTCAATTTGTGCGCCGTCTATACTCACTCACGACATTCATTGCGTGCCGTTAGAAGACAATTATGGCGTGCTGTAGCACGCCTTTAGTGCACAATCACGACATACTTTGGCATGTCGTTAATGTACAATTACAACATTCTTCTGCACGTCATTAATACATAACACAATCACGACATACTTTTGCATGTCGTTAATGTACAATTACCGCATTCTTCTGCACGTCGTTAATACATAATCACGACATTCTGATACACGTCGTTAATAATATTTTACGACATTTCTTTGCATGTCTTTATTAGTCAATTATGACATTCATCGTATGTCGTGAAAAGTATAATATACACACTAATTAGGACATATTCTGCACGCCTTAAATTCTTTTCAATTTTTTTAAAAAAATCCTACTTTGACATTCAATCACAAAACATATAATATACACAACAATTATGAAAAATAATTACTTTCATTAAAACAATAATGTCAATTAATCCAAAATCACTTTACAAAGTGTCAAAACATACAATATACAACTATTCTGAGAACAAAGCATCGTCTTCATTTCAGTTTTCTTGAGAACTTTGTCCTAGCATCTAAGAAACAATACACTATATTCAAACCATATTAGAAGATGATAACCTATGTATATATCACAAAAAGATGAAATTAGTATATATAGCTATAATTTTCTTGTGTGGAATGGTTGGTATCACGATGGCTATATATTTTGTTCCTCTGATAGCTTGTTGTACCTACAAAAAGGAACACCAAGAAGTCAGTTAAAGCAAGCCTCGGTTCTGGTCTATGGATTAAAAACAATTTGTTTGGCAAGAAGAGGTGTTAGTTTGACCTGTGACACGTAGAGGAACATATGCCATAATTCATCTTTATAACTGAAACTATTGTATGGTAACATGTACTCTAAAATTAGGCCAATTTCAGGAGAAATATTTGCATCAGTCGAACAATATAAAAGTTGCAACATTTAAAAAAGTAAAAGAAGCTTCATTTTGAGCATAATTACTTTCTTATGCAGATATAGTCCATATCATTTTTGTTCCCTGAATTTTCGTTTCACCGTTAGATACTTGCATGACCGAAAATTAAACCAAAAGTTTGACAGTAAAGATAGACATATTCATACAATATTTCTTCTTGGTGCTGAATATTCTCCTCATATTTGTGTGTTTTCTTTGCTCATTCTTCGACCAGAAAATCTACTGCATTCTGGATATCTTGCCCACACATTTTCATTATTGAATTCCTCAGCTTAGCTGTCCAAATAAATAAGATCCTCATTAGTGTAGATTCATTGTGGCCATATGTCCCACTATACAATAACAATAGGACTTTACTGTATGATACTAATAAGTGTATATATATATATTATAATCAAGACCATATATCTATTAGAAATGGAAAGATTGTTGTGCTGATAAGTGTTGTGATGTTGTAGTTGGGTTACATCAATTGGTACTGCCTGTAGTGAAACATGCCATGATAAAACTAACCCACATTATACGACATCAAAATAAAGCAATCAGCTGCAGAGATTTTAGAATGAATTAATCAAGTCCGGCCAAAGAACTATGTATGATATGATACAAAATTAAGTTAAGAAAAACACAAAATTATAGGTTTATATTAGAAATTCACATCAAGGTTTAATGCCAGCATAGGTATTCTATGATGTGATCAGAGCCTTTTTCAAAGAGTCAAAGAATGTTCCGACTACTCAATGTACTCAACATTATAGGGGAAAAATTGTATCAGTTCAGTTGTAGATGTAACATTAAAATAGAACTTAATATAATCGGGAATAAAGATGGTATCTCACATGACAAGCTCGGCATGCTAACCTCCTTGAAAGATTCTAAATGGAGTGCTATCTTTACCATGGGGTCATTCAAATCCCTTCCTAGCCTTAGTCGATCTCCTGCCATATGTCCCAAAGCATGAAGTAACACCACAATAGAGGAAAAATTCATCCAAAATTTTCTATTTTTGAGCAAAATTATGAATGCAGCAAACCAATGATCTGAACTTTATTCAGATTCAACAACAATCATCGACACAACCAAATGACCAAGACCTGGATCAGCGCTCACCTGTTCTTCTAATCGAAAGTGTCCCAACTGCAATTCCTAACCAAAATCGAGAAAACCGAGTTAGATAATCATGTAAGAAAGCTTCATTTTTTTGACAGAAACTTGAATCAATAATAAAAAATCAATACTAACAAAGGTAACTTGGATGAAAAATCACTTCAGAGTTCAGTCGATAACCACCTATGTATCCCCGACACTCAGAAGTTTTTTGCTGCAGTGCTAACTACCTTTACGTAGTTGTAATCAAATGTTACCTCTGCATCTTGGCAGAACATAGAAGAAACCTTCGTTATATGACAAAAAAACAATAATGGAAAAAAAAGGAAAAGAAAATAAAATAAAAAGTGACATAAAGATAATCTTAGGTATCAGAAACAATACTAATGTGTAATACTTTAAGAGCTGGACAACTCCAACTTATACTGAAAATTTGAAACTTACCAGCTACAGCCATGTATAGTAGAAGAGATGCACAACTATATTCTTCAGCAGATAAACTGCCAAGCTAACAAAATAAAATAACAGGAGATCACGGGTTTGTGAGATGCACAACTGTAGTCTTTACTGTTATTATGCTTTCTGACTAGCATAGCATATATACTACTGTATCAGATTGAAACAATCTTAACATGTTGCTAATTTGTAAACTACTGTAGAGAATGCAATTCTTACCTCTTCAACTCATATAAACAAGATGGTACCCTTCCACAATAATAAAATAAAGAAAAAAGTAAAGGAGAATCAAGTCCAAACAGTTGTTTGGCATCAACTATAGGCTTTCAGACCCAGTTTGCCACTTCAATGCATTAGTCAAACTGGTATTGACAATCGTTAAGTCCGATGCTCACTTCAATGGGTTTGAACCATTTCTTTGTGCAAGGTTGGGTTTTCTTTTGGATAAAAACACCTTGCTCAGCAAGCTAAGCTCTGTGAGGAGCTTCAAAATATCCTTCCATTGGCTCAAGCATGTTCAACAGGGAATAAGTGGCTCAGGTCATAAATTGTTGCACATTGAAGAAGATTATCCCCAATATAATTCACATATTTCCACATAATATTGGATGCTAAAATATCTAATAGTTTACAAAACTTTGAAACCTCGTAATGACACATTAATTAACTACTAAAAAGACTAGACCAATGGATCTGATTTAGGCCGTGTCCATGTCAAAAGTTGCATTATGCCAAGCAGTGCTTACCTTACTCTCGGGGCATTTGGCACTATAAGACTAGAAAATGACCAAAACTATGTGCACCACAAAAGTTAGGAAATTATAATGTCATAATCCTAGAAAAACTTTATGTCTACTAGGCATGTCAAGTTAATAGACATTTTATTATTATTATTATTACATTCCCCTTTACCATGAAAAAATATTACACACACAATGAATCCCGCAAGTAAATTATAATGTCTTCTTTTGCAACATGAAAAAAATATTACCCACACAATCGATCTTTTACCATCATTGGCTGACTTGGCAGGACATACTTGATTTGAGAGGGAAAATAAGACATTTTATAAGGGTATTAACTCAAATCTCAAAAATTTTAGTTGTCTAGTGTCAAATCAGTAGATGGTGGTAGAAGATCGAGTAAAGTATGCCTCTAAAAAGAATATTATTTCGAATAGATAGCAACATATATATATATATATATATATATATATATATATATATATATATATATATATATATATATATATATATATATATATATATATATATATATTTTATATATATATATATATATATATATATATATATATATAATATATATATATACCAGTTCCGGGTGTAAGTTGGTATTAGATATGACCAAACTAATATTTTATTAACAACTTGCATAAGTACAACTAATTAAAAGATTTTTTTCAAATCCTACAAAATCCTCTCATCAAAAAGCACTCCAGATACTACAAAATTCCCACATCACCAAAGAATTACAAAAAAAATCCCCACATCACCAAAATATAACTACATAGTTGTATACTTAATCGAGTATTTATAGAAACGGGGAATGATTTACTTTAGGGATAAAGACATCATTGTTGTTGAATGATGTGGCACTCTACCAATTAGAAGCTTAGAGTTAAGCTACAAGGGAACCCAAAATGATTTTGTCTTATCTATATTTTCATTTATTTGTGTTTGGTGCTTGGAACCTTTAGCTGTACAAGACGTTGATTTCAATTAAATAAAAATGGCAAATCTCAAGTGAAAGCATGTATTGGTCCAATTAACATAGCATTAGTTATGTAACCATCACAACTTTATGAGTTTATGGGAATTAGGATTTGTTAAACAAAAAGATGGAAAATGTAAGGGAACCCAATACCCTTAGTACAAACAAAATGAGGTTTCAGTAAAATAGAAGTAAAATTTATTTGTGTGCATGTATATCGTTACATTAGAATGCTAGGACGATTAGTTATCTTTATTATCAAATAATCCATAGATCTGATTTAGTATGCAGACAGGTATGACTATTATTTTGTTCACAACCTATAGAATAATACACTTTATTATCGAAGTAATTAAGAGTATTTCAAACCTTAGACATGCCTCATTATGAAAGACAATGTCATCATTATTTAGAAAGATTCAAGAAAACAATCTACAATTTTATTATAGAAGTAAGAATATTCCATGTGATTAGTAAAATAAATAATAACAATGCACGATAGGTAAACACTGAGGTTTTTCAAACCTTAGAAATACCTTAATAGTCTCTAGCTACAAATAAACAATGACTTGAAAGATGCAAGGGATCTCTTAGATTCAAAATAAGCACATACTATAATAATACTATTATGCATGCTATAATATGTTTGTTTAGATCCCTGCAAGTTTTAAGAAAAGTTTTTTTTAGTCATCTTATACTTATCCCCTTCCTAGACTTAATATTTAAAGTAAAACATGGGTTCATTGTTCCAAGCAAACGATGAATCTTTGGAATTAAAATCAAATTAGTAGAGTATACATATAAAATAAAAAAGAAAAAGATTGTTGCCCAGGTCGATTGAATCATACATATACAAATAAAATCAAAAAAAGATTCAGAATCATTCTTCCTCTTCGAAATTGTGGTGAAAAAAATATACATTCTCATATGACAAATTTTCTTAAAATGGAAATTGTTGGAAAATTTTGTGTCTTCCAAAGAGTCAAGTTCATTGCATTCATGCATTTAAGAATACTAAAATTTATGTCCATTGTTCTTGATGTATCTTGGGTCCCATAAATAACTATGTATGCAAGTGAATCAATTATCAACTGATAAAAAATATCCTACTCAAGGAAGCATGGACACTCCAAAAAGTCTACAATGTGTTGTGCCAGGCACAGACACAACCCAGATGCTCCAAAATACAATATGAGTACCACATAGGTGATGTATCTGTGTCCTTACTGTCTCGTGTGGTATTCGTGTCCCTAAAACATAGATCCTATGGTTTTGTTATCAGTTTCAGCTGATACTTACAGTCTTGATGTAGATACTATAAGAGTTCGGAATATAAATAACATAAAAAGTTGTACAAAATAGAGAAGGATAAATGAGCAACTAATTCAATGGAACGAAAAATTTTGACATCTTGCACAAACCAGATTCCTGGTTGCAGATGATGGCATTATGAGTCATCCACGACGAAATGGCTCGGGTGCTCTATTGGTAAACGAGGGTGGGTCATGGATATCGTGTTGACAGCTCCATCATTGTCTTCCCAATCTTCATCCCTGTTACAACAAACATTTGAATGAACCGTCTTTAGCATCTTAACGAGAAGATCTACGTCGACGAGCTTCATATCATAGCGTGTACTTACCTATAACCTTTGTAGGGCAGAGCACCTCCCTGAGGTCGATCTTAGCGAACGTCCCGGCCAGTGGGGGAACGTCTCGACCGAAATGTCCTCGTATGCACGGAAACTAATTCCTCCACCACCATCAAACGAACACCAACGCCATTATGTCAAAATTTGAGAACGCGACCGGGACCTGGAGATGCGACGCAGCATGTGGGGGCTGGCAGAGGCGGTTAGAGTTAGGGTTTCGGGAGGATGTTGAGAACTCGACGGCGGATGACGACAAGGGCATTAAGGAGCAAAGGTGGAGAGGGACGTAGAAAGAATGAGTCGACCGATACGTCAGCGCAGCTGGATCAATGCCTCCTACGACGAAATCGACCACGATGACATTCTCAAAAAAGCGAGCAAAAGCTCTTGAAAACCCTAAAAATTGGAGCAGAAACCCTAAAAGGAGAAAATTTGGAGGAATTAGAAATAGAGGCTTGTGTAAGAATGAATTTTCTGTGCGGGATAGTGAAATAGAGGCACGGGTTTTGGAGGTGTTAAAAATTTTTAGGGCGAAATAGAGGCACGAGTTAGATGAAAGAATTGGCTGTCGATTTTTGGTAAGGAAAAAATACAGCTTTCAATGCAAGCCGTAAATAGGCATATCAAATTATTTAAACACTTTTTATGGCGTCGAGGGAAATGCATGCCTTAAGTTGAGGATTTACGGCATACACTTTAGGTGTGCCTTAATTTCAATGTCGTAAAAAGTCATTTTTCTTGTAGTGTCTTTCTTAGGTACAAAAAGAACGGGCGCTCCCCATGGTGACGCACTGGCACGAATAAATCCCTTCTCTAATAAGTCATCAATCTGCGTCTTCATCTCTACCAACTCCTTGGGTGCCAGACGATATACTCGAGATGAAATAGGCTCGGCTCCGAGAATAAGCTCAATAGAAAACTCAATATCTCGATCAGGTGGTAGTCCTGGCAACTCCTCGGGGAATACATCCTCGAACTCGGTGATAATAGGGTGCTGAGGGGTGTCATGCATCATCATATGTGTTCCTGATGTGGGTGCATCACAACTCTCTCCGTCTTCTTTGGTGAACTCAAACTCTGCTATATTCGGTGGTTTAAAGATAATACTGCTCCTATGGTAGTCGATGAGAGCGAAATGCTGGCTCAACCAGTCCATTCTAAGAACCACGTCAAATGTTGGCATAGGAAATACAAGAAGTCGTGCCATCATCTCTCTACCATTTATCACTACAGGACAAAGTCTACAAACACTACTAACAGGTACAGCTCCTCCTCCAGTGAGGATTTTAACATTCTTAGCTAAGGGTGTGATGGGAATGCTGTGTCTAGTGGCAAAACTAGTGGCTATAAATGAATGTGTGGCTCCAGTATCAAATAATGTAATAGCAGGAAAAGATGCAACTAGAACCATACCTGCTATAACCTCTGCCTCTGTCTCTATATCTTCAACAGCAAGTGAGAATGCCTATCCATAATTCTGTCCTGGGCCCTGAGCTCTGGCCTTGTTGTACTGTGTGCCTTGGGGAGGCAATGGTGGACGAGGTGCTCCTGCTATGGGTCATGGTGCTGGAAGAGCTGGGGCTGTGGGTCTCGGGTTCTGCCGAGCTTGTACTATTGCATGTTGCTCCGGACAATCCTTGAGCATGTGCTGATTGGATCCATATCTCAAGCATAATCCAAGGCGAGTCCTGCAGTCATTCTGGATATGTCCTTGTTTTCCGCAAGTAATGGCAAACAGGCGTCTGATAACGTGAGGGCCTCTGCTGGAACTATCATGTGGTCCTCCTGATAGGTCCACTCTGAGTAGCTCGGGCTGGTGTAATTGTTGGGGTATGGCGCCTCGATGTCTGCTGCTGTTCCTTGCGAAGAATCTCCTGAGCACGAGCTTCTTCCAAGACAGCTGAATGGGAGACTCGAAACTGAGTAGTCGAATAAGACTTGAGCTCTAGTGCAAGCCCCTGGTGAAATCTTCTCGCCTTCTCTAACTCTGTCGGAATCAATTTCGCACCAAATCGACTCAGGCGATTGAACTCCGATTCATACTCGTCAACTGTCATATTCTCTTGCTTCAGATGAAGGAACTGGTCATAGAGACCATCTCGAACATGAATAGGGAAGAATCTCTCATAGAATGCATTATAGAACTGCTTCCAGGTGATCCCAGTACCTAATCGTCTCTCTTCCGCCTTCCACCAGTGGTGAGCATTATCTTCTAACAGTAGGTCCACTGCTGTCATCCAATCTCGAGCCGGCAACTGGGATGCCTTCAGTAGCTTCTCGGTACTAATAAGCCACTGTGACACCTCTAATGGCTTTTCCGTTCCCCTAAAGGCCTTGGGGTTCATATCTATAAAATTCTTGATAGAGCCTTTATAGGGATGCAGAGCCGGTGCTGGTACTGGTACTGAAGGTGGTGGTGGAGCTCTAGCCATGGCTGCCATCATCGTCTGTCTCATCAGCTCAGTCTGTTGCCACTGAGCCTGCATCATGGTATACATGAACTGAGTAGTAGGGCTCCCATCAGTCGGTGGTGGGGGCATCTGAGGTCCCGACTGTGGAGGGAACTGCTGAGGGAACGATGGTGGTAGAGGCAGTGGTACATTCCCTTCCGGTGGCATCGTAGTAGTTTGTCCAGCCTGGCTGCCTGGGGGTGCTGCGATATCTGGGTACTCCGTCGTCGGTGTCATAGTAGGCTGTAACAGTTCTAGCTGGTAAGGTGTCGCTGGAGTCATGGGAGGATTCTGTCCCTCCGGAGTAGTCTCCTAGCTAGATGTGAGGGCCAAGGCAGAAGTGCGTCCGCTACGTAGATTCATACTGTTGGCACGAGGAAGATAAGTTGATATTAGGAAGGATTAGATATGAAGTAAATCGAATAATCAAGGAAGTTTAGAAAAGATTGGAAGCCAAGGGATAGTAGTAATTCTAGATGAGATATTCCTATTCCTATATGCAGGCTTGTTGGGCACAGTCATGTAACCCAACAATATTAATTCTGACCTGCATGGGCCACCACAAAAACATGTAACGCCCCAGTCCCAAAATACGTAGGACCAAGTACGTGAACATGCCAGCTGTTCGTCGAGTGCGAATATGTGCGAGCGTAGTCGTATTGTACGTCGCGCACGAAATTTATTTTCTTGCTCGTCGAGTGCGAATATGTGCGAGCGTACATATTTTAGAAAAACATTTTTTCTATTTTATTATACGCTTTCAAAATATTATATATAATTATTATTCTTGCTATAAAAAGCCTTTTGTTGTTAGCAGTTATTAATCATAAATAATATTTTATTGTATACTAGGAAAAGCATAATTATGAAAACATTATTTGTGCATACATATAAATTTATAATTATTTATTAGTTTATTTTTAATTTAATTTTTGAAATTAATATTATTAGTATTATAGAAAATATATTTTAAAATTATTGTGGCATTTAAATCTTGATTTAAATTTATGGATTTATTTAAATAGTTAAATATTTGCAATTTGATTTATCCCATTTGATTTAAACTAAAATTTAATTAGATTTAAATTGGATTTGTATTTGGAATTAGATTTGATTGATTTAAATTAAATTATGAATTATCTAATTGGATTTTAAATATTCCTAGTCTTTATCCAATTGGGAATTCCCACATCCTATAAAAAGGCAGGTACTCCTCCAAATTTTTATCATTCATTATTCCTCCAAAATATTTCTTACCATAAACAAAACCTGTGCATCGTGTCGGTGTCCAATTCCTCCTCATGTCAGCCGTGACGTCCTCGGGTCCGACCCCGGGTGTCTTCCAATAGATTATTTCCTTTTTACATATACATCAAAATCCAATTCCCGTGTCCGACACTTGGACACGATTTCAGACCAAACCTAAAACCTTAGATTGTCGAAAACAGCCTCCTTGTCCGAGGCATCACCATCCTCCTCCTCCCTGTACACCAAGCCCCCATCCCGTCGCCTCTCGGCAATTGCCATGGTCAACACCGGCCTTTCCGACACACCCCTGCTTCCTACGACTTCCCATCCAATAACCCGACCAACATCCACGTCACAAAAACCCCAAAATCAAACACACCGCCACGGCCACCGGCCGGAACCTCCTCCTCCACCGTGTCGGACACCACCATCAGCCCAATGGCAACACCACCACCAAATAAGAAGAGAGTTCGAAACCCTCACCTGACTCCGACTTTTTGTTGACCGCCCCTGTCCCGACCGGCCGCCCGCGGAGCGCCACCTCCGTGTCGACTGCTCCCTCGCGTCACCAACTCCTCCACCACTCGATGTCCACCGCCTAGAATCTCCCGCCACTGCTCACATCAGTGCCGCCGGGTGCCCTAGTCTCCGTACCCTTCCTCCACCGCCGTCCGCCATGGTTTCCCGCACCACCAGGCCAGCCGAGCCCGACCCCGGTCCCTCCGACTTCCCGTTAGCCCCCCACTGGTGAGCGCCTCCTCAGCCACCAAAGGCCGTCGTACGAGCAGCCTGACCGCCGCCCTACGCCAAATTTTCGGTGACCTCGCCCGCACCTCCGGCCGTCTGCCTCAAGCGCCACCCTAAGCGTCCTGGCGACTCCTCCGCCTCTCGATCTTTCCGACCGCCTCCGTCTCTCCTTCCCACCAGCTCCGCCGACCCTCCGCTCCACTCGATCCCCTCCGCCGCTTGCGCGCGCTCCTCCGCCGTAGCCCGAAACCTCCTAGCCGCCCAGCCTCCCGCCGCATACGCCTTGTAATGCCCCAGTCCCAAAATACGTAGAACCAAGTACATGAACATGCCAGCTGCACATATACGAAGAACACTTCAATATATGGAATCCTCATATATGCACATAAGCTGTAAATAAATAATCACAGGCCAGAATAACATATCTAATCTCATCACAGCTCAACACAGAAGATAATGAAGTCCAAATAAATAAATAAGAGTATCAAAAGATAGCCGGGTGAACATACTCACTCCAAACAGCTATGGAAAATAGTCTCACAAGATCAGAGTCCGACCTCCGTAAAATAGAAGGAAAGAGATGTAAAATAATGTCTACAACTGTCACAACTGTAGAATAAACTAAAAATCAGTAGTGACTGCCTCGTCGTCAATGTAAGATAGCTCCAATGCCGCTCCGTACTCCTGTGGAATATCGTCTAAACCTGGAGAGATAACTAGGTCCTCAGGGGACATAGCAAGATACAATAAAATACCATGCTGTATAAACTGTGATAATATAATAAGAGAAAAAGGTATGCATTCAATCGGGTTCCTGACCATTCTACTGTGAATATGCAGTTTGAGATACAATCCTTCGACGCATGAACCCTGGCTGAAAAATGGGATCGGCATAGTTCCTATAAAGGGTACCAGGGGCCTACGTCCGTAACGCTCAGGAAATGTCAGAGGGCACCATGTGAAGGGCTACGTCCATAACGCTCTGGGAAATGTCAGAGGGCACCTGGAGCCTGCATCTCCGGAGGAGCGCACCGGTAATCATGGAAGTGTAAAAAAGCCCAGACGTCAGGTATTGTTCTCCCCACCCAATGTCTAGTATCATCATCTCCATGACTGATATGTACCTTTAGTAACCACCAAGTCTTCTAACATGCAATACTATTGGCAGTTACTCCTATCCGTCGCACGCTCCATACGTATCGGTGGCCAGCCAACTACGCGGAAACGTATCCTACATGTGACTCACATCACGTGATACAACAAGTGTCAAGGCCATATGAGATATACCAATACCTCAACATCAATGGGTGGTCAATAAGCTAAGTCAATGCAAGAGAATAAATAAAGCAAGAAAACGACCGATAGAGTCGCTTGCACCCAAGTGTGACTTGGACGCACAGTTTAAATATTATGAAATAAAATGCTGAAAATAATAACTGAAAATAAGAATATAATAATCACAGAGTAAGGTGGCAAGGTATCTTGCCTGATGGTGCAAAGTGGTAAGTCCAAGTAATCACAATGTCAGCCAAGAATCGTCACAATCTACAAACAACTCCGGACGCTGAAACAAACATCAAAAATGGTCTCGGTGAAGAAGATATACCTAGGAAATGCCTGCCCAAAAGTCAAATTATGGAACAGGGGCAAAATCGTAATTTTGGATCAAAACGATGTCCACCGTTGGACCCGCTTTGCACCGAAACGCGTGCCAAAGTCTATGGTCTCTAAAGTCGTCAAACAACATGTCTACGGTTTTAGTTTGAGGAGAGAAACTCCATGATATGTCCAATTTTGGATTCCGAGGAGCCGTGTACAAAATTGCCCGTTTGAGTGGGTCGCGGGCCCGCCAAAAATGGGTTCCGATTCGACCTTCTCAGAATCGAACCCAACTTGGCATGCAGGACCAGAATTTGATCCGGACCCGTTGGCACAAGTTTCGTCTTGATCCGACGACTGTACACGAAGTTATGGGCAAGTTTGCAAAACGTCGATACGGGGTATCTTGACGGATACGCGTTGGTTTCGTCGCGCACGTACGACGAATCTGAGTTCCGTCAGTTCCCACACGTCCGCAACGTCCATACGCGTCTTTCGATGCGTATAGCGCACGACCACGTCGCCCGGTTTGTCGGGGCGTACGTCGTATCGGACAAAATTCCAGAATTTTTGTGATTAAGAAACCAGTTTTTCTGACAACTTCTCCTACATATTTCTTCCTACATATTAAACAAAACTTCGATTCAAAAGTTGCGTTCTACTCTTGGTTATATTGTTAACAACTATTTTCAATTGGTTGGTTGAAATCCTCAGTATTTGAGTCAAAAATCGGCTTCCAAGTCGGGGGTTTGGACTGCCCAAAACTGTTCTGTTTCGACAGTTTTTCGGGAAATTTGGGTTCGAATACCGAGCGATTTATGGGGTTTCGCTCGATTCTACCAGAAAGGGTTTTGAGAGGGTTATGTCTACTATGTAAAACATTCGATAGAGCAAACTTTCATCAAACAGATTTAAAGAAATCAGAATTAGAAGATGGGTACCTGAGTTTTTTGAAAACAGAGTATCCTCTGTTTACTGTCGACTCCGAGCGAATTGACGGTGATCCAGACGTTGTCGACGGCGAGTAGGCGGCCGACGGTTAGCGGGGGGTGTGGGGGAAGGTTGGCGCCTTGGGGTCGAGATGTATTTTCGTACGAGGTGGTTAGGGTTCGGCTTTGGCTTTGAGCGGCTATATATGTGTCGCTCTCTTTATTCCGAATATGAGTAGATTAAGGGAGCTCGGTTTTGCTCCTATGGGGTCAGCTGCTATAGGGGGTTTGGGTTTATGAGGTGTAGGGTCGGGTGCTAAAGTCATTACAGCTACAAGCTGCTGTTGGTTTCGGTTGTGTGGGGGTCGGGCCCCACCACTGTTATATATATATATTTTAACAATCAATATACATATAATTGATATAATATTTTTTTTTACATATAATTGATATATATATATATATATATATATATATATATATATATATATATATATATATATATATAATCCCAAGGAAAAATCTAAAGTTCTTAATAAGGTAACAAAATATTTTGTAACAAGGTAAGCTATATTTTAGTAGAATAAAATATCAAGCTCACAAACATGCATATATTATATACATCTATAATTACGTATATATACCAAATGATTTCTATTTAATATAGAAAATAGTTTTTCAAGCACTAAACAATTTAGGAAAATATTGGGGGTTTACATGCCTGTCCCGACCGACCTCCCTCTTACCCCTCTTTCCTCCAGGCGCGCCCGCCCCACGGAGGAAAAACCCCACTGTCGCCGGCCGAGATCCACCGCTCTACCTCCTCGTTCTCTCTTCCTCTTTTTTAAAGTTCTTGTTTTTTTTTTACTCTCAGTCTCACTCTCTCGTACAAAGAGAGAAGAGATAGCTGTGTAATTTTTTTTGGGTTTTATTATTGTTATAATATATTACTTTCAATTTTTTGATTCTTCTCTGCAGTTTACTCTATAACTAACTACGTTTTCTTTTTGTTTGAATTCTGTTGTTCATTTTTTTTTTTGTCGTGTTTTTTTACTTTTTAATGATTACCGATTATTAGTTTCATTAGTATTTTTAATCAAAACATCAGACATCTTATTATTAATATTACTATTAATTATTTGTTTATTTGTGTTTGCTTAAATTCTCTTTGCTTCTTAGTTTCGTTTATTATTATATTATTATATTATATTATTATATTATATTATTATTATTATAGATTATTTATTATTATTATTATTATTATTATTATATTATTATTATTATTATTATTATTATTATTATTATTATTATTATTATTATATTATTATTATTAGTATTATTATTATATTATTATTATTGTTAATTATATTAACCTTATGAAGTATACATATGTATTTATAATAATTATGTTACTAATATTAATTGTATTCTTAGCAAACTATTTTGTTATTTACTATATTAAATAAAATATTTATATAATATTTTCCAAAAATTGTATTGTAACAAAATAATGTAATAGGCTTGGCCAATATTATTTTCAAATTACGTCTTGGAAACCTAAAATAATATTGGTATAATATTTTATGATATTTTAAATATTGACTCTTGACATACAAATATTATTTTTGTATTTTCTAAACTATAGTATTAACCATAAAATGATTTTTATATATTTTAAATATTTATCTAAATATTGTAACTAGTAAAATAAAGTTTTCAAAGTATTATATATTTATTTTGAAATAAGAAATACTTTTCCAAAATGTTTTTCTTTCTTCAATTATATCGTTTTCAGTCCTGACCAGTCCAATATTTCCAATCTTCTTGCATATTTTAGACATCTTCATATCGTCCATATCTAATTCGACTATCCGGACCCGGTGGAAACAGTCCATGCCATCATCCGAGGCCGTCATGCATAGTTGTAACTGTCACGCCGCACCCGGATATACGGGTACAAATACGTGGGCCACGCCAGCCTACGCTGCGGTATCGGCGGTAGAACGCTGTCAAGTTATAATACTAACTACAATATCTAAAGATCCATAACTAGAAATGTACTCACGTCACATCACGAAAACTAAGGAAGATAAGACAAGAAATAATAACAATATCACTAGAACAACTATAATCTACAAGGATCATAAGACAGGAAAATAAAGAATGAACAACAAAACTAACTAAGGATAACTACCAGGCAACTCACATAGAAGAATAGTGAGATCCACCTCAGCTAGCAACATCATGAAGTCCAAATACTGAGGGCACAACTACTCCTAAAATTTTATCAACATATCCAGTCAGGATGGAACGAGCACAAATCTCAAATAACAGTTCTAATTAGACGATATTGAACATGTAGCAGTAGATAGAGAGAATATACAAGAAATCATGAAATGTACATGTGAGTATCATGGCAAGGTAAGCTGTAAATCTAGAGCTAGAACAAGGCAAGTAAAACTGATCATGGCATGTACAAGAATCAATAATCATCTGTCTAAGTGTGTGAGTACTAGTTTCAACATGTGGCCGGCTTGGGTCTGCACAAGGTCTACTGATCAGCCAATCCTACGTGGAGTGTAGGATTGGTAGCATTCAAGGTCTACAAGAATAAACAAGGTGGATAATGACCACACATCTACACTAATACTCTCCGTCCCCGACTAGTATAGTGGATCCAACCATGACACATCATGATACGCGATTCTCCGAGAGGGTAGCTAGCCTTCGCAGGAATTGTGTCTATACAATGCACAAGGAACAAGAAAGACTTGCACAAGATATACCAAGGAAAGCGAGGAATAACATCTCATGACGGGATCCAGAGAATACCAATCCGTGTGAACAATGTGTCAAGAGAACAAGGATATCTACACTAAATACAAGAAACATAGACGATATCATAAAACAGAAATATTATCAGAGAATGTACTCGCCTGAGATCTGGTAGAATATGTCAACTGGTCCAAGAACAGTGCCTCGAGGACCTATAGGTGGAAATACTGTATCAATATAAGGGTTTGAAAGTAAAATCAAGTCATACTAAGTTAAACTAGGTCAAGACAAGTCAAAGCAAATCAAACTAGGTCAATCTAAGTCAATGGTCGACTTACAGTTGACTTTTGGTCCATTGGTCAACTCTAGGTCAAACTTGACTAACGTTGACTAACAGTTGACTTTGGGTCAACTGGTCAAGTTCTGGTCAATCTTAGGCTACGGTTGACTTTCGGTTGACTTTTGGTCAAAATAGTCAACTGTGGTCAACCAAGGTCAAAACTAGTCTAACCTAGGTCAAATGTTGACTCTACTTCGACGTTCAGTCAAAGTAGTCAACCATGGTCAAACTGGGTCAAAGCTAGTCTCTATAAACATCTACAAGGTCAGCTTATGAATTTCAGTGATTTAGAAATTACTGAAATCGACGGGTCCCTAAAACAACCCAAAAGGAGAAAATATTATAATAATAGAATGACACAAAAAGGAAAAAAATCTACAAATGTTGTCGGATGATGAAACTAACATCACCAACGTGTCCAGAATGGTCAAATCAGCTAGGATAGCCTGTCCAAAAGTCTAATTTGGACACAGGGGCAAAATGGTAATTTTGGGCCAAAATGATGTCCGTCGTTGGACACACTTTGCACCGAAAAACGTGCCAAAATAAAAGTGCACAAAACCTAACAAATTATATGTCCACGAATCCAGAATGACGATACGAACTCAACGATATATCCAGAATTGGATTCCGTTGACCCGATCTCAAATTGGTCCGTTGACCAGGACATTGAAATTCCGATTTGTATGGAAAAGCGTGTCAGAGCTAATGTCCTCAAAACTCAGCAAATTATATGTCAACGAGTCCAGAATGACGATACGAACTCAACGGTATATCCGAAATTGGATTCCGATGAGCCGATCTCAAAATGACCCGTTGGTCCGGATATTGGTATCCGACTTGCACCGAAATGCGTGCCGGAACCAATGTCCAATAAAATCTAGCAAATTATATGTCAACGAGTCCAGAATGACGATACGAACTCAACAGGTATATCCGAAATTGGATTCCGATGAGCCGATCTCAAAGTGACCCGTTGACTCAGAAAGTGGGACCCGCTTTGCACCGAAATGCGTGCCAGGGCCCACGTTCTCCAAATCAAGCAAACTTTATATGAAAATAGGCCAGAACGACGCCACGAGTCTACTGGCGGTGTTAGAATTTGAATCCAGAGTCCCGGGTTCAAAAATGGAATTTAACAAGTGCAACACTAAGAATTCGAACAGCCAACTTTGGCGTCGAATTCGATCGACCTAACAAGCTCAAACTGAAATGAAATCTAAAGGGGGCAGGAAGAGGGTTATACCAGCTGTGTACCGGAACTGGTGGCGCGTAAAACGGAGCTACGACGACGAAGATACGAACCCGCGAAGTTGGCGTCGTAAAACTGTCCAAAAATAGCACAATTTAAAACGTCAACTTGGTGGCCGGTTTTGATGTATCAAACGACGAAATTAACGGATGAAATTTGAGAGGGATGAAGGGGGTATATACCAAGATTGAGATGGAGCAAAGAAAACGCCGATCCAACGGTCGGATTGTCTAGAAAATCGGCACGAAGTCGCTGCCCCGAGACGTGAATTCTGAAACTTCAAAGTCGCTCGTCACGTCGGGATTTCGACTCCGAAGTCGAAATCGAGTCATGCGGTCGCCGGGGGAGAGCGGGGAACACGCCAAGGTGGAGCGCTGGAGGGTGCGCCAGCTCGCGCACGGCCGTGGGAGCTCGCCGGCGGCGGCGGTGGCCGGGGCGACGCACGGCCGGCCGGCAGTGGCTGCTGCCGCGCTCCACTGCTACTGCTGCTGCACGCATGCTGCTGCGCGGGAGGGGGGGGGCACGGCGCGGCGGCGCGACGTGGCTGCCCGGCGGGCGGCGGTGGTGGAGATGATGATGAAGGTGGTGGTATAGTTGATGGTGGTGGTGTTGATGATGATAATGGTGTTAGATGGTGGTGGTGGTAGTAAAGAAGAAGAAGTGAAATTGAAGAAGGAGGAGGAAAGAAGAAAAATAATGATGAAGAAGGAGGGGGATGGGTGCTGCTCGTACAGGAGGGGGTGAGTTGAGTGTGATGGGTGTGAGGGAGAGAGAGAGAGAGGGATTTTATATATATAATATATATGTGTGTATATTAATATCTATGGAAGAGAGAGAGAGAGATATATATATTAGAGAGGGGGGGGGGTGTGAAGTCGGCTGCTATGGGGGGGTTTGCTCTATGGTGTGGGGAGAGAGTGAGAGAGAGATATTAAAATAAGAGAGAGAGAATGATATTAATATATATATATATATATTTTTTTTTTTTTTTTTTTTTTTTTTTTTTTTTTTTTTTTTTTACATATATATATATTTTAATATATATATATATATATATATATATATATATATATATATATATATATATTTTAAAATATATATATATATATATATATATATATATATATATATATATATATATATATAATAGAAAGGAATTGAGATATTTACACATGTAGAGATATTTTGAATAGAGGAAAAAGAGAAAAATATCAGTGGGGTGTATGGGCAGTCATGGTAGGGTCCATGCCAAACTGGGTCGGACGTTGGGCCAAGTTTGGACAAAGTCGAAGCCAAGATTTAATTAATTTATAAATTAAACCAAATTAAAATTACGGATGGAATGGGAGCACAAGGAAGATCAAATAGGTGGCACGCAAGTGGCACGTGCATAGTAGTCTCAAAACAGGCCAGGGCCATATATTGGGTCTACTAGATTGGACCGATGTCGGGCCCGGAAATTAAGTTGGAAATTAAATCACGAATTACGGCAGACGATAAATTGGTCTAAATTGACCCAAAAGTTGCACGAAGAAAATGGAGCACAAGGGAACAAGTTCAAGTGGGACAGGATATATCAAAATGAAGATAATCTCGTCTACTACAAACTCCAAGAAAGAAGTTTCCAGAGACTGGCATCCCTGATGCTCTAGAATTCCAAGTCACGGTAAAGTGCATTAAATCAAATAATAATCAAATAATAATATTTATTCAAAATAATTGATTTATAAAATTAAAAAAATAATTCCTAAATTTAGGGGCTTACAATCCTACCCACCTTATAAAAATTTCGTCCTCGAAATTAAAGGTTGGTAGTGGGGTTAAAACATGATAGAAGATTTAGGCAATAATTTAGGCACGATCCAAGAATGACGAGTTTGCACGATCAAGATAATCGATTTAAAATTGTTCAGGCACGATGAGGGATTTGGCACGATAGAATGATAATACGAACAAAATCATATGTGCATGATTTCAAAATAAGTCAAGTCATTGGCGCACGATTTTAGAGACGATTAAGAGAATCGAAGATATAATTGAAGTTCAAGTACGGGGTGATCTGTAGGACTTAGGTTGATGGAAATCAACCTGAAAGTCATATATGCTCGATCAAGATGAAAAGCTAACCATGACCAAAACAAAGTTTGGCATAGTTGAGATAAAATTTCAGACACAAACAAAGTCGAAGTCAAGGTCTTATAGGCCCGATCAAGATTAAGGAGGATGATTAATAAAATCATGAAATACGATCCAAGTTCGAACGCGATTGAAATCGAAAATAGTCTAAGTTCACTTGGCACGATTTGAGGGTTAAGATTATCAAGATCATGAAAATCAAAGTTGGATAGTCATGATCTAAAACATGGCTAAGAGAAGCAAATGGAGAGAAAAATTTGAGAATAGCACGATTGAGAGATAGATTTGATAGAAATCAGATTATAGGTCACATAAGCACGATCAAGATCCAAGTTCAGTTATGAAAGACGATAAAATCATGAATTCGAAATCAAGGTCCTAAAAGCACAATTTAGGAAGGAACCCAAGTCACAAGAAATTTGAAGTCATCTAGAGTATAGTCAGCAACCAAGACTCTTTGGCACGATAAATAAGACGACCAAAATTGATTGGTTATGGACAGAAGGGAATCAAAATCTTAACAATATCAAAATTTAAGAAATAATTTAGATATGAAAATTTCAAAATTTTCAAAGTTTTCAAGTGTAGATGACAGATGTAGATACGAGATAGGTGATTTATGTAATCAAGAAATAGCTAAACAAGGCAAAGGAAATGACGGTAAGATGAGAAAATCATCATGCGATGGGAGAGAAAATAATGATAAACAAGAAATAATGGTAGGAATTATCTTGCTCAATTGGTAAAAGAAGTGAATCAACTTAAGATATGACCTGATAACCATACACGTCTATCCAAAATCATGTTGCCAGAATTCTCGCCACGCCAGTAAGCATAGCGGTAATAAACAATGAAGTCCATAACTATGGTATACACCCTATAATCATGTCATCTAGATTCCTTACCACGCCAACTGGTATGGCTGCAAGAGAATCTAAATGACATAACTAGGATAGTATATCCAAATCAGGCTCCATGTCCTTGTCTCGCTAGCTAATATGACTGCGATGAATTCTAAACTCCATAAATAAAGTAGACACTTACTGTTCTCATCGTCCTCATCCAAAATATGTTTATTAGGATATCTTAACTCAATTCTTAAAAGAATTATCCAAAACAAAATCAAAGGTCGACAACGAATATTAAGATTTAAAATTCAACAACAAGTCAAGGGTAAGTTAATAGAAACAACGGAAACAACTTCCGAGATAGGGTTCAGAGGAAAATATCAGGAAAAGTCCCGAGGGTACTACCTAGGTCAAGATAGAAAATGGTGGAATATAATCTAAAACAAACCTCGACCATGATACGAGGTTGGTAAATCATATTCTCTCCCCAACCTAGATGATATATAAGTCCAACTTATACCTCCCCTCTGGGGTCCACAAACTCATCCCAAAGAATAATAAAGTACGATAACTGAGAGATATCTCGGGAATCAGGACGGATAGAAACGAATGGGAATAGATTCGAAGAGTTTCGAAATAAGATTCCCAGGGGTCATCCCTAGAATCTACCAAGAGTTCCTAATATGTGACTGAGTACCAAAATTCTAAAATATTCTATGACTCAACCTTAATCCTAGGGCAGGCTCGCAGTAGTACAGATAAGCTCAAGTACTACCACGACTTCGCATTAATAGCAAAGACTGACCTGCATGGGCCACCACTAAAAACGTGTCACGACCCGCACCCGGATATACGAGTACGAATACGTGGGCCACGCCCAGCCTACGCCGCGGTATCGGCGGTAGAACGCTGTCAAGTATACTATACTAACTACAATATCTAAAGATCCATAACTAGAAATGTACTCACGTCACATCACGAAAACTAAGGAAGATAAGACAAGAAATAATAACAATATCACTAGAACAACTATAATCTACAAGGATCATAAGACAGGAAAATAAAGAATGAACAACAAAACTAACTAAGGATAACTACCAGGTAACTCACATAGAAGAATAGTAAGATCCACTTCAGCTAGCAACATCATGAAGTCCAAATACTGAGGGCACAACTACTCCTAAAATATTATCAACATATCCAGTCAGGATGGAACGAGCACAAATCTCAAATAAAGTTCTAATTAGACGATATTGAACATGTAGCAGTAGATAGAGAGAATATACAAAAAATCATGAAATGTACATGTGAGTATCATGGCAAGGTAAGCTGTAAATCTAGAGCTAGAACAAGGCAAGTAAAACTAATCATGGCATGTACAAGAATCAATAATCATCTGTCTAAGTGTGTGAGTACTAGTTTCAACATGTGGCCGGCTTGGGTCTACACAATGTCTACTGATCAGCCAATCCTATATGGAGTGTAGGATTGGTAGCATTCAAGGTCTACAAGAATAAACAAGGTGGATAATGACCACACATCTACACTAGTACTCCCCGTCTCCGACTAGTATAGTGGATCCAACCATGACACATCATGACACGTGATTCTCCGAGAGGGTAGCTAGCCTTCGCAGGAATCGTGTCTATACAATGCACAAGGAACAAGAAAGACTTGCACAAGATATACCAAGGAAAGCGAGGAATAACATCTCATGACGGGATCCAGAGAAATACCAATCCGTGTGAACAATGTGTCAAGAGAACCAGGATATCTACACTAAATACAAAAAACATAGACGATATCATAAAACAGAAATATTATCAGATAATGTACTCGCCTGAGATTTGGTGGAATATGTCAACTGGTCCAAGAACAGTGCCTCGAGGACCTATAGGTGGAAATACTGTATCAATATAAGGGTTTGGAAGTAAAATCAAGTCATACTAAGTTAAACTAGGTCAAGACAAGTCAAAGCAAATCAAACTAGGTCAATCTAAGTCAATGGTCGACTTACAGTTGACTTTTGGTCCATTGGTCAACTCTGGTCAACTCTAGGTCAAACTTGACTAACGTTGACTAACAGTTGACTTTGGGTCAACTGGTCAAGTTCTGGTCAATCTTAGGCTACGGTTGACTTCCGGTTGACTTTTGGTCAAAATAGTCAACTGTGGTCAACCAAGGTCAAAACTAGTCTAACCTAGGTCAAATGTTGACTCTACTTCGACGTTCAGTCAAAGTAGTCAGCCATGGTCAAACTGGGTCAAAGCTAGTCTCTATAAACATCTACAAGGTCAGCTTATGAATTTCAGTGATTTAGAAATTACTGAAATCGACGGGTCCCTAAAACAACCCAAAAGGAGAAAATATTATAATAATAGGATGACACAAAAAAGAAAAAATCTACAAATGTTGTCGGATGATGAAACTAACATCACCAATGTGTCCATGTCAAATCAGCTAGGATAGCCTGTCCAAAAGTCTAATTTGGACACAGGGGCAAAACGGTAATTTTGGGACAAAATGATGTCCGCCGTTGGACACACTTTGCACCGAAAAATGTGCCAAATAAAAGTGCACAAAACCTAACAAATTATATGTCCACGAATCCAGAATGACGATACGAACTCAACGGTATATCCAGAATTGGATTTCGTTGACCCGATCTCAAATTGGTCCGTTGACCAGGACATTGAAATTTTGATTTGTACGGAAAAGCGTGTCGGAGCTAATGTCCTCAAAACTCAGCAAATTATATGTCAACAAGTCCAGAATGATGATACGAACTCAACGGTATATCCGAAATTGGATTCCGATGAGCCGATCTCAAAATGACCCGTTGGCCCGAAATGCGTGCCGGAACCAAGGTCCACTAAAACCTAGTAAATTATATGTCAACGAGTCCAAAATGACGATACGACCTCAACGGTATATCCGAAATTGGATTCCGATAAGCCGATCTCAAAGTGACCCATTGACTCAGAAAGTGGGACCCGCTTTGCACTGAAATACGTGCCAGGGCCCACGTTCTCCAAATCAAGCAAACTTTATATGAAAACAGGCCAGAACGACGCCACGAGTCTACTGGCAGTGTCAGAATTTGAATCCGGAGTCCCGGGTTCAAAAATGGAATTTAACAAGTGCAACACTAAGAATTCGAACGGCCAACTTTGGCGTCGAATTTGACAGACCTAACAAGCTCAAACTGAAATAAAATCTAAAGGGGGCAGGAAGAGGGTTTATACCAGCTGTGCACCGGAACTGGTGGCGCGCAAAATGGAGCTGCGACGACGAAGATACGAACCCGCGAAGTTGGCGTCGCAAAACTGTCTAAAAACAGTATAATTTAAAACGTCAACTTGGTGGCCGGTTTTGATGTATCAAACGAAGAAATTAACGGATGAAATTTAAGAGGGATGAAGGGGTATATACCAAAATTGAGACGGAGCGAAGAAATCGCCGATCCAACGGTCGGATTGTCCAGAAAATTGGCACGAAGTCGCTGCCCCGAGACGTGAATTCTGAAACTTCAAAGTCGCTCGTCACGTCGGGATTTCGACTCCGAAGTCGAAATCGAGTCCTGCGGTCGCCGGGGAGAGCGGGGAACACGCCAAGGTGGAGCGCTGGAGGGTACGCCAGCTCGCGCGCGGCCGTGGGGGCTCGCCGGCGGCGGCGGTGGCCGGGGCGACGCGCGGCCGGCCGGCAGTGGCTGCTGCCGCGCGCCACTGCTACTGCTGCTGCGCATGCTGCTGCGCAAGGGGGGTCACGGCGCGACGGCGCGACGCGGCTGCCGACGGCGGCGGTGGTGGAGATGATGATGAAGGTGGTGGTATAGTTGATGGTGGTGGTGTTGATGATGATAATGGTGTTAGATGGTGGTGGTGGTAGTAAAGAAGAAGAAGAAGAAGTGAAATTAAAGAAGGAGAAGGAAAGAAGAAAAATAATGATGAAGAAGGAGGGGATGGGGTGCTGCTCGTACAGGAGGGGGTGAGTTGAGTGTGATGGGGTGAGGGATAGAGAGGAGAGAGAGAGAGAGAGAGAGAGAGAGAGGGATTATATATATATAATATATATGTGTGTATATTAATATATATGGAAGAGAGAAGAGAGATATATATTAGAGAGAGAGGGGGTGTGAAGTCGGCTGCTATGGGGGGGGGTTTGTTGTATGGTGTGGGGAGAGAGTGAGAGAGAGATATTAAAATAAGAGAGAGAGAGAATGATATTAATATATATATATATATATATATATATATATATATAATATATCTATATATATATATATTATATATATATATATATATATATGTATGTATATATATAAGAGAAAGGAATTGATATATTTACACATGTAGAGATATTTTGAATAGAGGAAAAAGAGAAAAATATCAGTGGGGTGTATGGGCAGTCATGGTAGGGTACATGCCAAACTGGGTCGGACGTTGGGCCAAGTTTGGACAAAGTCGAAGCCAAGATTTAATTAATTTATAAATTAAACCAAATTAAAATCACATGATGGAATGGGAGCACAAGGGAGATCAAATCGGTGGCACGCAAGTGGCACGTGCATAGTAGTCTCAAAACAGGCCAGGGCCATATATTGGGTCTACTAGATTGGACCGATGTCGGGCCCGAAAATTAAGTTGGAAATTAAATCACGAATTACAGCAGACGATAAATTGGTCTAAATTGACCCGAAAGTTGCACGAAGAAAATAGAGCACAAGGGAACAAGTTCAAGTGGGACAGGATATATCAAAATGAAGATAATCTCGTCTACTACAAACTCCAAGAAAGAAGTTTCCAGAGACTGGCATCCCTGATGCTCTAGAATTCCAAGTCACGGTAAAGAGCATTAAATCAAATAATAATCAAATAATAATATTTATTCAAATAATTGATTTATAAAATTAAAAAAAATAAGCCCTAAATTCAGGGGCTTAAGTAACATCGCAGTCATACTCCATGTCACATGATCATAGCACCATACCAGGCGTCCTACCAGGCAAAGACACCTTGCCTTTACTGTTTAATTTCTGCTCAATATCATGCATGTTTTATTTCTTATAAGTTGTTCTTTCAAAATAGTATGTAGTTGCAAATTATTATATTGTAGTTTCTTTATGCATTTAGCCTAGAGTTAAGGGACCGCCTTTGTTTGTGCCACATTCATTGGCCAACACCTGTGTACCACGAAGTCACGTGTCTCATATAGATTCGGACTTGCGTACCGACCGTACATCGGTGCTGTAACACCCAGTTTTTCAGAAGAGGGTAATTTTAAAATTTTGTAATTATAATTATTGTTTAATGGTATTTATTTCATGTTATGATTTTAGTGATTTTTAATTATTTTTAAACTATTTAAATTCATGACTTATGATTTGGTGTCTTGCTAGTGTTCATTTCCAGACTGAGGGGTATTTTAGTCATTTTTATAATTTTAAGAATTATTTGGGATTATTATTTATTAAATAAAATTTATTATTATTAATTAGAATTTATGGGAATTTTTAGAATTTATTTTGGATTTATTTGGACTGGTTTGATTTTGGTCAGTTTTGACTCTTGTAGACTAACCTAGGAACTAACCATAGTTAGTTGAGCTTGGTTAGGTCAAGTGACCCTAGTCTAACCTAGTGTGACTCAAGTTAGTGGTTAGTGATTCATAGAACTAGAATTAGAATGTTAGAAATCATTTGAGTTGGTGAATGGCTTGTGGTTTCACAAGTCATTATTGTGACTTAGCTAGATTGGACTCAAACCTAGCTCAACCCTAACCCAAGACCAAGTGGTCCCATCCCTAGCTGAACCTAGGGATTTCCCCCTATTTAATCCCTCCTAGTTGTTAGGGCTAGCCTCCTTTAGGTTTCTTGATAAAGTTTTGGAAAGAGGTAATCCCCATCTTCAATAAATCCTAGAAAATTCATTTTTATTCCTTTTTGACCCAAACAAATTGCATTGGGTTCTAAATCCTTCCTATTTTCTGTTGGCTATGAGTATTCTCAGATTTGGGAAGATTTGGAGGAGTTTCACCATTGGGAAGAACCCCACTCTTTAAGCTTTTTGGAGGGATTTGATACATTGAGGTAACTCACCATTTCCACCATGAAATTCTGGTTCAAGTGCATGAATAGGAAGCCCTAGACCTAACCTAACTATAGGAATAGGAAACCCTAGGTTTTCGTGTCCTTTCGTGTCCAAACAGGACACGTATCAGTGAACTGTTGAATGTGTTTGATGAATTGTCTCTGAGAAACTTTCTGTGCAGTTTTCGATTTCTAATTGAATGTAAATTTGTATTTTGATGTCGCTTAGCCATTTCTGGAGCTCTGAGCAAGTTTTGTGCTTGTGTCGTGTCCCCACGACACTCGTGCACACGCCTCGCGCACACGCGCGCGCGGGCTACAGTGATCCCCTGCATCACGGGGTTAATTCCGGACACGACACGAATCTTCTTGGCACGAAACTTTGGGAGATTGTTGGGGCACCTTCTGTCACCCCTCTCCCCAAATTTTGTGTCAAGTCGTGGTCGGGTTTGGGAGAAATCCGACGCGCATGGGGATTTCACTGATCTGTGCACTGTCACTTGTTAGCCACTGATACGCTATTGTAATTCAGGACACGACACGTTTCGACACGATGCAGACACTCACAGATGAGGACACATCCTAGGCGCACCCCCTTGCTCGAACACGAGACTTGGGGAAGCCTGTGTCGGGTGCACGACACGCGTGCACCCCCGCACGAGACTGTCCAGTCTCAGTGCACACAGTTTGCCCGTTTGGGTTTGTTTGCATTCTGGACACGTTTGTGTCCACAAATGTGGACACAAAACACTTGTATAATGCATATTCATTGAGTATACTCATTACCAACCTCATGTTTGATGTTTAATCTAGTTTTGGTTGATTTGAATCCCTTTTTCCCATGTTTCCTGATACATGATACAAACACTGATTTTTTTCCAGTTTTAAAATGGGATTTTACAAGGATTTTTACTAAGTTTGAACTGTCAAATTCATAGCCTTTAATCCTTAGCATATTCACCAGTGTTTTGTGTATTGGTATGTGGATTTTGGGGTCATATGGAGATGGTTTGGATTCAAATCCTGGATTCCAAATTCTGGACTGATTTATGAGTTGAAATTGTTTTGTAAACTGTGTTCTAATGTATAGAACTTGAGTTTGTGTGAGGATACAAACCTGGGTTTTACTTGGACTGTTAAAATCTGAGATTTTGTAATGTTTTGGTGATAGTATGTTAATACCAAAACTGAGATTAATATGTTGTTAAACTGTAATGTTAATACCCTTTACAAAAACTGAGATTTGAACATGTTTTGTTGACTGTATGTTTAATACTTAAAAGCTGAGAATGGGAAGGGGGAAAGTGAATGTTGTTTCCTTCACTGATTTTTCCTGGGTGCACTGTACAGTCACATATTGCTCACTTCACACACACACAATTGCCTCTCACACTAACACTCACATTGTCTCCACACACACACACTTGTAGACACCACACACCCCATATTGTTTCCTTCACTGTTTTAGTTCTTTTTCCTGTCACTCTATCTCACACACACACATACACATATGCCTTGGATGCCTTTTTATGTTTGTATATCTTAGGTATATTTATATGGTGATAAGGATGTGTGAGGTTTATTGTAGTTGTGTGCCCTTACATAGCTAATGTAGGAATTTTCCAATAAGTCATAGGTTATGTAATTTGTGAATTATATATGTGTATATATATATATTAGTTCCCTCTTGTAAATGTGTGATTGTATGAGTATCATATATGGAAGCCTATGGATACTAGCCTATATGCACATAGGGATATTCATATATTTTCATATGTGGTATGGTATGGATGTATGTGCTATTGGCCTATGGTGTGTCTATTAGTCTAGTTAGACCTAGAAATGACTTGTTAGACCTAGTTAGACTAGTTTGACTTAGGTTTGACTTGGTTGACCTAGTTTGACTTCTAGGGTCGACCAGAGTTGACCAAGAGTTGACTTTGGCCTAGATTGACTTAGAATCATATAGAATGCATAGTAGGACTCCATTTTGATATTCTGGACTTGTTGTGACTTGTGCTGTTCTGATTAGGAGCCAGACACCACTCCTTGGACAGTACGTTTCATATCGGACACTCAGTTACAGGCGAGTACATTCTCTGATCATTTCATATCCTGCTTAGAATTATTTCCTGCAGTAGATTACTTTACTTGTACTGTCACGTTGGTCACACGGATTAGTACTATATGGATCTCTCCTTGGGATGTTACCCCCTTAGCGGGCGCATCGGATACTTTATGACATGTGTTTCATGTACATCATGTATTCCTTGCATCTGCGTTATTCATGTACACTCATGTTCTCTCATGTTCTTACATGTACGTTCATGTACTCTCATGTTCTTTCATGTACGCTCATGTTTGCCCATGTGTCTCTTGTATAACCAAAACATCATGTCCGTAACGTAACTTGAACAGATCCTTGTGTATTGATTGTGGGTAGGGGGAGTATAAATGGTCATGTGATTTACCCATCATGTACACTCTGTTACTTTTCATGTTCATCATGTACAACCTAAGCCAATTACATGCCATCTCGTACTCTGACTCACTAGTCACTGCTAGTTCTCTATGTATAGTAGATATTTCTATTACAGTTCTCTCTCTGTTTACATACTGCACTTCCTTCAGTACTTGTATCTTACTTTACTGCATGTCTATATTTTCTAACCTGCTATGATCTGTTGAGATGTATTGTACTCGCTCCTGTCCTGACTGGACCTGTTGAAAATATTACAGAGGACGAGGAGGAGGCTGGTCTGGACACTTACTACGGGGCAGCCTTAGATGACACCTGCGAGCTGGACCCTCAGGAGGACCCAGCTCTAGCTGAGGATTTCATCCCGACTGTCTAGACTAGATTAGTTAGGCTGTTTATCATTGTAGTCTGGAGACATGTTCTAGTTAGACTTTATTTCTGGAGTTCAGTATTGTATATATTCTTTCATCTGAGACCTTGTACAGTTGGATATTGCTGGGATTATCTTAGACTGCTTTTATCTATTTTATCCTTGAGTTCTATTTCATATCGTGCTATCTCTTCCTTAGTTGTGATTGAGTTTACTATTGCTATGTCACCCCATTCGGGGAGTATAACTGTTTAGATAGATATTGTTAGATGTATGTTGACCTAGGACAGCGTTCTACCGCCGACACTGCGGCGTAGGCTGGGCGTTGTTACGTTCTCGTACCCTCACAGTGGGTGCGGGTCGTGACACGTTTTAGTGGTGGCCCATGCAGGTCTCGACTAGAAGTGTAGTGGTATTCGAATTAGAGTATCACTACAGCTTGCAGTAGGATATAGGATATTAATTTTAAGATACTCAATCACTTAGGAAAATTCCTTTTATTGCCATCTAAATCCTTTTGTCAGCTGATCCTTCGAATTATAATTGTCCGCCTTTGTTATTTCGCTTCTCTCTAAGAAATTGATACTCTTGTTTGTCTATCTTCAGGATGGTTAGAGACTCGATCGCAGCGTGCCATCCATGAGGATGCTATAGAGGGGACTGCTACCTCTCAGCCAGCACGGCGAGGCCAGGGGACTGCAGCTCTTGTCACCTCAGCTCGTGTTGAGACCTCGGCAGCCACAGCAGGGGGTATGCATCCACCGACTGGGAGGCAGGACCCGGTCTTTCCAGAGGATCCTTTCCAGCCGCCACCGCCTCCAGGACATGTGGACGCAGCTCAGATGTTCGCATATTTCCAGCAGTTCATGGACCGACAGCAGGCTCGACAGGACAGAGGCATGGAGTTGGCCGTCACGACAGCCGCAGCTCGACCGGTGGTGCAGCAGCCGAAGACACCGGGATCGAGCAGTTTCAGAAGATGAGCCCCAGAGACTTTCTGGGGACAGAGGGGATCATATATGCCGATGAGTGGATCGAGCATATAGAGGAGATCTTCCGCCTGGCCAGGATTCCAGCAGACCTTCAGATCGAGGCCGCAGCTAGCCGGATGCGAGATCTTGCTCGCACCTGGTATCAGTCGGACCCCAGGGTGGGGGTACCGGGGCAGACTTGGGAGCAGTTCAGGGGCTTCTTCAAGAAGAAGTTCTTCCCAGATTCGGCAGTCAGAGCCTTGGAGACGCAGTTTGAGAGCTTGGTCCAGGGGAGCCTTTCTGTTGAGGAGTATGCGGGAGAGTTTGGCCGTCTCGGCAGGTTTGTTGAGGGTCTAAGCGAGACGGCGAAGGCCCAGAGGTTCCGGAAGGGCCTAGTCAAGGAGGTCAAGTCCCTGACCAAGGGCAGCAGGGATGCTACGTTCGAGGAGATCTTGACGGAGCCTTGCTAGCAGAGGATGATCTTGAGCTTAGGCTCAAGAGGGGGCGAGACCCAGTCGGGGCAGCAGCAGCGGAGGCCAGGCCAAGAAGCCTCACCTTCAGCACCAGCAGCCGAGGCAGTTCCAGCCGCAGCTATTCCAGCAGAGACAGCAGCAGCAGCAGAGGCAGCAGCATGTTATCTTTTGCCCCTTCTGTAAGAAACCAGGGCACGATTGGGGTGAATGCCGGCTGAGGCTAGGCAAGTGTCTACTCTGCGGATCATCAGATCATCAGTTGAGAGAGTGTCCCAAGTCTGCGGGACGGACAGCTCAGGGAGCAGGAGCTAGGGCTCCGGCAGGACAACAGAGAGGACCAACATTGCAGACTCAGCAACAGAGGTTCGCACAGCATCAGCAGCAGGCCAGGGGAGGCCAGCAAGGACGAGCTTACGCCATGACACTTGAGGATGCTCAGGCAGTAGGAGAGGTGCTAGCAGGTTCTGATCTTCTCGATTCCATTCTACCTTGTCTCATTATACCTATCCTGAAATTCTATTCCACCTATTTATATCTGCTTCCTCATTGTTGATAAGTTTGATCTGGTGTTTCGTTATGTTTGTTTTTCTTCTGAGAAAATCATATGGGCTAGGTCACCTCAGTTATGGGATCTAGAATCTTCGATGGTCGTGTTAGTTGGCATAGTGAGAACATATAGTCAGATTTTGGATGTATTTTTCGGGTATGGGAATTTAAGGTTTTCGCCGTCGCATGCGGCAATGCGAAAATTTTAAATACCATGAACCTAAGGATACGTACCTTAGTCAAGGACTCTGTGATTATCGTAGCCATGCTCACTAGCACGACGAAGATTCTGAGTATCATGATTTTGGACAGACGCATATGATTATCTGACGGTATGTTTGAGACTTTGATTGTGGGGTGTATGACCTAGAATGACTACTACCATTTTAATTTCGAGGACGAAATTTTTATAAGGTGGGTAGGATTGTAACACCCAGTTTTTCAGAAGAGGGTAATTTTAAAATTTTGTAATTATAATTATTGTTTAATGGTATTTATTTCATGTTATGATTTTTAGTGATTTTTAATTATTTTTAAACTATTTAAATTCATGACTTATGATTTGGTGTCTTGCTAGTGTTCATTTCCAGACTGAGGGGTATTTTAGTCATTTTTATAATTTTAAGAATTATTTGGGATTATTATTTATTAAATAAAATTTATTATTATTAATTAGAATTTATGGGAATTTTTAGAATTTATTTGGATTTATTTGGACTGGTTTGATTTTGGTCAGTTTTGACTCTTGTAGACTAACCTAGGAACTAACCATAGTTAGTTGAGCTTGGTTAGGTCAAGTGACCCTAGTCTAACCTAGTGTGACTCAAGTTAGTGGTTAGTGATTCATAGAACTAGAATTAGAATGTTAGAAATCATTTGAGTTGGTGAATGGCTTGTGGTTTCACAAGTCATTATTGTGACTTAGCTAGATTGGACTCAAACCTAGCTCAACCCTAACCCAAGACCAAGTGGTCAGCCATCCCTAGCTGAACCTAGGGATTTCCCCCCTATTTAATCCCTCCTAGTTGTTAGGGCTAGCCTCCTTTAGGTTTCTTGATAAAGTTTTGGAAAGAGGTAATCCCCATCTTCAATAAATCCTAGAAAATTCATTTTTATTCCTTTTTGACCCAAACAAATTGCATTGGGTTCTAAATCCTTCCTATTTTCTGTTGGCTATGAGTATTCTCAGATTTGGGAAGATTTGGAGGAGTTTCACCATTGGAAAGAACCCCACTCTTTAAGCTTTTTGGAGGGATTTGATACATTGAGGTAACTCACCATTTCCACCATGAAATTCTGGTTCAAGTGCATGAATAGGAAGCCCTAGACCTAACCTAACTATAGAAATAGGAAACCCTAGGTTTTCGTGTCCTTTCGTGTCCAAACAGGACACGTATCAGTGAACTGTTGAATGTGTTTGATGAATTGTCTCTGAGAAACTTTCTGTGCAGTTTTCGATTTCTAATTGAATGTAAATTTGTATTTTGATGTCGCTTAGCCATTTCTGGAGCTCTGAGCAAGTTTTGTGCTTGTGTCGTGTCCCCACGACACTCGTGCACACGCCTCGCGCACACGCGCGCGCGGGCTACAGTGATCCCCTGCATCACGGGGTTAATTCCGGACACGACACGAATCTTCTTGGCACGAAACTTTGGGAGATTGTTGGGGCACCTTCTGTCACCCCTCTCCCCAAATTTTGTGTCAAGTCGTGGTCGGGTTTGGGAGAAATCCGACGCGCATGGGGATTTCACTGATCTGTGCACTGTCACTTGTTAGCCACTGATACGCTATTGTAATTCAGGACACGACACGTTTCGACACGATGCAGACACTCACAGATGAGGACACATCCTAGGCGCACCCCCTTGCTCGAACACGAGACTTGGGGAAGCCTGTGTCGGGTGCACGACACGCGTGCACCCCCGCACGAGACTGTCCAGTCTCAGTGCACACAGTTTGCCCGTTTGGGTTTGTTTGCATTCTGGACACGTTTGTGTCCACAAATGTGGACACAAAACACTTGTATAATGCATATTCATTGAGTATACTCATTACCAACCTCATGTTTGATGTTTAATCTAGTTTTGGTTGATTTGAATCCCTTTTTCCCATGTTTCCTGATACATGATACAAACACTGATTTTTTTTCCAGTTTTAAAATGGGATTTTACAAGGATTTTTACTAAGTTTGAACTGTCAAATTCATAGCCTTTAATCCTTAGCATATTCACCAGTGTTTTGTGTATTGGTATGTGGATTTTGGGGTCATATGGAGATGGTTTGGATTCAAATCCTGGATTCCAAATTCTGGACTGATTTATGAGTTGAAATTGTTTTGTAAACTGTGTTCTAATGTATAGAACTTGAGTTTGTGTGAGGATACAAACCTGGGTTTTACTTGGACTGTTAAAATCTGAGATTTTGTAATGTTTTGGTGATAGTATGTTAATACCAAAACTGAGATTAATATGTTGTTAAACTGTAATGTTAATACCCTTTACAAAAACTGAGATTTGAACATGTTTTGTTGACTGTATGTTTAATACTTAAAAGCTGAGAATGAATGGGAAGGGGGGAAGTGAATGTTGTTTCCTTCACTGATTTTTCCTGGGTGCACTGTACAGTCACATATTGCTCACTTCACACACACACACAATTGCCTCTCACACTAACACTCACATTGTCTCCACACACACACACACTTGTAGACACCACACACCCCATATTGTTTCCTTCACTGTTTTAGTTCTTTTTTCTGTCACTCTATCTCACACACACACATACACATATGCCTTGGATGCCTTTTTATGTTTGTATATCTTAGGTATATTTATATGGTGATAAGGATGTGTGAGGTTTATTGTAGTTGTGTGCCCTTACATAGCTAATGTAGGAATTTTCCAATAAGTCATAGGTTATGTAATTTGTGAATTATATATGTGTATATATATATATTAGTTCCCTCTTGTAAATGTGTGATTGTATGAGTATCATATATGGAAGCCTATGGATACTAGCCTATATGCACAGGGATATTCATATATTTTCATATGTGGTATGGTATGGATGTATGTGCTATTGGCCTATGGTGTGTCTATTAGTCTAGTTAGACCTAGAAATGACTTGTTAGACCTAGTTAGACTAGTTTGACTTAGGTTTGACTTGGTTGACCTAGTTTGACTTCTAGGGTCGACCAGAGTTGACCAAGAGTTGACTTTGGCCTAGATTGACTTAGAATCATATAGAATGCATAGTAGGACTCCATTTTGATATTCTGGACTTGTTGTGACTTGTGCTGTTCTGATTAGGAGCCAGACACCACTCCTTGGACAGTACGTTTCATATCGGACACTCAGTTACAGGCGAGTACATTCTCTGATCATTTCATATCCTGCTTAGAATTATTTCCTGCAGTAGATTACTTTACTTGTACTGTCACGTTGGCCACACGGATTAGTACTATATGGATCTCTCCTTGGGATGTTACCCCCTTAGCGGGCGCATCGGATACTTTATGACATGTGTTTCATGTACATCATGTATTCCTTGCATCTGCGTTATTCATGTACACTCATGTTCTCTCATGTTCTTACATGTACGTTCATGTACTCTCATGTTCTTTCATGTACGCTCATGTTTGCCCATGTGTCTCTTGTATAACCAAAACATCATGTCCGTAACGTAACTTGAACAGATCCTTGTGTATTGATTGTGGGTAGGGGGAGTATAAATGGTCATGTGATTTACCCATCATGTACACTCTGTTACTTTTCATGTTCATCATGTACAACCTAAGCCAATTACATGCCATCTCGTACTCTGACTCACTAGTCACTGCTAGTTCTCTATGTATAGTAGATATTTCTATTACAGTTCTCTCTCTGTTTACATACTGCACTTCCTTCAGTACTTGTATCTTACTTTACTGCATGTCTATATTTTCTAACCTGCTATGATCTGTTGAGATGTATTGTACTCGCTCCTGTCCTGACTGGACCTGTTGAAAATATTACAGAGGACGAGGAGGAGGCTGGTCTGGACACTTACTACGGGGCAGCCTTAGATGACACCTGCGAGCTGGACCCTCAGGAGGACCCAGCTCTAGCTGAGGATTTCATCCCGACTGTCTAGACTAGATTAGTTAGGCTGTTTATCATTGTAGTCTGGAGACATGTTCTAGTTAGACTTTATTTCTGGAGTTCAGTATTGTATATATTCTTTCATCTGAGACCTTGTACAGTTGGATATTGCTGGGATTATCTTAGACTGCTTTTATCTATTTTATTCCTTGAGTTCTATTTCATATCGTGCTATCTCTTCCTTAGTTGTGATTGAGTTTACTATTGCTATGTCACCCCATTCGGAGAGTATAACTGTTTAGATAGATATTGTTAGATGTATGTTGACCTAGGACAGCGTTCTACCGCCGACACTGCGGCGTAGGCTGGGCGTTGTTACGTTCTCGTACCCTCACAGTGGGTGCGGGTCGTGACAGGTGCGTACAGGACGAGCGTTTGGATATAACTGCTAATATAGTTGTCTAGAAGACTTAACGGTTATTAGAAATATCGTGGTGAGGATTCAACACGAGTAGTGCATAGGGAGGGTGAAGACAGTTATTAGGCACAGGGGCTTTCACACTTTTACTTTCATCTAGCTGCCATTTGTGGCTCAGCCGAGAGCTAGTGTGCCGTGCACTTATTTATTTTTCTCTAGATGCCACTAGTGCCTCGGTTGAAACACAAATGTGTCATGCATTTACCTTCGTCTAGCTGCCGTTAGTGACTCACCCAAGAGCTAGTGGCCGTGCATTTATTTTTCTCTAGCTGCCCCTTAGTTCTCACTCGAGTGCTAATGGGCCGTGTATTTACTTTTCTCTAGACGCCACTAGTGCCTTGGTTGAAACGCTAACGCGCCGTGTTTCTAGTCTCGAGAGCCCTTGTGTGGAACGTTGTCTTCAAAATACATTTTCACATAGAATGGTTAAGGACATTTATTTGTGTAGTCACATATACTTTTCTGTTGAGCTTTATTTATTCAGTTATTGGCATGATATTATGTGTCTTGTTACGTCCCTCTGAGGACCTGGTTATCTCGCCAGGTGTGTGCTATTGTCTTTCGCAGGTGTTCTAGCTCTAGCCGTGATCATCGTTATTTCTTCGAGGATTATTGCACTTGGATCGTATTCGCTTCGCTCGCCAAACTCATTTCATTTTCTCATGTATTTTTTCTTTACTTGTTGGTAGTGGATTTGTCTCCGTCCAACATATTGTATCAAGACAATTCATTATCATTATATATCTTTTATTCTTTGATTTTTGTGGATGAGATTAGTTAGGTATGGTTCTACTGCATTTTACAGCTTACGTATATTTATTATACGGCTGGCATGTCTACGTTCCTAGTCCTACGTATTTTGGAACTGGGGCGTTACAGCAAGTGACTGGACTAGAGTAGCCGATCTAGCAAAATAGGTCAATGGCTCATAAATTGTCTGTCTATCTGCATCATTGGATACTCTCTACCACTTTGGAAACTTCAAATTCACTCTCGGTTATTTTTTCTTATCTTCATGTCCTTCCTATCTCGGAGCGACGAATGGTCATGCTTACTAGAATTTATCCATAATTCTTAGTTGTTTGTACAAATTTTGTTGCATGCTAAATTTTAGGGTTGCTTGATAGATAAGAGAGGATTATAGATGCCATAAGCAATAGATAGCTATTGGTAGAAATTTTCGCTAGTAGTTAGACGATTATAAAGTTTTAGTGACATGAGATTTGAGGGAGTAGTGTGACCCAAGGTGGGTAGAAGACCTCGGGGTTTCGTAGCTACAAGATGGCTAGGAGGAGGATATAAACTGTTTTTGAGGAATTAAAATTTGAGGAAATTAAGTTAATAGTATTTTTCCTTTTTGAATTTAAGGAATAGCTATGAATTGGAATTTCGAGGACGAAATTATTTTAAGGTGGATAGATTTGTAACCCCTCTTCCCGGAATTTTGATAATATTTTTATTTATTTATTTGAATTAAATGGAGATTTTTAGAGTTTTTATAAATAATTATTTAGTTAATTATTACGGTAGATGATTTTAGCCATGATGGAGTTTTGAAGTACACGATGACTAGAAATCGTGGCACGGATAGTGCCATGACGTGCTTAGGCTAGTGTATTAGTCCTAGTAGGGAAGACCGAGCCATAGTGATGTCCTAACTAGGAAAACCAGACTAAGTTGCGACGTAACCCTTACCGAAGACTTATTTATTTATTATTTATATTATTGAGTTTTAGGGAACCCGGTTGTACCGAATTCGTCAAACTGGACCCGAACCGAACCTCAGCCGTGTAGTCATGCGGCACGTCCAATGGCATTCGTGTTGATAGAATTTGGTATGAGGGTACTGTATTTCGTATTAATAATTTAATGAATATTTTCTAGGATTCGTAATTAATATTATAATTATCATTATTAATTGATATTCAGTGACTTTTGTATAAATGGGTCTTGTACATTTAGGAATTATTAGACTGCACATAATGGTATATATACACCATTATTGTTTTATTGAATTTCGTTATACTTATTATTATTTTATTGGGATTGTTATATATATATATATATATATATATATATATATATATATATATATATATATATTATATATATATATATATATATATATATATATATATATATATTATTTACTTGTTATTAGTTATATTATTTTTGGTCAATTAAATATTATTATATATAGTCATATAAATATATATATATATATATATATATATATATATATATATATATATATATATATATATATTTTATATATATATATATATATATATATATATATATATATATATATATATATATATATATATAGTGATATATTCTATAGATAAATATATATAGTGATATATATATATATATATATATATATATATATATATATATATATATATATATATATATATATATATATATATATATATATAGTGATATATATAATACAAATATATATAGTGATATATATATTAGAAATATATATATAGTGATATATATATAGGACTATAGCTAATGCCAACCACACATAAGGAAAACCCACATTAAACCGAGCCCCCACAATATTGCTTAAAGCAACAGCAAACCCATGCTAGGTTCCCAGCCCAGCCCGAGGAGGTGTGAGACACATATATACGGTTGGGTAGCTAACAAACCGAGAGTGGATTTCCGAACCCTCTCTTATGTACGCACGAAGGGGGGGAGAGTTGTCATCGACCCAACTCCAAAACCCTAACCCCAGAGCAGCCCCGACCTGACGTGCCCCCACGCCGCCGACCACGACTACCGGGCGAGCGCCAGAGCGCCGGCAAGGGCCGCCGCAACCCGCGCGCGCCGTACGTGCGACAGCAGCATGACAACGAGAAGGTATACTTCGAACCCATGTTTCTCATCCTATATTTAACCAATTTTTGATCTGTAAATTGCTTTGGAAAGCCAATGTAACCACCTAGGAACCCATCTAACTAGTTCGTAGCGAATCGATCCAGATTTGAAGAAAAATTGACACGAAGTCGATCAAAACTCTGATCGCAAAACAAGGCTAAAACAGTCTAAGCATCCACGTTGGGAGAACATTTTCGATCGATCCAGTACCCTATGAGGAATTCTATTTGAACACATGTTTAGACAACATATAGGAGATCGAAAACTAGTTCGTAGGTTTGAATTTCATAAACTGTGTACAGATTAATCGATCCTCGAAAATCAAGAAAAACCTGTTTTAAAAATAGGAAAAGTTGTCCGAGACGACGTGCGTCCCGCCAATCCGGGTGACATGGTCGCGAACCGAAAGCATCGAAAGCTGCGTAACGGCTTCGTGGTCGTGTGGGCTTTGACGGAATTCAAATTGGTCGCATGTGCGCGACGAATTTGATGCGTATCCGTCGAAATTCACCGTATCGTGCACTTTATAAATTTCCCAATTACTTTATGCACGCTCGTCAGATCGAGACGAAACTTGTGCCAGCAGAACTGTATCGTTTTTCTGCTCCTGTATGCCAAGTTTGTTCCGATTCTGAGATAGTGGAATCGGAACGCCGTTTTGCGGGCCCTACGGTCCCACTCAACGGGCGATTTTGTGCACGGCCCGCCGGAATCCAACTTTGGACATACGATTGGGTTCGTATCGGAAAACTGGATTCGTAGAGATGTAGTTTAATGACTTTAGAGACCGTTGACTCTGGCACATTTTTCGGTGCAAAGCGGGTCCAACGGCGGATACCGTTTTTGTCCGAAATTATCGTTTTGCCCTTGTGTCCAGAATTGGACTTAAGGACAGGCGATCCTAGCTAATTTGACTATTCTGAGAATATTGGTAATGTTTATTTCAGCTTCCGGGGACTATTATATGGGTTTGACTATTGTGGCACATTGAGTAGTTCAGATTGTCGGTTGCACCAGCAAAGGACCACAGGCGAGTACAGTTTATTGTCTGCATTTCGATAATGATTTTTACTATATTTCATTGATTGGCCATTGTTTATGTGATTTTTATATTCTATTATAAATTATTGAGTCAGGAATGAGAAGTACCAAGGATGTGTGATCCGACCGTAGACATTGTTTATTTTCATGCAGTAGACCTCGTAGACCGTGTTTATTTTTATGCAGTAGACCTCGTAGACATTATTTATTTTCTGCAAGTAGACCTCGTAGACATTGTTTATTTTCATGCAGTAGACCTCGTAGATATTGTTTATTTTCTACAAGTAGACCTCGTAGACAGTGTTTATTTTCTGCAAGTAGACCTCGTAGACAGTGTTTATTTTTATGCAAGTAGACCTCGTAGACATTGTTTATTTTTATGCAAGTAGACCTCGTAGACCTCGCGGTGTAGTATCCCAGACTGATCACATATCAAAGGTACTTCTAACAGTTGGGAAAAGTATTTTGTGTCTATTTATTGCTATTGGTTTTTCGTATTTACTGTTTATTTTCAAAACTCATGATTGATGTCTAACCTTTATTTTATAGTCATTTTCTTTATTTGAAATTGCATTCAGTGAATTGTGCTCGTTCCATTCCTGACTGAAAACCAACAATTTTCAGGTTAGCCGTGGATTCATTTAGCTTGGGGAGTGACGGGAATACTTGCAGACAAAAGCTAGCCTAGAGACTAGTTAGATAGTCGAGTTGTAGTCACTCATTTATTTGTACAAGTTTATATTTTTCTACAAATGTAAAACTTGTGATCATTGTAAGTTAAATTAATTTTTGTGAATGAGGCATTATTTGTGATTTTGATCTTCATGGACGTGATAGCGTTCTACCGCCGACACTGCGGCGTAGGCTGGCTTGGACACGTCTCGTATCCGTTTAGAAAAAAAAACGGGTGTGGGTCGTGACAATCTACGCCCACCACAACATCAGGATAGCTAGAGCACGCAACTAACTTCACCAACTTAACTTCTTTTTCTGTTGCGCATCCTCCGTTCAATTACCTCGGCTGCCCTCTTGTGTATGGAAAATCCAACGCGGGCATCTTTAAGAACTTGATCACACGAATTAGGAAAAAACTTGAAGGGTGGCATAACGCCACATTATCCCCCGGCGGCAAAATGATCCTCATCAATCACGTACTCACTTCCATCCCTATCCACACTCTGGCCGCATGTTTCTCACCTAAGAAGGTTCTTTCCTCGATCGAACAGATCTTTTGTAATTTCTTTTGGGGGCATTGTAACGGACAAGACAAGCATCACTGGACGAGCTGGGAATCCATGGCCAAATCTACTGACGAGGGGGTCTGGGATTTACCAAACTCACCCACATCGTTAAAACCTTCTCGATGAAATTGTGGTGGAAACTCCGCACAAGAAACAACTTATGGACCAGATTCTTGAAGGCCAGGTACTTCAAGCACATCCACCCTTCGACTGCCATCGCCAACAACAGATCCTCAGCAGCTTGGCATCGTATTCTTACCGGGCGGGACCTTGCCGAGCCTGCGATGAGACTCCAATTGGGCGCGGGCGAGTCGGAACCTTTCCTGGAGAGATGGGTTGGGGATAGCATGATCCTGTAAGACCCAGTTTTCTGAAATTGGGGTATTTTTGAAAATTTATTATTTTTATTATTTATTAATGGTGATTTAGTCATGTTATGAATTTTGGTAATTTTTAGTTAGATTAAAATTATTTTCTAAGTCATGGCTTATGACTTTGTGATTTTACTAGTGTAACCCTAGTGTAAACCCTAGAGATTTCATAACCTAGAAACTAACCATGATCATGTGAGCCTAGCCATAGGTTTAGAACATCAAATTAGGGCTTTTTAGCCTAAAGGGTATTTTGGTAATTTTCTAGGATTTGTTAGGAATTATTTGGATTTATGTGTTTTTATTATTATTTAATTATTTGATTAGTGTCATGTTAGTCCCTAACCTAGTTTACCCTAACCTAGAGATTAGTCACTAACCTAGGAGGCTAATGTTAGATGTTAACCTATGTGTAAATATCTAGGTTTGATAATATCTAGATATTTTATTTTTAGATATTTTAGAACCTAGAAATATCTATCTACCTAGTCAAAGCCTTAGGAGCTAAGTTACTTCACCTAGAAGGAACCCTAAATATCAACCCTACCCCCCCCCCCATGGCAGCCCAACCCTACCCCCATCCTATATAATCACACCCCCTCATCAAAAGCCCCTTTCCTTTACACCAAAAATCAAGTTTTTCCCACAACTTCACACCCTCACCACTTAATCATTTGGACTCCAAATTGAGCCTAGTTTCTTGCATTAGACTCCCCTACACTAGAGGATACTAGTTATGGCTTGCTAGCGAGGATTTGTGGAGCTTTGGACATTGGGAGTTGAAGGGGGTTTTCATTCAAAAAGGCCTAATATTGAGGATTTTGCACTCATAGGTAAATACCTATAAACCTAGCTAATATTGTGATTTCTCTTCATAAATGCATGCATATAGGTATACCCTAACTGTGGGTCAAGTTTGGTAGGAAATAGGCTTGGTTTGTTGTCCGTATCGGACACGTGTCTGTGTCTTAATTGCAGTGTTTGGTGAAATGCCACTTAGGATTAAACTTTGTTATTTTGTAAAACAAATTACACTTTTGTGAAGCCCTAGACATGTAGGACACGAAACAACTTGACTGAGAACATTTCTGTGCTGTGTCCGTGTCCAAACTGGACACGAACTCGCAGCATGAGGCCACGCGTGCATGCCCTGCTACTCGACACTTAGCACGGACACTGTGGGACACGTGGACACGTGAAAATTGACACAGAGGAGGGGGCAACCTCTGACATGCCCCCTCTCGAGTTTGAGACACGTTGGTGTCGTGTCGAGAGAGCACGGACACGTGCACTGGTCGTACACTGTCAGCGCACACGCGCACGGGGCCCAACTTCGTGCATGTCGTGTCGCGTGGACACGACACTTGGGCACCTCATGGTGACACGAGTGTGTAGCCCATCATGGGGCGAACACGTGGACACGAGCAAGTGGTGTGTCGTGTCCTGTGTTGCGAACACGAGACGCACGACCGCGTGCACGATGCGGTCTGAAACGCGCGTATCAGTCGTGTTTTCACGACTGATACGGTCTTCGTACCGTGTCCTGGATCAACGTGGACACGGTGCAGGGTGTTGGACATGTGCACAACCCCTAGGTGAACATTCGTGCACGAGCACGAGACACGAGAGTGTGTGTGTCGTGTCCTAGGGTGATTTGCACGCGTGCACGATTCTGTGTGTGTGCGTGTGTATCAGAGTTTACCCGATTGGGTTTTGTGAGTCGTGGACACGTCAAAATGTGTCGTGGTGTCGTGTCAGTCCCCCTAGACACTAGAGGACACTAGGGGCTAGTGTTACCAACCCTTGGGTTCGAGCCTTAGCTCCATTTGGTGAGTGTAAATCGAGTTACCTATATTACCAATGCACAGTCCCTATTTTCCTGATTTTAGGATATTTTCTAGTTTTGTAAAAACGAATTTCAAAACCAATTTTAATATGATTTATACATTGTATGAGTGTATTTTAGTATGTATATGCGTAGTATATATGTATGTGTGAGTGTGGGTAAGTTTTGGGGATAATTGGTAGTGTGTAGGTGTAGTTGTGTGTGTATATACATAGGAGTGTATATATGTACTGTGTGTGTGTGTGTTTGGGGGCTGGATTTGGTTCCAGGAACCCCCCCTCTCCTTTCCTGTCCCCTCTTCCTGTCTCTCTCTCATTCTCACTCTCTCACTCTATATCCCTCTCTCTTCCCTCTATATATATATATATATATATATATGTAATATATAAATAGGTTTTATATATATATAAATATATATGTATATATATATATATATATATGATATATATATATTTGTATTAGTTCTCATGTAGTGATATTATATATATATATATATATATATATATATATATATATGTATGTGGGTTGTATTATATATAGTATTCCTATTTTGACATATGGGTAGTAGGTAGATAGAGTCTATATATATAGATATATAAATATATGTATAACTACTAGGTATAGGTTCTATGAAACCCCATGACTATGGCCTATGGCCAAGATTATTAGCCTATGGCTTGGGGCTAGTCCTAATGGCCCAAAACCCAACTTGTTGACCCTTGTTGACTAAGGGTTGACCAAAGTCAACCTTAGGTCAAAGTTGACCTAGTTAACCTAGAATTGACTAGGATTGACCTAAAATGACTAGTTTAACTAGTTGACTAGTAAGACATAGTTTGACTAGGTAATTGACCATTGTTGACCAAAGTCAACTATAGGTCAAACCTTGACCAAATTGACCTAAAATGACTTGGATGAACATAGAAGGACTATTTGACTTGAGTTTGACTAAACTAGATGATTAGGTTGACCATATGGATTATGAGGGTAATCCTATATAGATGAAGATATGTATGGGGTTAAGTTAGATACCTAGAGTCGAGTCATGACTTGAGTTGGAGAATGGGATTAGCTTGATTACAGGATTAAGGTTGGTATTGTACTATATATATTTCATGTGATATACTTTATTGTAGTATAGTATCTTAGGTATTCTAAGACATGTTAGCCTATGATGGTTTGAGTTAGCCTTAAAGAGTTTGACTGGATGTTGACCATTAGTCAAGATTAACCTAATTATCTTATTGACTAGTCTATGATTAACCAAAACCTTAGTTAGACTAAGACTTGACCCTATATGGACCCAAGTAACTAGAGTTGACTAGTTTGGCTAGAATGTTTGACCAAGGGTTGACTTTAACCTAGATTAGACTTGTTTAACTTTGTTTGACCTTGTATGACTTAGTTTAACTTCTTGTAACCTAGTATGACTTAATTTGACTTAGTTTGACTGTAGTGTTGACCAAGTTTGACTTTGATCTAGATTGGCTTAGAATTCATATAGATTGCATCGTAGATTTCATTTACCTTTATTTTGGACATGTCATAACTGTATTGCTCTATTTTAGGACATTGTGACCCTGGTACAGACATCTGATATTACACTACTCTTTCCAGAGTAACAGGCGAGTACATTCTCTGATAATTCTCTCATTTATTTGTCGATTACTGTATTTCAGTTCTAGTTAGTTCTATGTGATTCTCTGTATCAACACGTATGGATATTTCTGGATTCATGTATCGACACATACCTTACTTGCTGGCCTCTATTACTGGAGTCATTGGTATCATCCCGGAATCATTTCTGGAATCATCACGTATTGGCCAGACTCATCTCGATTCTTTTTGTCGATTTTAGATTCACTTGCTGGACGGGGAAATATTGAGTAAGACATGTAGACATACCCCAAATCCGAAATCTCCTACTGGAATCTACCGGAAGTATAGCCATCTCTTGCCCGATCAGTGAGAGATGTGCCTGATACCTACAGCCGTTTGCATGTCGACCTCGGTATTTTAAAACACACTGTTAGATCATAGTTGGACTCACCCTAGTTTCATTGATCACTGTTGGACTCATCTTGTACTAGAAATTATCTGGTATCAGATTATATGGACTGGACTCACACTGGGATTACATTAGACTTATATCGTACTGTCTGGACTCACACATGATATTCTAGTTCAGTTAGCTTTTATTACAGTCTTCATTGCCATGATTCTTCTCTTGTTTTAGTTACCTTTCTTTTCTTGTATCTTACTGTTTCTCTATGCCATCATTACCTGTATAAAACTGCCATGCTCATCAATAAAACTGTCTATAACTGCTTTATAGTTCTTTGTCATTTACTTGGGTTTTTCTAGATGAGTTGTACTCGTTCCCGTCCTGATTGGACCTGTTGAAAATATTACATATGATAATCCTGAGGACACATGCCCTGCTTACCATGGACCTGGTGAGGGATTAGCTACCTTTGGTTCTGACTCTCATGAGTGATTCAGGAGATTAGCTAGTAGACTACTTTAGCTTTCATGTTTTGGCTTGTTGTATTAAAGTTAAGATATTGAGTCTGTATTAAGTTGGTTTGAGATATTGGTGTATTATTTTAGTAGTTAGTTGTTGTTGTCTTTAATTCCTTAGGTATAACTTCTGTGTTATCTTTTCATGTTTAGACTGTGTTTGAGTAGATCATACCCTTTATTTGCCCTCCATTCGGAGCTGATATCTGGACAAGTACTTTTTATATTCACTGCATGAGATTAGTTAGCAACCTAGGACAGCTTACTACCGCCGACACTGCGGCGTAGGCTGGACGTAACCACTTCTTGTGCCCCTATACAGGGTGCGGGTCGTGACACGTTTTTAGTGGTGGCCCATGCAGGTCTGTCGACTAAATTGTTTGGTTACGTTATTGTACCAAGCATGCCTGCAATTAGGAACTTAAGGTAATTAGACAACATTAGGAATGACGCTTAGAACACCTAGAGGAATACTAGGATTGCAACATAGGAAATACAACACATGCTTGCTATTATAATTAGATTTTCTTGTCTATGATTGTTTTGCTTAAAGAGTCCTTATAAGTCTTTTATTGTAATTAGATGGTGCTTACTCGTTCATCCCGGTATGTCTCACCTGAGAATGGCACGCTCCCCATCCAGTCAGCTGACCAGTTGACTGATACACCTCCACCTCCATCTACCATATTTCCCCACTCCACAGATCCACAGACCCAGATGCCTCCACCACCTTCTACATCACAGGCCCAGCAGGACCCAATACTTCCACCACCCCCTATCACTATACCTACCCAGGCTTCCGTCATACTCGACGGGAACCAACTGCTCATTCTGATCCAGGGGTTCCTAGCAACCCATCAGGAGCAGACTACCCTACTCCGCCAGAGCATGGAGCATTCTGAGGGATGTACCGTGGTCCCACCACCTGTAGAGCCGTGGCAGAGAGCAGGGACGATCAAGGACTTCATGGGTCTGAATCCTAAGGAGTTCTTAGGGACTGAGGGCATAGTAGTAGCAGATAACTGGTTAGACTCGGTAGAGAGGAAGCTCATTGGAGTTAGGATGCCGGATGACCTCCAGGTCGAGGCAGCAGGATTTTTGCTGATAGACTTGGCAGGAGTTTGGTTCCGGAATGAGCTGTTATTCGCGAGAGGGAGAGCCACTTGGGATCAGTTCAAGACCCAGTTCAAGAAGAAATTCTTCTCAACCACTGCTAGAGTAGCCATGGGGCTACGATTCCAGAACATCCAGCAGGGGACCCGTTCTATTGACGAGTATGCGGCAGAGTTTAGTCGCCTGAGCCGTTTCGTTCCTAGCCTAGTTGCTGACCCTGAGGAGATGACGCGTAGGTTTTGCCGTGGTCTAGTTCCAGACATTGGCATTCTTATAGTGGCGAACGGTATGACTGACTACTACCAGAGCTTAGAGTTAGCTCGGAGTATCGAGGAGCGTCTTCTGTCTTGTAAGAGGCCGGCTTCTGTACACATTGAGGGACCCTCCAAGCGTCAGGCTTTCCAGCAGAAAGTGCCGACGCTACACCAGCAGACATATCATCCTCCCACACCACATCATTCGACCCCGCCAGTTAGAGCCCCGAGACCCCGACAGCAGAGGCCATTTCAGCAGGTACAGCATCAGTATCGGGGTCAAGACCCGAAGACGATCAGTTGTTCATACTGCAGGAAGCAGGGACACATCAGGGAGCAGTATAGGAAGAGGCTGAAGGTTTGCTATACCTGTGGGTCTGATACTCACCAGAAGATGGATTGTCCTATTGCACCTCCTTATAAGGGAGCTAGGCCACCTGTAGCTCAGCACCAGAGGGGTGGAGCTTTTGCGATGACGGTCGAGGAGACCAACGCTGCAGGTGACGGGTTAGCAGGTTTGTCTTTTCTGTCCTTCCTTTCCCATCTTGTTGTATGATTCCATTAGTACCAGTCAGGATATGCTTGTGATATGTTAGATAGTGTAGTTACCCTGCTCAAGACTGTGGAATCACGACCAGTAGGACTATGATTGCATGTTATCTTTTGACTTTGATTGACTGGGGTTTGACCTAGAAGGAGTACGACTATCTTAATTTCGAGGACGAAATTTCTCTAAGGAGGGTAGACTTGTAAGACCCAGTTTTCTAAAATTGGGGTATTTTTGAAAATTTATTATTTTTATTATTTATTAATGGTGATTTAGTCATGTTATGAATTTTGGTGATTTTTAGTTAGATTAAAATTATTTTCTAAGTCATGGCTTATGACTTTGTGATTTTACTAGTGTAACCCTAGTGTAAACCCTAGAGATTTCATAACCTAGAGACTAACCATGATCATGTGAGCCTAGCCATAGGTTTAGAACATCAAATTAGGGCTTTTTAGCCTAAAGGGTATTTTGGTAATTTTCTAGGATTTGTTAGGAATTATTTGGATTTATGTGTTTTTATTATTATTTAATTATTTGATTAGTGTCATGTTAGTCCCTAACCTAGTTTACCCTAACCTAGAGATTAGTCAATAACCTAGGAGGCTAATGTTAGATGTCAACCTATGTGTAAATATCTAGGTTTGATAATATCTAGATATTTTATTTTTAGATATTTTAGAACCTAGAAATATCTATCTACCTAGTCAAAGCCTTAGGAGCTAAGTTACTTCACCTAGAAGGAACCCTAAATATCAACCCTACCCCCCCATGGCAGCCCAACCCTACCCCCATCCTATATAATCACACCCCCTCATCAAAAGCCCCTTTCCTTTACACCAAAAATCAAGTTTTTCCCACAACTTCACACCCTCACCACTTAATCATTTGGACTCCAAATTGAGCCTAGTTTCTTGCATTAGACTCCCCTACACTAGAGGATACTAGTTATGGCTTGCTAGCGAGGATTTGTGGAGCTTTGGACATTGGAAGTTGAAGGAGGTTTTCATTCAAAAAGGCCTAATATTGAGGATTTTGCACTCATAGGTAAATACCTATAAACCTAGCTAATATTGTGATTTCTCTTCATAAATGCATGCATATAGGTATACCCTAACTGTGGGTCAAGTTTGGTAGGAAATAGGCTTGGTTTGGTGTCCGTATCGGACACGTGTCTGTGTCTTAATTGCAGTGTTTGGTGAAATGCCACTTAGGATTAAACTTTGTTATTTTGTAAAACAAATTACACTTTTGTGAAGCCCTAGACATGTAGGACACGAAACAACTTGACTGAGAACATTTCTGTGCTGTGTCCGTGTCCAAACTGGACACGAACTCGCAGCACTAGGCCACGTGTGCATGCCCTGCTACTCAACACTTAGCATGGACACTGTGGGACACGTGGACACGTGAAAATTGACACAGAGGAGGAGGCAACCTCTGACATGCCCCCCCTCGAGTTTGAGACACGTTGGTGTCGTGTCGAGAGAGTACGGACACGTGCACTAGTCGTGCACTGTCAGCGCACACGTGCGCGGGGGCCAACTTCGCGCATGTCGTGTCGCATGGACACGACACTTGGGCACCTCGTGGTGACACGAGTGTGTAGCCCATCATGGGGCAAACACGTGGACACGAGCACGTGGTGTGTCGTGTCCTGTGTTGCGAACACGAGACGCACGACCGCGTGCACGATGCGGTCTGAAACGCGCGTATCAGTCGTGTTTTTACGACTGATACGGTCTTCGTACCGTATCCTAGATCAACATGGACACGGTGCAGGGTGTTGGACACGTGCACAACCCCTAGGTGAACATTCGTGCACGAGCACGAGACACGAGAGTGTGTGTGTCGTGTCCTAGGGTGATTTGCACGCGTGCACGATATTGTGTGTGTACGTGTGTATCAGAGTTTACCCGATTGGGTTTTGTGAGTCGTGGACACATCGAAATGTGTCGTGGTGTCGTGTCAGTCCCCCTAGACACTAGAGGACACTAGGGGCTAGTGTTACCAACCCTTGGGTTCGAGCCTTAGCTCGGTTTGGTGAGTGTAAATCGAGTTACCTATATTACCAATGCACAGTCCCTATTTTCCTGATTTTAGGATATTTTCCAGTTTTGTAAAAACGAATTTCAAAACCAATTTTAATATGATTTATACATTGTATGAGTGTATTTTAGTATGTATATGCGTAGTATATATGTATGTGTGAGTGTGGGTAAGTTTTGGGGATAATTGGTAGTGTGTAGGTGTAGTTGTGTGTGTATATACATAAGAGTGTATATATGTACTGTGTGTGTGTGTGTGTTTGGGGGCTGGATTTGGTTCCAGGAGCCCCCCTCTCCTTTCCTGTCCCCTCTTCCTGTCTCTCTCTCATTCTCACTCTCTCACTCTATATCCCTCTCTCTCTTCCCTCTCTCTATATATATATATGTAATATATAAATAGGTTTTATATATATATAAATATATGTGTGTATATATATATATATGATATATATATATTTGTATTAGTTCTCATGTAGTAATATTATATATATATATATGTATGTGGGTTGTATTATATATAGTATTCCTATTTTGATATATGGGTAGTAGGTAGATAGAGTCTATATATATAGATATATAAATATATGTATAACTACTAGGTATAGGTTCTATGAAACCCCATGACTATGGCCTATGGCCAAGATTATTAGCCTATGGCTTGGGGCTAGTCCTAATGGCCCAAAACCCAACTTGTTGACCCTTGTTGACTAAGGGTTGACCAAAGTCAACCTTAGGTCAAAGTTGACCTAGTTAACCTAGAATTGACTAGGATTGACCTAAAATGACTAGTTTAACTAGTTGACTAGTAAGACATAGTTTGACTAGGTAATTGACCATTGTTGACCAAAGTCAACTATAGGTCAAACCTTGACCAAATTGACCTAAAATGACTTGGATGAACATAGAAGGACTATTTGACTTGAGTTTGACTAAACTAGATGATTAGGTTGACCATATGGATTATGAGGGTAATCCTATATAGATGAAGATATGTATGGGGTTAAGTTAGATACCTAGAGTCGAGTCATGACTTGAGTTGGAGAATGGGATTAGCTTGATTACAGGATTAAGGTTGGTATTGTACTATATATATTTCATGTGATATACTTTATTATAGTATAGTATTTTAGGTATTCTAAGACATGTTAGCCTATGATGGTTTGAGTTAGCCTTATAGAGTTTGACTGGATGTTGACCATTAGTCAAGATTAACCTAATTACCTTATTGACTAGTCTATGATTAACCAAAACCTTAGTTAGACTAAGACTTGACCCTATATGGACCCAAGTAACTAGAGTTGACTAGTTTGGCTAGAATGTTTGACCAAGGGTTGACTTTAACCTAGATTAGACTTGTTTAACTTTGTTTGACCTTGTATGACTTAGTTTAACTTCTTGTAACCTAGTATGACTTAATTTGACTTAGTTTGACTGTAGTGTTGACCAAGTTTGACTTTGACCTAGATTGGCTTAGAATTCATATAGATTGCATCGTAGATTTCATTTACCTTCATTTTGGACATGTCATAACTGTATTGCTCTATTTTAGGACATTGTGACCCTGGTACAGACATCTGATATTACACTACTCTTTCCAGAGTAACAGGCGAGTACATTCTCTGATAATTCTCTCATTTATTTGTCGATTACTGTATTTCAGTTCTAGTTAGTTCTATGTGATTCTCTGTATCAACACGTATGGATATTTCTGGATTCATGTATCGACACATACCTTACTTGCTGGCCTCTATTACTGGAGTCATTGGTATCATCCCGGAATCATTTCTGGAATCATCACGTATTGGCCAGACTCATCTCGATTCTTTTTATCGATTTTGGATTCACTTGCTGGGCGGGGAAATATTGAGTAAGACATGTAGATATACCCCAAATTCGGAATCTCCTACTGGAATCTACCGGAAGCATAGCCATCTCTTGCCCGATCAGTGAGAGATGTGCCTGATACCTACAGCCGTTTGTATGTCGACCTCGGTATTTTAAAACACACTGTTAGATCATAGTTGGACTCACCCTGGTTTCATTGATCACTGTTGGACTCATCTTGTACTGAAAATTATCTGGTATCAGATTATATGGACTGGACTCATACTGGGATTACATTAGACTTATATCGTACTGTCTGGACTCACACATGATATTCTAGTTCAGTTAGCTTTTATTACAGTCTTCATTGCCATGATTCTTCTCTTGTTTTAGTTACCTTTCTTTTCTTGTATCTTACTGTTTCTCTATGCCATCATTACCTGTATAAAACTGCCATGCTCATCAATAAAACTGTCTATAACTGCTTTATAGTTCTTTGTCATTTACTTGGGTTTTTCTAGATGAGTTGTACTCGTTCCCGTCCTGATTGGACCTGTTGAAAATATTACAGATGATAATCCTGAGGACACATGCCCTGCTTACCATGGACCTGGCGAGGGATTAGCTATCTTTGGTTCTGACTCTCAGGAGTGATTCAGGAGATTAGCTAGTAGACTACTTTAGCTTTCATGTTTTGGCTTGTTGTATTAAAGTTAAGATATTGAGTCTGTATTAAGTTGGTTTGAGATATTGGTGTATTATTTTAGTAGTTAGTTGTTGTTGTCTTTAATTCCTTAGGTATAACTTCTGTGTTATCTTTTCATGTTTAGACTGTGTTTGAGTAGATCATACCCTTTACTTGCCCTCCATTCGGAGCTGATATCTGGACAAGTACTTTTTATATTCACTGCATGAGATTAGTTAGCAACCTAGGACAGCTTACTACCGCCGACACTGCGGCGTAGGCTGGACGTAACCACTTCTCGTGCCCCTATACAGGGTGCGGGTCGTGACAGATCCCGAATATTTCGGAGTCCCCGAGAGACTGTAGGATCAGAGACCTATGGAACCCCACTACTGTCGACTGGAATTGGGACAGAATTCGGGAATGGCCCGGCAACGAAATGGCGGATAGCATCCGAGAGCTCGGATTATGCATCGGCCATGCGGATGACGCGCTGAAATGGTCACTCGAGACTTCAGGGGCATTTTCGGTAAGGTCGACGAGAGTCGCCGTCCGGGGTACCCGCCAGCCGCACCATCCCATGGCGCACTTCTGGCACACATGCATCCCTAAGAAGTGGTCTATCCTAATGTGGAGAGTCATTAGTAAGAAATTGCCGACTGATGACATCCTCAACACCATTGGTATCATCTTAGCATCAGCCTGCACTTGCTGTTCAGAGAGGCAGATGGAAACTATCGACCACATCTTCTATCAGGGGAACCTGCCTAACGGGATCTGGAGGAACCTTAACCAGCGCTACAATATTGAGCCGGGTGGCGGACGCTTCCACGATCTCGTGGTCTCCTGGGGTTCAGCCTTCCATGGCCATCAGATCGTCGCAGCGGCCGCCACGTGGGCGATTTGAAAGAATCGCAATAAGGCGAGATATGAGGGTCTCCAATACTCAGCTGACCAACTCATTCGGGAAGTTTTCCGCCAATGCCGTAAACGGAGCATCGGGTGCAACCACAGTCCGAGTGCATTTTGGTCCTCGCTCCCCCCTAACTCTTGGTGCCTCAGTCGTCTCCCCCTCTTCCTCTTTTGTTGGTATACTTGTATAGGCTTTGTCCTTTTGTGCCTTGTATACGTGGCCATGCTTCGGCTTTTTGAGCCTTCATTAATATATCGAGGGGGTTTTTATTAAAAAAAAATAAAAAAAATTATATATATATATATAATGTTTCTTGTTTTTTCAGTTGAGCAGTTACTTGCGTATGAGACAGTCCAGGTGGCAATTCGGTAGCTGACTAATTGCTGACTCAGCTAGCCTTAACATGTCACGTCGCATAAGGAAAAATATAATAAAAGAATAATTTAAAAATACGAATAGCATTATTCGATATTATTTATGTGCAAATTAGCGATAAACCAAGTAGAAAGAAGAATACACTACATTTTTCTGGTCCTACGTACTATGCTTATCCATGTTAATTGAACTTTAGAGTTAGACCATGAGCTGCTGAGCATGCATTTACAATTGTTTGTGTTCATTACATTGTTACACATTAGAAGGAATAATGTCACGGAACAATAGAAAAATGTTTCCGGACGCTGCTAATTTGGCCGCGGTCAAAGTATCGTGTTTTCATTTCCATTATACATACATACATACATATGTTTGGAGAAAACTTTGATACCGAAGGGGGTATCAAAGTTTTGATACCCCCTATGCATGACATGTGGGCCCCCTCCCTCTTCGTAAAATGTGTAAACATATATATATACATAAATATTGAGGGGGCCCCACTTGTCATACATAGGGGGTATCAAAACTTTGATACCCCCTTCGGTATCAAAGTTTTACTGCATATGTTTAGTAGCCACTACCATTTCAAAACCTAACTTATATTTGTACGTACGTCACGTCAGACAGACGTCATAGTGCGCAACTGCATGCAGAAAACTTAGATACAGCCGGCTGTATCTAAGTTTTGATACAGCCGGGTGTATGACAGGTGGGCCCCCCCTATTTCTTCGTAAACCGTGTAACTAAATATATATAGGGGGGCCCACCTGTCATACACCGGCTGTATCAAAACTTTGATACAGCCGGCTGTATCAAAGTTTTACTCGCAGACTTACTATACGCCAATCTCCACGGCCGACCGCTCCCTCCCATCGGCCAACGGCAACGGCAACGGCAACGGAAACGCCACGGTATCCCCCGTCGCCTTGTCATCGGTCTTCTTCTTCCCCGAACTGACCTTCTGCGGCGCTTCCGGCACCTCCTCCTCCGCCTCCTCTTCTCCTGCATACTGCTGCACCACCGCCACCGAGGCCGTCATCCCGAAATCCACCGACGCAAGCAGGTCCCCCACGGGTCCCAGCTCCGGGCACTCCGACCACTCCGTCAGCCCCGCCGTCAGCTTCGACGCCCACCTCCCCTGCGACTTCCCCACCAGGAACAGGTCGTACTGCACGGCGCTCATCGACCGCAGCACCGCCACCGTGTCCTCCCCGTTGCTCGCCACGGTCTCCATGTACATGATCGACTCGTCGTTCAGGTGCCTGAGCCTGAACTCGCTTACGTGCTCGTCGTCCTCCGCTCGGTCGGACCTCTCCTTGTCGGTGACCGCTGCTTCTCCGGATATGAACCTCACCACGGTGAGGCAGACGAAGGGGTGGTCGGCCACCCGGCACGCGCACCTCAGCGCGCGGCGGTCGTCCGGGCCGCCGAAGAACAGGAGGGCGACTTTGTAGGGGACGCCGTGGGCGATGACCTTCCCGAGGCCGCGGTCGACGAGGATGATGACCGAGCAGGGGGCGTGGTTGAGGACGTTCTGGTTGACGGTGCGGATGGCGGGCTGCGGGACCTCCATGGTCCCGTCGACCATCTGGAGCTTGTGGAAGGGGAGGATGATGGTGTCGGCCTGCTTGTCCTCGGCGACGTGGCAGATGTCCTCGTGCATCGCCGAGTAGGGGGAGATGGAGGTGAGCGCCTGCAGGGTTACGCCCCCTGCGTGCTGCTCGAAGGTCTCGAATGCAGAGATGATGGGCTCGGACTGCGCGTGGTGGCGGGTGGCGTGGTGGCGTCGCCGGTGCCTGTTGCCGGCGCCGAGCTTCCGGTCGAGGCTGGGGTGGGTGATGAGCATGGCGGAGGCTCGGCCCGTGAGCTCGACGAGGTGGAGGGCGATTACGGAGACGGGGGAGCGCTTGGTCGAGTTCGCGAGGTCGAGGAAGGCGATCATGGAGGAGACGTTGCGGGCGGTGTGGACGCAGGCGACGAGGCGGAGCTGCCCCCCGGGTTTGAGGCCCATGAGGTTGCTGCGGTGTTGCCCGGCCGTCGTGAGTCGACGGGAGGGCTTGTAGATCGCCGCCACCACCGGCACTATCAGGGCAGTCGTCACCACAGCTGAGACCACCAGAATCGAGAATGTCTCGCTACTTACGATCTACCAACAAAGTAATTAAAAAGGAAATTAAGGTTCCATTTCACTTCATATAATTATATATATATAGCTTAGCAAATTAAGGTTCCATTTCACTTCATATATATACTTACAGTTCCATCCTTGGCAACGTAGACTATGATTGCAGCAACGTAGCTCCTGGTGTTCATGATCAACCCTAGAGAGAGGCTCTCATGCAACGGCATCTTACAGTAGAGAGCGACGAGGGTGGTGGACACGAGCTTCATGACGCAAGACACGAGGAAGGCGCACACAACGGCGGCGACGTGCATGGGGTGCTTGATCTTGCCGAAGTCCATGTTGAGCCCGATGGCCGAGAACAGCACGGGCACGAGGAGGCCCGACACGATCTCCTCCATCCTCTCGACCAGCCCGGTGCTGTGTTGCCCGCAGGGCACCACGACGCCGTATATGAGCGCGCCGAGGACGAAGCCGATGCTCATGGAGTCCGCGACGAGCCCCGCGAGCGGCACCCCCATGAGGATGAGGCCCGCGTGCACGTCGCTCATCACCTCCCCCTCCGGGGTCTTGGCCAGGAGCCACAGGAGCGCCGGCCGCACCGCGAAGACGCACAGGAGCAGGTACGCCGCGAGGCAGACGGTGAGATAGTCCACCGGCATGAAGGCGTCCACCAGGTTGTCCCCGGCCTCGGCCTCGAGCAGCTCCCGGAAGCCGACCACGACCCCGACGAGGATCCAGGAGCACACGTTGTTGACCATGGCCGCGGACGCGGACACGTGGCCCAGCTCGGAGTTGACGAGGTGGAACTGCCGGAGGACGCGGGCGAGGACGGAGAAGTTGGAGATGGAGAGGGCCATGGCCAGGTAGATGTAGAACGCCGCGTGCTTGGCCGTCTCGTGGAACAAGTTGCGCAGGTGGTAGGTGACGGCGCAGGTGGCGGCGAAGGGGACGACAATGCTCGCCACGCCGATCATCACGATCTTCCTCCACAGCTGCCTCAGCACGTTGATGTCCATCTCCACGCCGACCATGAATGCGAAGTACACAAGGCCGAGGTCCGCCGCAGAGCTCAGAATGTGGATGCTCCTCACTGGGAAGAGGTTCAGGCTATGGAGGACGTATCCGGAAAATCCATTTGGGCCTAGCAACAGTCCTGCCTGCACTTGAACCATATATGAAACTCAATCATTTTTTTTTAAGATACACGCATTTGTACCAAAGACACAACGCAGGTAGGTATTCCAATATAATTAAAGATACATGCAAACTCTACTCTAAACTAGGTATGTTTGTTTGTCTTGGACTAATCAATTCATAACTATTTGAAAGTTCCTTTGATGTTGAAATAACGGATTTGGAGGTTGTTTGGTCAAGAAATGAAAAATCATTCAAATTCATAACTATACTACCTCAATAGTATTCTCTAAAGATCATCCCATGTTGATTTTTCGCATGCATAAACTGCAACAAACAAGGACTGAACCACCATAAAGGGCTAAGGTGGACTCCATGTCACCCCCCATTTTTTTTTCCCCTTGTATGCTTTTTATTTTGTTTTTTGTTTTTTGTTTTTATATATAAGTTAGCACTCCAGCTAAATCCAGTCCACCCTATTTCTAATATTTGGTTCCGTCCTTGGCCACGAGGTTAACTGTGCAATGTTAATGAGGTTAAAAATGTACATGTTATATCCCAATGGACTGCTATTTGGTCGGCCCTTTGGACATGACCGTCACCCATTGGCCTCCAGCCTGAATTTTAAGGGGGCCTGAATTTTAAGGGAGTGGATTCCGATGCTAGGACAATGGATTGCCGTCATATATGCGTGGTCAACAAGCGGACACGCATAACAGCGGAGCATGGTGAAGTACGAAGTAGGAACTCTTAGCCTTGTCTTGCTGTATTTGGAGGCTCCTTTTCTTTCCTCCTCCCTGTAACTTAACAAAATTCCTACAGACACAAATAATTATGCTCATTTGCTTAACTAGTACCTGTGCTCAATGGATAGCAACGTGTGTGTGCGTCTCTCTCTCTATATATATTAGGCCTGTCAATAGTAGCTTATTGGTCGGATATTGGTATTACCATATCCGAACCATTAACTATCGGATATATTCGATAACTATTCGATATCCTATCGGATAGAAGTTTTGGCTACCGTATCCGCTACCGATAATTTTAACGGATATCGGATAATATCCGAACCAATAAGATTACTAAAAAAAATTAAAAAAAGAGAAAAAAATCAGAATCAACATATTTTGTCAAGAAACGACAGATTTTCACATTGAAACGACAGATTTTCACATTGAAACGACAGATTTTGTAAGAAACAACATATTTCTACATTGAAACGACATATTTTGTCAGGAAACAACAGAAACAATATATTTCCGGCTGAATTCTGAATTCCCGATGGCCCAATATATTTTAAATTTATTAAATAATTTAAATATTATTGGTTCGGATATTATTGGTCCGAATATGACACTTACCGTATCCGTATCCAATATCCGATAAATATCCGACATGATATCCGAATCCGTATCCGTATCCGAAATTTCGGATATTTTCGGTTCGAATACGGATCGGATACGAATTTTCGGTCTACCATTGACAGGCCTAATATATATATATATATATATATATATATATATATATATATATATATATATATATATA
>JANAVB010020599.1:15295176-15600176 GCA_029216955.1 Iris pallida | reverse complement strand
CGCTGAAATGTAAGTCGCTAATCTTCTAAACGTCGCCAAACGTCGCAATTATCGACGTTTGCCGACGTATATATACGTCGGTATATTGTCGACGTCTACCGTCGTAACGTCGGTGGATTAGCGACGTATTACTGCGTATCGCTACGCGTCGGTAATTTACCGACGTATTACCGACGAGTCGTCGGTGGTTTAGTGACATGTTCAACGTCGCGAAACGTCGGTACATCCTGGGAATTCCTGGGAATATTACCGACGTGCACCGACGTGTACCGACGTTTTCCGACATATTATAACGTCGCTAAAACGTCGGTAAACTGGATAATATCGCATATTTACCGACGTTTACCGACGTAAAAGTACGTCGGTGTACGTCGATAAACGTCGCTAATTCTGAAAAAAAATAAAAAAAATAAAATACAGAATGTCCATTTCTTCCTGCAGTTTAAAACAATCACAGAATGTCCATTTCTCACTGTAGAATAGGATCCAAACAATCACAAAATGTCCATTTCTCGCTATACACAACTAACCAAGTTTGTATACTTAACGTCGATAATTGCGAATAACCAAATATCCAAATAACCAAGTTTACAACAATCACACAACAACTAACCAAATAACCAAATATCCAAATATCCAAATAACCAAATATCCAAATAACCAAGTATCCAAATAACCAAATATCCAAATAACCAAGTATCCAAACAACCAAGTATCCAAATCTACACAACCAACAAATGAAAAAAGTCACAAACAAAGAATAAAACAAACACAGAAACAGTCCTAACTAGGACTACTAAGAATCTGGTGCAGAAGGGGCACCGCCGCGACGAAGGGATAAGAACAACTCATACTCCTCACGTAAAATCGATACCGATGTAGGCAGTGACGTTGGTGGAGTCGGTGTCGAAGAAGATGAAGGCGCACCCGGAAGACCAGCACGCTCCAACGCTGTAAGTCGCTGGTGGTATGAATCCATGATAGATAACATTCTATCACTGCTCTCGACCATCGACTCCTGCGCCAATCTCATCCTCTCGGCCATGGTCACCTATCCTGTCTGCAGCTCCGTGACCGTGCGCTCTAACCCTCCAACGGTGCGCTCTGTCCTCTCAGTCGTCTCCCTGAGGTCCATAATGCCGCGGTCGAGCGCATCCAATCGTGCTAGCAGCGCAGGAATATCGTCGTGCTGAGACTGCTCCTCGATCCGTCGTAGCAGGTCGTCACGGAGAGACTCCATCATCTGGTGGACTCGGGCAGACTCCTGGGACGGCTGTGGACCATGCACACTAGCAGGAGATGTCCTAGAGCACTGGGTCGCAACTAGGGCGCCATAGGATCCCGTACCGTAGTACGTACCCCTACGGAGTCCACCAGCGACGGCCATCCACCCTCCGCCGACGGAGCCTGAGTGGGCTGCGAGGAAGTACCGGCCTCGCCTGCATCAGGTGCACTAGCAGCCGCCCGTTCCCGCAGCCTCTGATACTCGGCCTAGAATGTACTTATTATTATTAACTTCTAATTTCTAATTAATGTACTTATTATTACTAATTTCTAATTAATGTACTTATTATTTCTAATTTCTAATTAATGTACTTATTATTACTAACTACATGAATATTTATTTGCATCATATTTACTAAGTTATATTAAAATTGACACGAAGTATTAAATTAAAATAACGTATTGTAATACTTACATAAGTCTGCTCGGCCCTCTCGTCAATAAGGTCAGCACCGCGACGATGGGTGGCCAGGAAGACGGTCACCATGTCGGCGTTACCGACCTTCCTTACCTGTAATTAAATATATTATCTTAGTAATAATTTATCGGTTTTGTATTAAAATAATATTTCTAAAAGATGAAGACATACCAGACGACGGAAATGTTCTGTCATCGGAATCGACCCACCGCACCACTTCGAGGCATGTTGCCTAGCCGCCTTGGCCTTCTCCGACTTCTCCTTGTACTTTGGCTCCTCGAATCGAGCCTTCATCGCATTCCATTGATCAGGGGTGATCCAACCTTGGATCGGCTTTCTGGCACGATCATGATCCTTCTGATCATTGATAGAGTCGCGGATCAGCTTGGCAGCGACGGCAGGAAATATCCCCTCGATAAGCTCGGCCCGGTGCGGTGGATAGAAAAATATATCCTAGAAGAGTGCAAACCAAATATTTATCAGTTATATATAATATACAAAAATTATATGATTCATGTTAAAAGTAAATATATTTTAACCTTGAAGCGCGCAAACCAGAAGGCTTCCTCTCGTCCGGAGCCTCAGAGTAGTTAATCCAAGCACCACCATAATTATGCCTCAGAATGTGGCCTAGACGTCTCTGTACCTCTGGGGGACGATATCTATACAAACATAAAGAATTCATGAAAAAAGTTAAATTATGATAAAAACAGAAAGAAAAAAATTATAAACCAAAACACCTACTTTGTACCGTCGGCCCAGATCTCCGTCCTCCTCTCCTCCGGAGGTGCGCACGCATCATCTGCATGATGTTGGTCGGCCGTCGGCACCGCCGCCTCGACCGTCGCCGCAGCCTCCGCCATCTGCTCATCCGTCTCCATCATCGTATGAGCAGTAGGAATGCTAGACGGGCGATCACTCTCAACAGGCCTGGAACTACTCGTCCCAGGAGATATGCCACATGACGTCGTCCCACCAGGCCCACCTACTGTCCGATATGGAGGAGTAATCGGCGACGAGGATCCAGAGCCGGTACCAGAATGAGGTACCGAAGGAAAACTCCGTCCTCTAGTAGTACCTGTAGAAAGTACCGGAGGAGAGTGACCTCGTTGTCCCCTTCGGTACGCTCCGCGACGACCTGCCATACCTGATAACAGCATATGATAATACAACAAATAATAGAGACTAGAAATATAAAAGTACAACAAATAATAGAGACTAGAAATATGAAAGTACAACAAAGACAAGATAATAACCAAGGCAACATATGATGATACGTTCTACAATAAACATCTAAGTCCAGATAATGTATTCTAGAAGAAACATCTAAGTTCAGATAAGTATATCTCTCTCAATCATCTTCAGAATAATCATCTTGTTCGTCTTCCTCGACCTCATCTTCTTCTTCCTCCTCATCTTCACTTTCATCTTCGCCTTCGTCGGCTTCGTCTTCCTCTTCGGATAATTCTACATCTTCTACATTATGTGTCGTGTAATGCGTAACTTTTGTGGAGTCCACATCGACAATATTGGTTACAAGAGGTAGCTCGTCCTCCTGGTAAGCTTTTTCGTCAACATCAAAAGTATCTCTGGCTTTAGTCTTGCATACTGCCCACCAGTCAGACTTCGTTGCTCCCCGTCTCAGATAAGCTGTGAAGTAAACGAGCTGAGCCTGAGTTGCTAGGACAAACGGTTCGTAGCCTCGATATCTATGCTTGTAGTTTATATCCAGAAGACCATGCTTGTCATTTTTCCAACCTTGATTTTCAATCGGATCGAACCATTCACACTTGAACAACACGATCTTTGCAGGTTCTCTGCCATTATTATATGACAACTCCACAATCTCTCGCAAGATGCCAAAGAAATCATTTCCTGGATCGACGTCTTTGTAGTTCGAAGACTTGATACACAAACAACTGTTTTTCGTGGAATCAAGATCCAGGAAGCTGTCTCTGATCGGAGCATTTGTCGACTTGAACCGAAAGCCATTGACACAGTAACTTGGCCATATTTTAACAAAAATAATTGGTCCCTTGGCAAGAGTTCTAATTAATTCAATCTCGGGTGAAATTAGACGATCGACCTGAATATCAAAGAAGCGATAATAAGTTATTTATTGCACAGTTGCATTAGAAGAGGCCAGTAATTACCAAGCTACTTACATATTCGCTCAACCAAGAAGGAAAATGACGTCTCATTTCTTGTTCTAATGCTTCGTCTGTTAGGTAGGGTCTAACCAGCCTCAACTCATCATTATATGTGCTAGAAAACAACAAAACAACCGTCGATTAGTACAATAATATTAGCTTATACTATAACATTGAGATGACGTAAACTCATCATCCTGAGTTACTTACCCCTCTAGCTTCTCCACTTCATCCTCGTCGTAATTGAGTAATACATACAACTGAGCAGCCCTTAGCTCTTCGTCATTCAAATATCTCTTCTTTATTTTCCCCGAAGGCTTTCCGGACGCATTGAATACTTTCAGTATTCCATCATTAAATTCTTGATATCCGTCGTCGTTTCTCGGAGCCCTTGTTCTATTCGTAGCAACATGAGGTTTGAAATAGGAGGAGCAGAAATTTGTAATCTCCTCGAGAATATAGGCTTCACAAATAGAACCCTCGACCCGAGCCTTATTTTTTACCTTTCTTTTTAGGTGATTCAAATGTCGCTCGAACGGGTACATCCATCGATATTCGACGGGTCCACCAACACGTGCCTCGTAGGAAAGATGAATCAGTAAATGCTCCATAGAGTCAAAGAATCCAGGAGGGAACACCCTCTCTAGCTTGCATAGTGTAACCGCAATGTCCTTCTCTTGCTTTTCTAGACGTTCAACGAGCAATTTCTTAGAACAAAGGTCCCTGAAGAATATGCTAAGCTCCGTCAATGGATTCCAAACTGCCTGCGGTAAGAATTTCCGAAATGCAATCGGAATTAACCGCTCCATGAATACGTGACAATCATGGCTCTTCATACCTGTCAGTTTGTTCTCCTTGAGGTCGACGCATCTTCTCAAGTTCGAAACATACCCATCTAAAAATTTCAGACCTTGAATCCACCTACAAAGCCTCACTTTATCCTCCTTCTCCAGTGAGAAAATTGCCTTAGGCTGCTTCAACTTCCCATTCCCGTCCTCTATCAAATGCAATGCAGGAAGTCTACATATTTTTTCCAAGTCCAATCTAGCCTTTGGATTGTCTTTCGTCTTCCCCTTTACGTCCATTACAGTATTAATTATGTTGTCAAACACATTCTTCTCGATATGCATGACATCAAGGTTATGTCTAATCAGATTGGTGCTCCAATATGGAAGATCCTAGAATATACTCCTCTTCGTCCAGTTATGAGTGCGACCAAATCCGTCACACTTGTAGCCCGTAGCAGGCTGCTCAATAGCTCTTGGTAAATCTTTTACCTCTTTCCATATCGTGTATCCGGTCCACCTTGGCGGGGAATTAGCCTTCTCCATAACGCCAGCACGAAAAGCATTCCTGTTCCTCCGGTACGGATGATCCTTCGGCAGGAATTGTCGATGACAATCGAAGAAGCACGATTTGCCTCCGTGTTTCAAACAGAAAGCCTTAGTGCTGTCCATGCAATACGGACATGAAAGACGACCATGCGTGCTCTATCCAGATAACATTCCATAGGTCGGAAAGTCGTTGATGGTCCACATAAGTGCTGCCCGCATCCGAAAATTTTGTTTTCTAGATACATCGTACGTGTTGGAACCTACTTCCCACAGCTGATTCAACTCATCAATCAACGGCTGTAAATACACATCGATGTTCCTTTTCGGATTGTTCGGACCTGGGATAATAACGGTGAGAAACATATACGGAGTCTTCATGCACATCCAAGGCGGTAGATTGTACGGGGTGACGATCACAGGCCAACACGAATACTGGGATCCCGAAAGTCCGAATGGGGTAAAACCGTCGGAGCAGAGACCCAATCTGACATTACGCGGATCAGAAGCAAAATCTGGATACTCTCGATCAAAGTGCTTCCATGCTTCTCCATCATATGGGTGATCCAACACTCCTTTGTTATGTTTCCGCTTATGCCAACTCATGTTTTCTGCAGTTTCCTTCACCATAAACAACCGCTGCAACCGCGGCGTCAACGGCAAGTAGTACATCGAAGAGCTAGGCTTCCTGGCACCGACAGACTTTCCTCTACCACATGCCTTGTAGCGATCGACACCACAAAATCTGCAGGCGTCTTCATCCTTGTCGTCTTTGTAGTACAATATGCACCCGTTGCGACAGGCATCGATTTTTTCGTATCCCATCCAGAGCGATCTAACCATCCTCTTAGACCGGTAGAAGTCTTTAGGCAACTTCGCACCCTCAGACAATATTTCTATAAGCAACTCCATAAGACGGTTGTAGCAATCTTGCGACATGTTAAAATCGGACTTGATGCTCAACAATCTTGTAACCACCTCCAACGGTGAATGATCCTCACAACCAGGGTATAATGGAGTCCTTGCATTAGCAACTCCATGAACTGTGCAGCATCGGGGTTCGGTGCCTCCTCAGGTGCATCATGATCATTCGGATCGAAACTAGGCCCGGCCGCGTCGAAAACCATGTTCACCAATCCATCGTCGTAAGGAGCGTTGTTGTGGACATCCACATAAGGCTCGTACTCCGATGCTAAAGATACAAGTTCTCCGTGCTCGCTCCACTGATAGTAATTCGGCGTGAAACCCTTCGAGTATAAATGATACGTGACATCTACTTCTGGATGATATTTCAAGTTGCGACATCTCACACACGGACACTTAATTTTGGTACCGTCCATGTACTGAGGGAATGCCTTGGCAAACTGCAGGAACTGGTGTACACCCTCGATGAATTCATCCCGCACATCGCACATGTCATCAGGATGACGGTTGTACATCCAAGTACGATTCTGCAGATAGTAATTCAGCTCCATAATTCTGTAAGATAGATACATCAAGGTAGTAAATGATATACAATTGTCAGTTCATGCGGTCTACACTTTCTGCAGTATATGTACACATGACATTTTATGTTAAATGGTCAGAGATTATCTGTCATCTTCTTTTCGCATTGCTAACTTTTCTTTCGCGTATTTGTGCGTGCGGTGGTCAGAGATTATCGCGGTGGTATATCACCCGTGTCTACAATATTTTATATAGGCTGAGTTGTAGAAGTAAAGTTTTAGGATATTAGTCTATATATTATGTATAGTCCAACCGAGCCAACTCTAAGCTAAACTAGTCTAACTTGCTCAAACTAGCCATTTCTAACTAGCCTTTCTCCCACTAGACACACACATACATATACATGATGTATACAACCACACCATAGTTCCCAGGTTCTTTTAACCTAACTTGCCAGTTGGTATTAACCTCAATAGAACAAACACTCTCACAGCTCAAAATACTAACACATGCTCACGCCTTACTCTTGTGACACTCCCTTTCAAACACAAACACACACCTATATGTTCCCTTACACATGTTGCCATATTACCTATAAAAATAAAAAACCTTTGTTGTCTAAAATAAGACACAATTGTACAAAGAAAACCATACTGTATGTCACTGCCACTTTTCTAGCTTGAGGGTATTTTGGTCATTTTCAAAATTTTGGAATTATTTTGGAATTATTTTGGGATTTTATTATTAAATATAAATAATAAGATTTTTAGTGATTTTTGGTGATTTTTTGGTAGAATTGTTTTGACCCTATATTTGACTTTGACTCATGTTGACTAGGAGACTGTCCTATTGGCTAACCTAGGTCAAGACACTTTGGTTAGGTTAAGAAACCCTAGTGTGACCTAAGTTAATTATTCAAGTTCATTAGAATTGGTTTGGGGTGATTAGGAGCTAGTTTGGCCTAAGGATGGCTTGTGTAGTCACAAGTCATAACCATGACTAAACTAGTTAGGACTCAACCCACTAGCTAAAACCCTAACCCTAGGGCCTTTGGCCAGCCACATAACAGCCCCTCCCCCTATTTATATCCTCCCAAATTTTAGGGCTAGCCTCTTTCATTAGGGTTCATCAAGTTTTAAAAAGAGGTAATGTTCCAACTTCACAAATTCATAGAAAATCCAAATTAGGTCCTTTTTCCCTCTAGTAAATTCCTATAGGTTCTAAATAGTGTTCTCTTGCTGTTTGGATTGAGATTTGACAGGAAGCACACAATTTGAGGAGTTTGGGTGCTTTGAAGAATCCTCTTCTTTGGAGCTTTTTGGAGCTTTAGACACCTATAGGTATAATCTTTATTAATGCTCCTAAAATACTGTAAAAATCATTTCTAGGATGCCCTAACCCTAGCCTAACTGTAGGAATAGGGTTTCCTAAAATTTCGTGTCATTTCGTGTCCAAACAGGACACGTATCAGTAGGCAGTGCTTACTGTTTGATGAAATGTCCCAATGGGCATTTCGATTGATTTTTAGGAATGTATTTGAATAGAAAATTAGGGTTTTACCTCGCTTCTGTGATTCTATTGCTCTGAGCATGTTTTTGTGTTGCGTCGTATCGGATTGTGGACACGTACACGCGGGGTGCCACGCGCGCGCGGGCTGTGTTGCATCCCCTGCTGCTCGGGGTTGATTGCGCGCAGCACACGCCACGTGGCCACGAGATTTTTGGCACACGTATTGGAGCAATGACTGACACGAGGCTCGTCAAATTTCATGAGTCCTCGTGTCGTGTCGGACACGTTCTTGGGTGTGCACTAGGCTGTGTGTGTGCGTGTGTATACTGTGTGTTGTGAATCGGTTGTTAATCAATTTTAGTGTTTTTAAATTATGTTTTAATGGTTATTTAGATCTTAAATATCATGTTAGATTCCTGTTAAACACTGTGACACAATTGTTTGGGTTTCGAGTGATGATTGGGTTTGTTTTTGATTTGAACAGTGAACACTGATACAACACTGACACAGTTGGTTCCAGTTTTAAAATTCCTATTCCTGTTAATATTTTCTCACCTTAATTGAACCTACATGTCATAAATTATGTTAGCTTAGTCTTGGCAATTGGAAATGGGCTTGGGTTTGTGTATAAAGAAATTTGATGGTTGGGTTGATGACCATGTGTTCACTGTCTTCCAGTTAACTGATTCCTAAACTCCAATGATATTCAAATTACAAATTAACCTGTAATGATTCCTGGAATCAATGTGTTAACCTGAGAAATTGTTATCTCTAATGATATTCCAGTTTGTTCTAACTAATTGGGTGAAGGATTAACCTGGGAATTAGTTTGCTCAAAACTGAATGTTAAGATTGAACTGTCAATTACCTATTTAACTGAGTTCCAGATTTTGTTCCATTCACATTGATGTTGAATTATTTTAAAACTGTTAATGTAACCTGGGTTGTTGTGTTTCCAGTTTTCGAAGAAAACTGGGAAGAGTTATGAAGTTAACAGTTTGAATTCTTCTATGTTATGTTTATTTTCATTGACAGTGTTTCCCTTTTATCTACATCTCATTTCCTGATATGTTAAACCTGGGGATTTGGTTGAAGGCTATTGCCACTGTTAACAAACCTGAGATGATAGTGTAGGCTTAACTGATATTGGTTGGTGTTATTAGATGAAATCTGTAATGGCATGTATCACACACTGTTTTGCCTTGACACATGTTTCCTCTATTTCACACACACATTCACACATGAACACTCTTATAACACTCTAGCTTACACACACTCATGTCTTTGTTTTCCTCACATTTTTCACTGATTTCACATCACCTCACTCACAAGTTCATCACTGTTAGCCTACATCTCACACACACACACACTAGTATGTTATTACTTCTCTTCTATATGTATAGGTATTATATCTTGAGTTTGTTTTACATATAGGATTCCTATATGTGAATGTGTATATATATATATTAGATATATATGTAGTGTATGTGATACCATGATATAGTGTATTATATATATAAATGTATATGGTTTAGATATGGATATAGTTGCTAACTTGGCTTGGCCTATTAGCCCATGGCCTAGTCTTCTAGCCTATGGCATGGTATGTCAGTATGGAGTCTAGAATAGACTGTTTAGCCTTGTTTGGACCTAGAATAGTCTTGCTAGACATAGTATAGACTAGTTTGACCTAGATTAGACTTGGTTGACCTAGCTTGACTTCTAGAGTTGACCAAAAGTTGACTTTGATCTAGATTGACCTAGATTCATGTAGAACGCATTGTAGTGCATTACATTCTTTTCTGGACTTGTTGTGACTCGTACTGTTCTAATTAGGAGCCAGACACCACTCCTCGGACAGTATACCTTCTTCAGATTCTTGGGATACAGGCGAGTACATTCTCTGATCATTTCATATCCTGCATTAGGAGTATATTTCCTGCTTTAGATTACTATACATGATGCTGACACGTTAGAAACACGAATTAGTACTATATGGATCTTGTTCTGCGATGTTATCCCCTTAGTGGATACATCGGGTATTCGTGTTCGTGTACTTTATCGTGAACATCGTGTACTCCTTGTATTTGCGACTTTCGTGTACGAAATGTGTGAAATCGTGTATAATCATGTTTTCACATGACCTTCGTGTACAATAACATAACTTAGCCAGATCCTTGTGTATTGATTGGGGCGGGGGAGTAGAAGTGGTTATGTAATCAATCCAGTAGATTACTCGTGTATAACCTCTGTAGATTACTCGTGTATAACATCGTGCCGTTTACATAACCATCTTGTGCTCTGAATTACTAGACACTATCAGTTCTTTATATACTGTAGCTATTTACTTACAGTCTTTCCTGTTTATCATATTTCTTCAGTTTCTTGTATTTTACTCTATAAGCATGATTATTTATCCTGACCTGCTATGATTTGGTGAGATGTACTGTGCTCGCTCCTGTCCTGACTGGACCTGTTGAAAATATTACAGAGGACGAGGCTGAGGCGTTCTGCCCTACTTACTACGGTGCCACACTAGATGAGTGCCCAGACTTGGACCAGCAGCAGGAGCCACTGGCTGTAGATGACACTCCTTTAGATTAGGACTGTCTTTCTATTCTGGATTACTGTATTTAGACTTGAGATATTCTGAGATGTATTTATTTTTAGACACTTAGTTCTGGAATTGTATCTCTGTGATTCTCTGTTCTGGATTTTGTTATCTTTCATTATCTATCTATCTTACCTGTTCTACCTTAGCTGTGATTGAGTTTTATATTGTGTTATGTCACCCCCATTCGGGGAGTATAACTGCTATACCTTCAATTGTTAGATGTTGTGACCTAGGACAGCGTTCTACCGCCGACACTGCGGCGTAGGCTGGACGTACCCACGTCTCGTGCCCTTACTCTAGGGTGCGGGTCGTGACACGTTTTTAGTGGTGGCCCATGCAGGTCCAGATTAGAAATGTAGTGGAGTTCGAACTAGAATACCGCTGCAGCCTGCAGTAGAAATTAGTAAAAAAATTTTTGAGGTACTCAATCACACTAGGAAAACTCCTTATCAGATTCCGTATATCTATTTTGCTGCTTATTGTCTTCCTTAGAATTTTTAACTGTCCTCCTTTGATTATTTCGACTCATTCTCAGTAATTACTTCTTGTTTGATCTGTGTCTCCAGGATGGTTGAGATGCGATCGCATCGCCCCGTAACGGGAGAGGCTGGAGAGGGGTCTGCCACCTCTCGTGTCCAGCATCCAGCTCCCGGTGCCACAGGGCCAGTGCTGCCCTCGGGAGTGGGAGTTTCTGCCACTTTTGGAGGAGCACCTCCACCAGTCGGGAGGCCGAGCTTGGTGCTTCCAGAGATCCTTCCCACGCAGCAGCCTCCGCCTGCGGGGATGGTTGATGCTACCCATCTCTTCTCCTTCGTAGAGAGGATTCTGGAGTCCTCGTACCAGCGCAGTGAGAGGCAGACAGCAGATTTCAGACAGGGGATTGATGAGGCGCACCAGCTGGTACGCACGACTGTTGAGATGGTGACTGGTCAGGGGGCCCAGCAGCAGCCCCGTAGGAGGGAGAGAGATATACAGGACTTCCAGGAGATGCACCCTCGGGAGTTCTTCGGCACGGAGGGCATTCACGTTGCAGATGACTGACTGGGTTGAGCACATTGAGGAGATTTTTCGACTAGCAGAGATACCAGCTCGACTTCACATTGAGGCAGCGGGCAGCCAGATGCAGGATTTGGCCCGTGCATGGTACCAAACTGATCCCAGAGTAGGAGTGGAGGGCCAGACTTGGGCCCAGTTCAAGGAACTGTTCAAGGAGCAGTTCTTCCCCGATGTAGCCTTGGGTGGGATCGAGGCGCAGTTTGAGGCTCTGGTTCAGGGGAACCAGACAGTTGCTGAGTATGCCGGGGAGTTCTGCCGACTGGCCCGGTTCATTGATGACTTGACGGAGAAGACCAAGGCGAGGAAGTTTCGCCGAGGTCTGATTAGAGAGATTCGGTCGCTGACTAAGAGCGACCGGAACGCTACATTTGCTGAGATTTATTCTGGGGCCATGGCGGCAGAGGACGACCTGGGACTGAGGCAGAAGAGAGGTCGCGATTTTCAGTCAGGCAGTAGCAGTCAGGGGCAGGCCAAGAGGCCTCACTTCCAGCAGCAGCAGCAGAGGCCAGTGCAGCAGTTTCAGCAGCAGGGCCGTGCACCTTTCTAGCAGGTGCAGCACCAGCATCAGAGGGGCCAGCAGGCACCCAGGCAGCAGACTGTTAGTTGTACTTTCTGCAAGAAGCCTGGGCACAAGTGGGACGAATGCAGAAAGAGGCTCGGCAGATGCTTGTTGTGTGGGTCAGCAGACCATCAGATGCGAGAGTGTCCAGTTGCGTCGATGCGTCCGTTACCAGGAGGAGCTGGGGCAGCCAAGGCTCCAGCAGGCCAGCAGAGGGGACCAGCCCTGCAGACCCAGCAGCAGAGGTTCCAGCAGCACCAGCAGCAGGCACGGGGTGGACAGCAGGGGCGAGCTTTCGCCATGGCAGCTGAGGATGCTGAGGTTATCGGAGAGCTGATAGCAGGTTCGGTTCTTCTCGACTCCCTTCCAGCATTCGCATTGTTTGATTCCGGGGCTTCCCACAGCTTTGTGTCTGTATCATATGCTATTAGACACAGTTTGATTTTGGAACCATTGCCTAGGACCTGCAAGATCACGACCGGGGGTGGGGTCATCCTCGTGAGTGATGTTTGCAGAGGGCGGAGTGTTATATTGGGAGGCCGAGAGTTGGGAGTGAGTTTACTCGTCATGCCATTACCGAACTACGATATAGTATTAGGTATGGACTGGCTGAGTAGACACCACGCCCGCATTGATTGCCGTGGGGGTAGAGTTTTGTTCGGAGCGCCAGGAGAGCCAGAGTTTGAGTACACCCGACGGCAGGCAGAGCAGGACGGCGGAGTCTTCTGTGGAGCATCAGTCGAGGAGCAGGTGGCTCCGCATCCCTTGATCGCAGAGTTTATGGACGTGTTTCCAGAGGAGTTGCCAGGGCTTCCACCGGACAGAGATGTAGAGTTCCCAATAGACTTGGTTCCCGGCGCGGAACCGATCTCCCAGCATGTCTATCGAGTGAACAACAGCGAGTTAGTGGAGCTGAAAAAGCAGGTGGATGAGCTGCAGGACAAGGGCTTCATTCGCTCTAGTTCTTTACCTTGGGGTGCACCGGTACTCTTCGTACCGAAGAAGGATGGGTCGGTACGTATGTGTATCGACTACAGGGCACTCAACAACCTGACAATCAAGAACAGATACCCACTGCCGCGGATCGATGATCTATTTGATCAGTTGAGCGGAGCTCGGGTGTTCTCCAAGATTGACTTGAGGTCGGGTTATCACCAGGTGAAGGTGAAGAGGGAGGATATCCCCAAGACCGCTTTCAGGATGCGGTACGGGCAGTTTGAGTTCTTGGTTATGCCGTTTGGGCTAACCAATACACCAGCAGTGTTTATGAATCTAATGAACAAGGTGTTCCACCAGTACTTGGACAAGTTCGTGGTGGTGTTCATTGATGATATCTTGATATATTCTAAGACAGAGGAGGAGCACGAGGAGCATCTGCGGATAGTGCTAGAGACTCTCAGGCGGGAGCAGCTTTATGGGAAACTCTCCAAGTATGAGTTTTTTTTGGACCAGGTGGACTTCTTGGGGCATGTGGTGACTGGAGATGGTATCTCAGTTGACCCCAAGAAGATTGTGGCAGTTGAGGCTTGGAAGGCGCCGACTTCAGTAGCAGAGATCAGGAGTTTCCTGGGGCTGGCAGGATACTATAGGAGATTTGTGCAGGATTTCTCCCGGGTTGCAGAGCCATTGACACGGTTGACCCGGAAGGATACTGAGTATGTTTGGTCAGAGGAGTGTCAGGCAGCTTTTGATGAGTTGAAGAAGCAGCTTACGACAGCTCCGATTCTGACATTGCCTTCAGGATCAGGTGGTTTTACTATTTATAGTGATGCTTCAGGGAAGGGGTTGGGTTGCATCTTGTAGCAGCATGGGAAGATGATTGCCTATGCTTCCAGGCAATTACGTCCCCATGAGAAGAACTATCCTACCCATGACCTGGAGCTGGCGGCGGTGATTTTTGCTTTGAAGTTATGGAAGCACTATCTATATGGCGAGAGGGTGGAGATCTTCACAGACCACAAGAGCTTGAAGTATGTGTTCACTCAGAAGGAGTTGAACATGAGGCAGCGCAGGTGGCTTGAGCTGATGAAGGACTTTGATATCGTACTCCAGTATCACCCGGGGAAGGCCAACGTGGTTGCCGATGCCTTGAGTAGGTATCCGACAGCCATGTGTTTGACTATGGATCGGCACCTGCTTGCAGATTTGGAGAGCCTTGAGATTGAGGTGATCGTGCCCGGAGTGCAGATGCAGTTATGGGGCCTTCAGATACAGTCAGACTTGATGGACAGGATCAAGGCGGCAGAGTTTGATGATGTGGCTCTGCGGAGTATCCGAGAGCAGATCAGTATGGGAGTGCAGGATATTGAGTTCTCACTTGCAGAGGATGGTGCCCTGAGGCACGGTGCCAGGTTATGTGTGCCCAGCGGGGAACTCAGAGAGCAGATTATGCAGGAGGCTCACAGATCGCAGTACTCTATACATCCTGGTGCCAACAAGATGTACAGGGATCTGCGAGAGCATGTCTTGTGGTACGGGATGAAGAGGGAGGTATCCAACTTCGTAGCTAGATGCTTGATCTGTCAGCAGGTCAAGGCTGAGAGGCAGAGGCCTGGAGGATTATTGCAGCCGCTGCCCATTCCAGAGTGGATGTGGGAGCACATTACCATGGACTTTGTATCAGGATTGCCCCGTACACTAGGAGGGAAAGACGCAATTTGGGTCATCGTTGACAGGTTGACCAAATCGGCCCACTTCTTGCCATTCAAGGTGGGTACGTCTACAGAGAGGCTGGCGAAGTTGTATATGAGACAGATAGTCAGGATTCACGGAGTTCCCGTCAGCATAGTCTCAGATCGGGATAGCCGCTTTACTTCCCATTTCTGGAGGAGTCTGCAGACTAGCTTGGGCACTCAGCTCAAGTTCAGTACTGCATACCACCCCCAGACGGACGGACAGTCAGAGAGGACTATTCAGACCCTTGAGGATATGCTGCGGACGTGCGTCCTGGATTTTGGAGGTTCCTGGGAGGATCACCTGCATTTGGTAGAGTTTGCTTACAACAACAGTTTTCAGGCCAGCATTGAGATGTCACCGTTTGAGGCTCTGTACGGGCGTAGGTGTCGTACACCCTTATCTTGGGATGATGTTGGAGAGCGAGCTTTACTGGGACCAGAGATGGTTGTTGACGCAGCCGAGAAGGTGAAGCTCATCAGGGACAGACTTTGCGTGGCGCAGGACAGACATCGGCACTGGGCTGATAGCCACCGGAGGCTGCTGGAGTTTGAGGTACAGATTTAGAGCTAGGATTAGAAGTAGGTTGTTTTTGTATTTAGTTTGTTTGATTGATCATGTTTGATTTTTAGTAACTTGAGACCTTGCTTGTGATTAGGTTGGAGACATGGTTTTTCTGCGGATATCTCCGACTCGTGGTACGATACGCTTTGGTGGAGGTGGAAAGCTTAGCCCGCGCTTCATCGGCCCTTTCGTCATCAGCGGGAGAGTCGGTGACGTGGCATACAGGCTAGACTTACCACCTGTACTAGTGGGCGTCCACAACGTATTCCACGTATCACAGCTGAGACGGTACGTGGCTGACCCTAGCCATGTGCTCGATCACTCGGAGATAGAGGTTGGACCTACTCTCAGTTATCCAGAGCAGCCTGTGGAGATTCTGGATCGCCGAGAGAAGGTATTGAGGAACCAGGTGATACCCTTGGTACGCGTCGCATGGAGGCATCATTCTCCAGGAGAGTCTACCTGGGAGCGGGAGGATGAGATGCGCGAGCGGTACCCCTATCTTTTTGGACCTTGAGGTATACTTTTCTATCCTTCTTCGCAGTTTAGTTTCGCCTTAAATTTCGAGGACGAAATTATTTTAAGGGGGTAGATTTGTCACTGCCACTTTTCTAGCTTGAGGGTATTTTGGTCATTTTCAAAATTTTGGAATTATTTTGGAATTATTTTGGGATTTTATTATTAAATATAAATAATAAGATTTTTAGTAATTTTTGGTGATTTTTTGGTAGAATTGTTTTGACCCTATATTTGACTTTGACTCATGTTGACTAGGAGACTGTCCTATTGGCTAACCTAGGTCAAGACACTTTGGTTAGGTTAAGAAACCCTAGTGTGACCTAAGTTAATTATTCAAGTTCATTAGAATTGGTTTGGGGTGATTAGGAGCTAGTTTGGCCCAAGGATGGCTTGTGTAGTCACAAGTCATAACCATGACTAAACTAGTTAGGACTCAACCCACTAGCTAAAACCCTAACCCTAGGGCCTTTGGCCAGCCACATAACAGCCCCTCCCCCTATTTATATCCTCCCAAATTTTAGGGCTAGCCTCTTTCATTAGGGTTCATCAAGTTTTAAAAAGAGGTAATGTTCCAACTTCACAAATTCATAGAAAATCCAAATTAGGTCCTTTTTTCCTCTAGTAAATTCCTATAGGTTCTAAATAGTGTTCTCTTACTGTTTGGATTGAGATTTGACAGGAAGCACACAATTTGAGGAGTTTGGGTGCTTTGAAGAATCCTCTTCTTTGGAGCTTTTTGGAGCTTTGGACACCTATAGGTATAATCTCCATTAATGCTCCTAAAATACTGTAAAAATCATTTCTAGGATGCCCTAACCCTAGCCTAACTGTAGGAATAGGGTTTCCTAAAATTTCATGTCATTTCGTGTCCAAACAGGATACGTATCAGTAGGCAGTGCTTACTGTTTGATGAAATGTCCCAATGGGCATTTCGATTGATTTTTAGGAATGTATTTGAATAGAAAATTAGGGTTTTACCTCGTTTCTGTGATTCTATTGCTCTGAGCATGTTTTCGTGTTGCGTCGTGTCGGATTATGGACACGTACACGGAGGGTGCCACGCGCGCGCGGGCTGTGTTGCATCCCCTGCTGCTCGGGGTTGATTGCGCGCAGCACACGCCACGTGGCCACGAGATTTTTGGCACACGTATTGAGGCAATGACTGACACGAGGCTCGTCAAATTTCATGAGTCCTCGTGTCGTGTCGGACACGTTCTTGGGTGTGCACTAGGCTGTGTGTGTGCGTGTGTATACTGTGTGTTGTGAATCGATTGTTAATCAATTTTAGTGTTTTTAAATTATGTTTTAATGGTTATTTAGATCTTAAATATCATTTTAGATTCCTGTTAAACACTGTGACACAATTGTTTGGGTTTCGAGTGATGATTGGGTTTGTTTTTGATTTGAACAGTGAACACTGATACAACACTGACACAGTTGGTTCCAGTTTTAAAATTCCTATTCCTGTTAATATTTTCTCACCTTAATTGAACCTACATGTCATAAATTATGTTAGCTTAGTCTTGGCAATTGGAAATGGGCTTGGGTTTGTGTATAAAGGAATTTGATGGTTGGGTTGATGACCATGTGTTCACTGTCTTCCAGTTAACTGATTCCTAAACTCCAATGATATTCAAATTACAAATTAACCTGTAATGATTCCTGGAATCAATGTGTTAACCTGAGAAATTGTTATCTCTAATGATATTCCAGTTTGTTCTAACTAATTGGGTGAAGGATTAACCTGGGAATTAGTTTGCTCAAAACTGAATGTTAAGATTGAACTGTCAATTACCTATTTAACTGAGTTCCAGATTTTGTTCCATTCACATTGATGTTGAATTATTTTAAAACTGTTAATGTAACCTGGGTTGTTGTGTTTCCAGTTTTCGAAGAAAACTGGAAAGAGTTATGAAGTTAACAGTTTGAATTCTTCTATGTTATGTTTATTTTCATTGACAGTGTTTCCCTTTTATCTACATCTCATTTCCTGATATGTTAAACCTGGGGATTTGGTTGAAGGCTATTGCCACTGTTAACAAACCTAAGATGATAGTGTAGGCTTAACTGATATTGGTTGGTGTTATTAGGTGATATCTGTAATGGCATGTATCACACACTGTTTTGCCTTGACACATGTTTCCTCTATTTCACACACACATTCACACATGAACACTCTTATAACACTCTAGCTTACACACACTCATGTCTTTGTTTTCCTCACATTTTTCACTGATTTCACATCACCTCACTCACAAGTTCATCACTGTTAGCCTACATCTCACACACACACACACACTAGTATGTTATTACTTCTCTTCTATATGTATAGGTATTATATCTTGAGTTTGTTTTACATATAGGATTCCTATATGTGAATGTGTATATATATATATGTTAGATATATATGTAGTGTATGTGATACCATGATATAGTGTATTATATATATAAATGTATATGGTTTAGATATGGATATGGTTGCTAACTTGGCTTGGCCTATTAGCCCATGGCCTAGTCTTCTAGCCTATGGCATGGTATGTCAGTGTGGAGTCTAGAATAGACTGTTTAGCCTTGTTAGGACCTAGAATAGTCTTGCTAGACATAGTATAGACTAGTTTGACCTAGATTAGACTTGGTTGACCTAGCTTGACTTCTAGAGTTGACCAAAAGTTGACTTTGATCTAGATTGACCTAGATTCATGTAGAACGTATTGTAGTGCATTACATTCTTTTCTGGACTTGTTGTGACTCGTACTGTTCTAATTAGGAGCCAGACACCACTCCTCGGACTGTATACCTTCTTCAGATTCTTGGGATACAGGCGAGTACATTCTCTGATCATTTTATATCCTGCATTAGGAGTATATTTCCTATTTTAGATTACTATACATGATGCTGACACGTTGGAAACACGGATTAGTACTATATGGATCTTGTTCTGCGATGTTATCCCCTTAGTGGATACATCGGGTATTCGTGTTCGTGTACTTTATCGTGAACATCGTGTACTCCTTGTATTTGCGACTTTCGTGTACGAAATGTGTGAAATCGTGTATAATCATGTTTTCACATGACCTTCGTGTACAATAACATAACTTAGCCAGATCCTTGTGTATTGATTGGGGCGGGGGAGTAGAAGTGGTTATGTAATCAATCCAGTAGATTACTCGTGTATAACCTCTGTAGATTACTCGTGTATAACATCGTGCCGTTTACATAACCATCTTGTGCTCTGAATCACTAGACACTATCAGTTCTTTATATACTGTAGCTATTTACTTACAGTCTTTCCTGTTTATCATATTTCTTCAGTTTCTTGTATTTTACTCTATAAGCATGATTATTTATCCTGACCTGCTATGATTTGGTGAGATATACTGTGCTCGCTCCTGTCCTGACTGGACCTGTTGAAAATATTACAGAGGACGAGGCTGAGGCGTTCTGCCCTACTTACTACGGTGCCACACTAGATGAGTGCCCAGACTTGGACCAGCAGCAGGAGCCACTGGCTGTAGATGACACTCCTTTAGATTAGGACTGTCTTTCTATTCTGGATTACTGTATTTAGACTTGAGATATTCTGAGATGTATTTATTTTTAGACACTTAGTTCTGGAATTGTATCTCTGTGATTCTCTGTTCTGGATTTTGTTATCTTTCATTATCTATCTATCTTACCTGTTCTACCTTAGCTGTGATTGAGTTTTATATTGTGTTATGTCACCCCCATTCGGGGAGTATAACTGCTATACCTTCAATTGTTAGATGTTGTGACCTAGGACAGCGTTCTACCGCCGACACTGCGGCGTAGGCTGGACGTACCCACGTCTCGTGCCCTTACTCTAGGGTGCGGGTCGTGACACTGTACAACTCACACTTTAAGACAATAGATAAAGGAAGACTTGTATGGAGGATCGATAGGGTTGAGCAATGTCATTTTATTCTACAAAGAGAACCATACTGTAGAACTCACACTTTAACACAATTCTACAAAGAGTTGTCATAGGGTGTTGAGCGATGTCATTTTATTCTTTTCTTCTTCTTCTTCTTGGGATTTTCGAGTATTGGATCTTGAGACATATATAGCTAGAACTTACGAAGAATGGAGTACCATACTTCAACAAATAGATGTTGACTAATTGGTTCATATACTTGTTGTCTAAAATAAGTGTAGGAATGTTGCAAGGTGAAACAATGTATCAAACACTATATCGAAACCCAAACCCAATATGCAAATCCAAATTAATACGAAAATACACAAGTGTATGTAGGGGATTAAGTGTACAGAGGTGAAATACATATATATGCATGCTTGGGGGTGTCCACGTGTCCAACAAATGGACACAAAGTGTCCAAAACCTCACGAACACACTGTATCAGTGAACACATGGTCGTAACGTGTCTCCGTGTCCATTTTGGACACGAAAAACACCTCAATTAGGGTTAGGGTTTACCTTCAGTCTCCTCACGGTGGTGGAAGAGGAGGAGGAGGACAAGTTCGGTGGTGGAGGAGGAGGGGATTAAGTGTACAGAGGTAAAATACATATATATGCATGCTTGCGGGTGTCCACGTATCCAACAAATGGACACAAAGTGTCCAAAACCTCACGAACACACTGTATCAGTGAACACATGGTCGTAATGTGTCTCCGTGTCCATTTTGGAAACGAAAAACACCTCAATTGGGGTTAGGGTTTACCTTCAGTCTCCTCGCGATGGTGGAGGAGGAGGATCTCGCGGTGGAGGAAGAGAAGGGGCTCGCGGTGGAGGAGGAGGAGGAGAAGGGGCTCGCCGGAGGGAGGAGAAGGAGCTCGCGGTGGAGGAGGAGGAAGAGAGGCGCCGGAGGGAAGGGGGTCGGGCTGTCGTCGAGGTCGGGAGAAGAGGGGCGGGAACAAAAAATTTGGGGAGAGGGAGAAATGAAAAGTGGAACCGAGGAAACCCTATTTAGCAGAAATTAGCGACGCCCGAAATACGTCGCAAAGCGTCGGTATTGGTTTAATATTCCGCGACGTTATAACCTTTGCGATGCTAAACGTCGCTGAAATGATAAAACTAGCGACGTTTTCCGACAAATCAACGACGTTGGTTTTTATTAGACTATAGGTAGTCGTAATATGTCGCTGTATGTCGCTACCAGCGACATATTGTGATGCTTAAATTTTGCATCGCTAAAACCAAAAATATTGGCGACGTTTTAAATTGGCGTCGCTAATTACGTCGCCGATATGACTTATTTTGGTAGTGATTTGTTGGACATTATACATTCAACATTTACCTTTTTTACCCAACATTAACGTATATTTTTTACCCTATATTAACCTGCTCGCTTACATTTTCCATCCGGCTGCTATAATCCTGCTGGTAACGACATGTCATCAAGTAATCTGTTTACTTTATTAATTCTAATGTTTATCTCAACAACAGAGGACCCATGTATTGCAGAAGACAGCGATTCCAAATACTTTTTTCTTTTTCCTTTTTAACGCCTGATGCTCACTCACTATTTATTTTTATTTTTAACGCCTGCTGCTAATGTATGTTGCTGTTCAATAATTGAAATTTTTTTTTGGATTTTAAATGCATATTTCTTACTAATTAATTTATTATTTTTTTATTTTTTAATGCATGTTGCTCACTAATTTATTTATTCTTTAACGCATATTTCACTCACTGATTTTTTTTTTTGGTTTTAAGTTGTATTAAATGTTTACCGCTCACTTATTTTTTTTAAAAAAAAATCTGTTTTGGTTTTTTTGACGATAATATTTTTTACTTTTCTAATGATAATATTTTCGAAGAGAACGATTTTTTTATTGTGACATTTTGTCATATTAACCATCTTTCTAATATTTACAGTATTTTTAATATCATTTTCCAAAGTATATTCAAATTTTTACGTTAATTTTAATATCATTTATCGAAAATTTAAGCAAATATCATAATTTCGACCTTTAATGAATATCATGAACCCACTATACTATTGAGAAAAATATTAATGCATGGTCAATTTAATCTCAATATCATTTATTCATCTAATATTAAAGCATGTTTAAGAAAATCTGAATATCATTCAATCAGGCTTCCACTATTTTTATTTTCTTTTTAACATTTGCTGCTAACGTATGTTGCTGTTCAGTAATTGAAATTTTTGGGATTTTAAACGCATGTTTCTTACTAATTAATTTTTTGTTTTTGTTTTTAAAGCATGGGCAATCTAATCTCAATTCATTTATTCATTTAATATTAAAACATGTCCAAAAAAAATCTGAATATCATTTAATCAGGCTTCCACTATTTTATTTTATTTTTGATTTTTAACGCCTGTTAGCTGCTAACGTATGTTGCTGTTCAGTAATTGAAATTTTCTTTGGATTTTAAACGTATGTTGTTTACTAATTTATTTATTTATTTTTGATTTTTTAGTGCATGTTGCCCACTAATTTATTTAATTTTAAACGCATATTTATATATATATATATATATATATATATATATATATATATATATATATATATATATATATATATATATATATATTGGTTTTAGGTTGTACTGAACGCCTACTGCTCACTTATTTAAAAAAAATATGTTTTGGTCTTTTAACGCCTACTGCTCACTTATTTAAAATATATATATATATATATATATATATATATATATATATATATATATATATATATATATATATATATATATATATTGGTTTTAGGTTGTACTGAACGCCTACTGCTCACTTATTTAAAAAAAATATGTTTTGGTCTTTTAACGATAATAATTTTTTACTTTTCTAATGATAATATTTACGAAGAGAACGATTTTTTTTTATTGTGACATTTTGTCGTATTAACCATCTTTCTAATATTTACAATATTTTTAATATCATTTTCTAAAGTATATTTGATTTTTTACATTAATTTTAATATTATTTATCAAAAATTTATGCAAATATCATAATTTTGACTTTTAATGAATATCATGAACCCATTATCCTATTGAGAAAAATATTAAAGCAAGGTCAATCTAATCAAAATATTATTTATTTATTTAATATTAAAGCATGTTCAAAAAAATCTGAATATCATTTAATCAGGCTTCCACTACTATTTTTGTTTTTTGATTTTTAACACCTACTGCTAACGTATGTTGCTATTCAGTAATTGGAACTTTTTTTTGGATTTTAAACGTATGTTGCTTACTAATTTATTTGTTTATTTTTGATTTTTTTAATGCATGTTGCTCACTAATTTATTTTTTTAACGCATATTTCACTCATTAAATTTTTTTTAAAGTTTTGTTGAACGCCTACTGCTCACTTATTTAAAAAAAAGGTCTGTTTTGGTTTTTTAACGATAATATTTTTTACTTTTCTAATGATAATGTTTGCGAAGAGAACGAATTTTTTTTATTGTGACATTTTGTCATATTAACCATCTTTCTAATATTTACAATATTTTTAATTATTTTACAAAGTATATTCAAATTTTTACGTTAATTTTAATATCATTTATAAAAAATTTAAGCAAATATCATAATTTTGACTTTTAATGAATATCATGAACCCACTATCCTATTAAAGAAAATATTAAAGCATGGTCAATCTAATCTCAATATCAGTTATTCATTTAATATTAAAGCATGTTCAAGAAAATTTGAATATCATTTAATCAGGCTTTTATTGTATGGTTGCACAAAATCTGAATATCATTTAATCAGGTCAGGTGACGGCGACGGTGGATTGTTGTTCTTCAAAATATTGAATGTAGCAAGGCTACAAATTAAATCAATCCAATATGAGTTAATTTAGGGTAATTTGTGAATTTTTATCAGCATAAAGAGAAAGTAAACACTACAAAAAATACCCCTATTTTGCAACGGTTTTAGTGTAACACTTTTTTGAATGTTGCTGGAACTATAATTTACAATAGTTACATAATGGTTGAAACAACCGTTTCTAAATTAAATATATTTGCAATGATTATAGATTAACCATTGCCTAATGCATTTTTTACAATGGTTCATAAACACTTGCTAAACGTTTTTCTTTTTACAACGGTCAAGCAACAATTTTATGAAAGTGTTGTCAAAGCGAGTTGAAAGGGCAACGGTTATGCAAGGGTTTTAAGTATTTGTTATAAATTTATTAATATTTTGCAACGATTACATAAAGCCTTATAAAAAGGCTCATTGTTAGCAATAGTTGCACAATAATATTTGCAACTTGTTGTGAGTGGGCTAATTATTTGTAATGATTGTGCAACGATTTATGCTACCAGTTGCAATTTTTTTGTTTAATAACAACGTTTATGATAACCATTGTCAAAAGAATAAACAACTATTACAAAATTTGATTTTACAACAGTTTGTTTATAGTCGTTGTAAATTCAATGTCCAATTTGATTTTTATTTATACACAATAGGGATTTAATCATTAGAAGTACTTGTATTAATTGGTTCCTTGTTCTCCAACAAAAAAATTAGATAATATATTTAATATCGATCCAAAAGCTTCAATTAATAAAAATGATATGTCACGCCCCAGTACCGAAATACGAAGGGTGACTAGGCCAGCTACTCCATATGAGGTAAGAAAATGTCATCGGCGATCGTAGCTGTCATGAGACTAGAGGTGCTTGCTACAATCAGGTCTCCTATGGTCCCACAGAGCATCTATGTCTCAATCAATCAAAGCAAGAAACAACAAATAATGAATATATAAGATAAAAGCAGTAAGACGTCCCCGACGCTTCATCAAAATGATCATAGAGAACTAACTTTATAAGTTAGCTAGCCCAGAGAGTCATAGGTACATAATCGTAGTCAGCTGCAGTCTGATTTAATTATAATTATGCAAGGAGACAAAATATCCAGAACAACTGGCTAAACAGGTGCCGGTGGCTAAACGCCAGAACATAAGTAGTGATACTAGAGGGGTGGAGAAGAAACCCACTCGAGTCCCCCGACAGTCATGATCCTAGTATGCACCATTAACGTCAGGGAGGAATGTTAGATCCTCTGGCTCTGCTACGTGATCTGGCCAAACAAAACCAGCGGGGTCAGCCCCGAATAGCAAGTACCACAAGAGAGCACAAAAGAGTGAGATAAAACCCAAGCATAATAATAAATAGTAATAATAATAATAAATAGCTTCTGGTTGTAACCTTGGTCCACAACCTGTCGTAGCACGATAGCCTAACCCAACAACCAAATAAGGACATGGGTTGGACCACGCACTATGACAGTCCATATCCCTCGGCTACTATAGGAAGGTACAAGGTGTCACTCCCCGATTCGTAGAGTCATTTATTCACATATTTTATCGCTTGGAATCGATCGTCCTCACTTGGACGTGATGCCGTACAAGTCTTGGTATTGCACTTATACAAGGCAAAGATGGTCCATAATCGGTTATCTTCAAATAGGGACACATCGCAGCGGCAGAAGTAGACAAATTGAAGTTAATAAGGACAATCTTTCTTATTGAATAGAAGTACATCACTTCTTTATAGTAGCGGAGATAAAAGGATAACTTGAAGTCACACAGAGATATATAGAACTTTATTCTCTTTATTGATAATTGAAGAAGAGTACAAGACTTGTATTGAAGTACAATGCTTACAATACTTCTCACTTTACATTGAAGCCAACTGAATAATGCTATACAGCTTACATTTGATACTTGGATACATTGGATTATAACTCGATAAACTAACTTGGCTTATAACTCACTGGTACAACTGATTACAATGTTCCATACATTATGCCCTTTATAAATAGAAGACATCATCTTGAACAAAGAGAGCTTCTGTATGCCCAACAAATCTTCGATGCCGCGGGACCAATCAAGCCAATCTTCATGTGTAGAACATCCCAAGCACGAGCACCTGCCCACAAAAACATGGGTCAGCACATCATCTATGTACTGGCGAGCAGAATCCAACCCACTCGCCTAAACCAATATTTAAGTAATCATTTCAACAAGCATTTAATAGAATAATCTTCCTACTTTGGGGCCTTGCATCAGTTTACAGTTCATAGGCAATCATCATAGCGAAGAGTGTAAACATATTCTTAGCAATATTCATGTAGACATATTATTATAGCATTCTTGGTGTGATCATGCAAAGGCATCATTGAGGCATCGTTAACATTAACATCTTAAACATGTTATGACAATTCTCACTTCAAGCATCTCTTAACATGTATGTTATATTTGAGCAGTGTTTACAGCAAAGCATCTTTCTAGCATACTGAATTTAACATGTTAAGCAGGTTCTTATATTGGAAGGCTACACATAGCATCATTTACTTGGCACGTTAAGCACGCAAGTTAAACCAACACATATATTGAGTATATTATATTTAAGTGATTTCTTACCAATAGCTACTCCCTCTTACCTGCATCAAATACATGTTAACTGTTACACTTACTCTGTCTGCACAAAACATTCATTAGCGTGCATCCTTACAACATGATCATTGGTGTTAGTACACCATTTTCAGACATTGCCATATAGGACTTCGAAAGGTAATCGGCACGCCATTCCAACAGGTTGCGAGCCCGAATGGAATGTCCCGTTACCACGTACCCTTAAAGTACGTTTACACTTCCCCCATGGTCGGACCGGTCCCCCTAACGTCCCGGGGTACCGTCCGAGGAAGCAGTCACCCCCTTGTATACAAGTTGTCGCTGACCATGCGAATGCGTGTCCGACTCGATCGTGATCATAAAGCAAATGGTGAAATATTGAAATAACTAAAGGCAACAGTTCATCATTCAACTCATCCATGTCGTTTTCAACGACTCATCATTTTCAATATTCTCATCATTCCACTTAGTGATCTCGACGATCCCAAGTCTCATCATTTCTCATTCATTGCTTCATTGCAACATTTCTCATATCATTCCTTTCTAAGAGGAACAAATAATATTTCATTCATCTCGATAGGACCTGCAGCATTTCATTCATTTCATAGGGACAATATTATTTCTTTCATTGCTTATAAGGAAACAGGCAACATCAAGAGTTATACAGAATGTACATGATTGAGGTATTTCTTTCAATTCTTTGTGTTAATAGCATAGCCAGTTCATTACTCATATAGCATTCTCGTAGTATCTCATTACTCAAGTATTCATTCATTTTATCGACATTAAGCAAATGGGACGTTATCAATTCATTCTCAGGCATCAAGTTACATTAGCAGTTCGAGTGTTATTCATTCAGCAGTTCAATATTCATGTCTTATTCATTTCAATAATTCTCAACATATGCATCTCTATTTTTCAGCAACTAAGACATGGAACATTTAGGGACAATTCATAGCATCACGTTATTCTATTTATTAAGCATGCTGGAATAAGGAGGAAGGAGGACAGTTTTACTTGTCTTGCATAACGGTCTTCCTGCTCCAATCCTACTAAGCGTAGCTCCACCAGTGAGCCACGTTCCAATACCCATTCCGTCTAGCCAGCTAAGAAAGACTGTATCAGTCTCAATTCTCTTGATCTCCAACATAAGTCACGGTCCAGCATTCTGATCCCATCCAACAAGCCAACCAAATGCTTCGTACGGAACGGGGCATTACATAATATACCACTTAGAAAAAATTTCGTCCTTGAAACTTAAGAAAACAACTCATCTACTAGATTCACTCAATCACAATGAGTTACTCATTCAGCTTCAATTCAATATTCATTTCAGCCCACTCGGTCATTTCAAAATAGCTATCCAACTGTATTATTTTAATCCATAAACGATTCAATCCATCTTTCTCTTTTTCCAAATGCTTGCAACTTCTCATTGATTCACCAATATTTTTCTTGCATTCTATCTTGGTTGCAATACATCACTTCGTTTGGATCCATACACATATTTCAGACGTTCCTAAAACATATGCATTTTAGCCAAAGTCCGCGCTAGTGCGATAAATTCTTCCCATAATGTTATCTCAGTCGCAACCTATCACTTCGGCTGGATCCATACACATATTTTAGGCATCCCCAAAACATATGTACTTCAGCCAGCTTCTATGTTAGTGCGATTCGATTAGCCACGATATAACTCTCTTTTTCAAATCTGACTTAGCATCCCCTCAATTGACTTATTACTTCATTCACCTTGCCACAATCACTATCTTCCAGGCCACAACACTTAACATCAGGGACAGCTCTCTATCCAAGCATAATATTTCTAACATCGGTCAAGGGTCTAACTTAGAGCCATTCATATCAGGAGTTCACAACATGCAATCATATTCCTTCCCTAAATCCGACAATATTTCTCACCGAGGCAATTCATCTTTTCTAAAAGGTACAATTCGACATCGCCCACTCTCGATTACCCGGGTCAGGGTATAATTCTATGCAACAGTCAAGGTTAACCCAGCTACCCGACTATAGACACGATCCAACATTTCCGTCATGAGTAGTCAATTCCATCTCATGGAATAATTTACTACTCGATACATACAACCCAAGTCTCATCCTACAATTCTAGTTCCCGCTATAGGCCGACATATAATCCTCAATGGTCAAACATCTCTAAGGTTCATATTGAAGCATATACATACAACATATTATTCTTAGGTCGTACTCATCACCATCTCTCGTTTAACGCCACAAGGTCATTCTATGGGTCGCCAACGACCATCTATTATGCGGTCCAGTCTCAATGGTTAGCTATACCGACAGCTAAACTTAATCATTCAGGTGTCTTCCCTAGTGTGGACGGCTACTAGGGTTATGCCAGTTTCTTATTCTCAGGGCCAACAAGTAACCGATAGTTCTAAGGGACTCTATCCAAACCTATGGGTATCCACTGTCTAAATAATTAATCGCCATTGTTGGCTATGCCAACAATTGGTAAGTCATCCACTGGTCGCTAGGCTCAAGTCTATCTATCCAGGGTCTTCCTCAAGGAAAATAATTCCCACAGAGGCTCATTCTAGACTTACCCAACGATCGATTAAGATCAATCTATCAACATTACGGTCAAATCCCAATCCGACATACGATTCTCATCGTTCTAATAATCTATCAAGTAAATTTCCAATGATTCAATTTCTATTTCAAATCCTTTGTACTCACACGAACCCATAAGCCAAGGCTAACTATTCAAGGGTCATCGATTCCGATAGTCTTAACATAACCATGGAATCATACTATTCGGTCTGTATGACGAAGTCACACTACTAAGTCATAAGCCAGCAATATATATCCCAACCGACAATCACATATACCGACATTATCCAACACATTTGTAATTCCTCAATCCCATTCGTTTCTCAATTATCAAACTATCTTACGGGCATTCTTAAATCTCGTTCTTTTTCCAGCTGTCAAAATCTCATACGGACATTCTTAAAATTCCCTACCTCAAGGGTCGAGTAGTTTTATTCCATTCAATCCGACAATTCATGTATCAACTGACAATTCTCTATGCAACACAAATATTCAGGGTTGCTACTTGTTACTTTTCTAGTACAACTCAATTTCCTCAGCATACATGCACATATGCAACGACTATCCTTTGGTGATCAAGATGGATTGACATCTATTACACCTTAGGGTCAAGGCACAGATTTCTAATATTCCTTTGGTTCATCGATAATATTTCCAAAACTTTCAGCTTAGCAACCAACTTTGTATTAGCCACATTTGATTTGCATCCAACCAACCAAAGTCAACATTTAGATGTTCTAAGCCACAACATTCTCTAGCCATATCCATTTACCCATAGCATACTAACGGTCTTACTAGTCTGAGTCATCACTCGACTAAACAATTTCTAACCAAGCCACCAGTTATAATTTTCGACAATCTCGCTACTCAATATAATATCACCGTCAAGGGACACTCGAGTCATCTAGCCACAATACATGACTCCCAGCTAAGTCTCGGCACTACCCAGTACCCACAGATAGTCTTCTGTTATCCTATGGAAAGGGTCAACATATATCTCGTTCTGAGGTGGTAGAGGCAATATACCACTCAGAAGCGAAGCCATCCTTAAACAATACCAACCCAATTCTATTTCGGACATTCGTGATCTACAATGGTCATAATACTTAACCAATATCTCGGGGTCTCAATATCACAAGCCAACATTCTTAGGGTCTCAAAAGCACTAGCGAGCACATATGAGTCAACTCACTAGTTCTGCTGAACTCATCCATCAATTATTCATTCCCAAATCTTTTCCAACATCACATGCAATTCTCAACTTGTTACAGCATACATAGCCACTTTTCTTTTATTCCTACATTAGAAACAGCATTCACAACATAGCATACTATGGCATCGAGTCATTGTTGGGTTATTTGTGTCCAAACCAACAACAATCATTCATTCAGGGGCATCACAATGTATATATACTTATTGTATGGAATATCCAGTGAGCAGCCAAGAGGGTCAACGAACTTTCAAAAGCAAATAACATAGGATGATTACCGAACAACAACAGCATAATCGCGGCAACAATCTTTGATTTAATCTCGAAAGCAACGTTGAGTGATCGCAGAAGCAACTTTGGTTAATCGTCGATGCAACTTTGATTTAAAACGAATCAAAGAAGAGACCAAGGACGTAAAGCCGTACTCTGATACCAATTTGTCACGCCCCGATTCGTAGAGTCATTTATTCACATATTTTATCTCTTGGAATCGATCGTCCTCGCATGGGCGTGATGCCGTACAAGTCTTGGTATTGCACTTGTACAAGGCAAAGATGGTCCATAATCGATTATCTTCAAATAGGGACACATCGCAGCGGCAGAAGCAGACAAATTGAAGTTAATAAGGACAATCTTTCTTATTGAATAGAAGTACATCACTTCTTTATAGCAAAAGAGATAAAAGGATAACTTGAAGTCACACAGAGATATATAGAACTTTATTCTCTTTATTGATAATTGAAGAAGAGTACAAGACTTGTATTGAAGTACAATGCTTACAATACTTCTCACTTTACATTGAAGCCAAATGAATAATGCTATACAGCTTACATTTGATACTTGGATACATTGGATTACAACTCGATAAACCAACTTGGCTTACAACTCACTGGTACAACTGATTACAATGTTCCTTACATTATGCCCTTTATAAACAGAAGACATCATGTTGAACAAAGAGAGCTTCTGTACGCCCAACAAATCTTCGATGCCGCGGGACCAATCAAGCCAATCTTCATGTGTAGAACATTCTAAGCACGAGCACCTGTCCACAAAACGTGGGTCAGCACATCATCTATGTACTGGCGAGCAGAATCCAACCCACTCGCCTAAACCAATATTTAAGTAATCATTTAAACAAGCATTTAATAGAATAATCTTCCTACTTTGGGGCCTAGCATCAGTTTACAGTTCATGGGCAATCATCATAGTGAAGCATGTAAATATATTCTTAGCAATATTCATGTGGATATATCATTATAGCATTCTTGGTGTGATCATGCAAAGGCATCATTGAGGCATCGTTAACATTAACATCTTAAACATGTTATGACAATTCTCACTTCAAGCATCTCTTATCATGTATGTTATATTTGAGCAGTGTTTATAGCAAAGCATCAAAGCATCTTTCTAACATACTGAATTTATCATGTTAAGCAGGTTCTCATATTAGAAGGCTACACATAGCATCATTTAGTTGGCAAGTTAAGCACGCAAGTTAAACCAACACATATATTGAGTATATCACATTTAAGTGATTTCTTACCAATAGCCACTCCCTCTTACCTGCATCAAATACAGGTTAACTGTTACACTTACTCTGCCTGCACAAAACATTCATTAGCGTGCATCCTTACAACATGATCATTGGTGTTAGTGCACCATTTTCAGACGTTGCTATATAGGACTTCGAAAGGTAATCGGCGCACCATTCCACCAGGTTGCGAGCCCGAATGGAATGTCCCGTTACCACGTACCCTTAAAGTACGTTTACACTACCCCCATGGTCGGACCGGTCCCCCTAACGTCCTGGGGTACCGTCCGAGGAAGCAGTCACCCCCTTGTATACAAGTTGTCGCTGATCATGCGAATGCGTGTCCGACTCGATCGTGATCATAAAGAAAATGGTGAAATATTGAAATAACTAAAGGCAACAGTTTATCATTCAACTCATCCATGTCATTTTCAACGACAAATCATTTTCAATATTCTCATCATTCCACTTAGTGATCTCGACGATCCCAAGTCTCATCATTTCTCATTCATTGCTTCATTGTAACATTTCTCATATCATTCCTTTCTAAGAGGAACAAATAATATTTTATTCATCTCGATTGGACCTACAGTATTTTATTTATTTCATAGGGACAGTATTCTTTCTTTCATTACTTATAAGGAAACAGGCAACATCAACAGTTATACAGAATGTACATGATTGAGGTGTTTCTTTTAATTCTTTGTGTTAATAGCATAGCCAGTTCATTACTCATGTAACATTCTCGTAGTATCTCATTACTCAAGTATTCATTCATTTTATCGACATTAAGCAAATGGGACGTTATCAATTCATTCTCAGGCATCAAGTTATATTAGCAGTTCGAGTGTTATTCATTCAGCAGTTCAATATTCATGTCTTATTCATTTCAATAATTCTCAACATATGCATCTCTATTTTTCAGCAACTAAGACATGGAACATTTAGGGACAATTTATAGCATCACGTTATTCCATTTATTAAGCATGCAGGAATAAGGAGAAAGGAGAACAGTTCTACTTGCCTTGTATAACGGTCTTCCTGCTCCAATCCCACTAAGCGTAGCTCCACCAACGAGCCACGTTCTAATACCCATTCAGTCTAGCCAGCTAAGAAAGACTGCATCAGTCTCAATTCTCTTGATCTCCAACATAAGTCACGGTCCAGCATTCTGATCCCAGGTCCCATCCTGACGTGTCGGGTTGCCTCCACAGACATGGTTTCGTATGCTTATGGTGGATGACCGTATCCAACTCCTATGTTCTATGTGTTATATGTTTTATCGTAGTAGCCTTACGGAGGACCGGTGCATGATCAAGGTACTACGTGTAGCCCTGCTGGAACGACACGACCTGAGGATTCCTATAACAACATTGGAGGATAAACCCGCCAAACATAGAAAGCCGCAGGAATGAATGGCCGCTTGAAAAAGGACTTGACTGTGCCTTGTGTAATGCCCCGCTCCGTACGAAGCATTTGGTTGGCTGGTTGGATGGGATCAGAATGCTGGACCGTGACTTATGTTGGAGATCAGGAGAATTGAGACAGATGCAGTCTTTCTTAGCTGGCTCGACGGAATGGGTATTGGAACGTGGCTCGTCGGTGGAGCTACGCTTAGTGGGATTGGAGCAGAAAGACCGTTATGCAAGGCAAGTAGAACTGTCCTCCTTCTTCCTTATTCCTGCATGCTTAATAAATGGAATAACGTGATGCTATGAATTGTCTATAAATGTTCCATGTCTTAGTTGCTGAAAAATAGAGATGCATATGTTGATAATTATTGAAATGAATAAGACATGAATATTGAACTGCTGAATGAATAACACTCGAACTGCTAATATAACTTGATGCCTGAGAATGAATTGATAACGTCCCATTTGCTTAATGTCGATAAAATGAATGAATACTTGAGTAATGAGATACTACGAGAATGTTACATGAGTAATGAACTGGCTATGCTATTAACACAAAGAATTGAAAGAAACACCTCAATCATGTACATTCTGTATAACTATTGATGTTGCCTGTTTCCTTATAAGCAATAAAAGAAAGAATACTGTCCCTATGAAATAAATGAAATGCTGCAGGTCCAATCGAGATGAATGAAATATTATTTGTTCCTCTTAGAAATGAATGATATGAGAAATGTTGCAATGAAGCAATGAATGAGAAATGATGAGACTTGGGATCATCGAGATCACTAAGTAGAATGATGAGAATATTGAAAATGATGAGTCATTGAAAATGACATGGATGAGTTGAATGATAAACTGTTGCCTTTAGTTATTTTAATATTTCACCATTTGCTTTATGATCACGATCGAGTCGGACACGCATTCGCATGGTCAGCGACAACTTGTATACAAGGGGGTGATTGCTTCCTCGGACGGTACCCCAGGACGTTAGGGGGACCGGTCCGACCATGGGGGAAGTGTAAATGTACTTTAAGGGTACGTGGTAATGGAACATTCCATTCGGGCTCGCAACCTGGTGGAATAGCACACCGATTACCTTTCGAAGTCCTATATGGCAACGTCTGAAAATGGTGCACTAACACCAATGATCATGTTGTAAGGATGCACGCTAATGAATATTTTGTGTAGGCAGAGTAAGTGTAACAGTTAACCTGTATTTGATGCAGGTAAGAGGGAGTGGCTATTGGTAAGAAATCACTTAAATGTAATATACTCAATATATGTGTTGGTTTAACTTGCGTGCTTAACTTGCCAAGTAAATGATGCTATGTGTAGCCTTCCAATTTGAGAACCTGCTTAACATGTTAAATTCAGTATGCTAGAAAGATGCTTTGCTATAAACACTGCTGTAGGAGCGTAAAAAGTGCTTCAAAGAAAGAGTCATCTCATTCGTAAGTGGCCTGCTTTACGCCTAACAGAACGGGTAATTTCTTTACGCCCAAGATAAGGCTAATTGTATTACGCCTAAGCAGATTGATCATTTTACGCTTGGGTCTGCACCGGTGATTTTACGCCAAGGACTGAGCAGCCTCTTTCACACTGGACAAAGGCTATCAAATCTCGCATTTAATGCAGACTTTGACATGAAGATATCAATGATGGCATTTACCACAGAATTCAATAGAATTTGTCTCATACAAAGACCATTGTTGTCGTTTATAGAGATCGAGCTACTTTACGCTCACTGAATGGTTTATTTTACTCACGGAGGTTTACATGAGTCCTTACGCTCATAAAAAACAATGTGTGCGTGAAGTCTATTTGAGCCATTTTACGCTCAAGGTTATTCAATAACCACTTTACGCTGGAAACCTATGACAGAGCTAGTTTACGCTCATCCTTTTACGCCCTATTCGTTCTGGCTAGTTTGGAACGTGGTGTGCCTACGTGATCTTCATGCCACATATTTCGAAGAACGTGTGTACATGTATCCTATTCTTACTGAAATGATGGGACACGTGTCAGCATATACAGAGGATGACTCTGATCGTGGATGGCAGTTGTTAGCGTAAAGACAGATTTTGATGCCCTTTTACGTACGGAAGCCCTAGTCTATAAATAGACTGATTTTTCTCATAACAAAGACACACAGAGAGAGACAGGAGAGAATACAGAGATCAGAGCTTCGAGATTTTGATTCTCTAGAGCATCCTTCTTCAACTTTTCTTCCAGAACAAAGTGAAGCAAAGCAGGAAAGCATTCGGCCTCGCCATCAGTGCCCAAGTGCGTCGATACCTTTCTGGTACATTAGTTCTTCCAAATTGTTCTACTTCAAGCAGTGATCTTCATCATCATCATATGGTCCAAGGAACAAAGTGATCATTTACGAATCAGACTTCCATAGCAATACTTTCCCAGAATCAAATTAGTACTTCTTGTACTTTTCTTCTTGTTTTTGTTTTCAAAAGCCAATTCCTTCCAGGCATTTTGTTAATCGAAATAAAAATGGTGACTCTGCTGGGGACGACCTTCTCCTCTGACGAGGAGGTGATTGCTCAATATGATGATGTTTCGGTCAGTTCGACCAAGAAGACTCTGGTGGTGCACTTCGACCAGACTGCCTATGAAGAAATACTCCGAACTGGGGGTGGTTCTCGCCATTCCAATGTTCAAAAGTCTCGCAAAGCACGAAAAGTTTGGATTCCCAAATCCAAAGTGATTTCTGATCTCTCTGCTGCTTCTGATGACAAGGGAATTCTTCCCACTCCTGTCGTAGGGGCTCCCGTTCATAACGAAGCAGTCCCTACTTCAAAGTTGCACTCGAAGTGTGACAATTTGTCTTCCGTTTGTAACGGTGAAGATAACCAAGTTTTACGCCTACTGCGTAAAAATCAAATTTTACGCTCAGTGGGTAAGAACCAAATTTTACGCTCAGTTCATAAGAATGAGTTTCCCATTCGTAATAGGGCAGACTCTAAAGCTTGTGCTTCTGGGTGTAAGAATCAGTCTCCCGTCGGTGACGTGGTAGGCCCAAATAAATTACGCTCCTCGCGTAAAACAAAATCTCCTGTTGGTAACGTGGCAGATAACAAGATTTTACGTTCCATACGTAAAGATAAATCTCCTGTCTATGATAGTGTAGATGAAATTCACAATGATGCTCATATGTCAAATGTGAATGTATCTAAACGTGTGCAGCGTAAAAATATTGTTGATAAAACTTCTGTTCTACACCAACAACCTTCTTATACTGCTTTACGCAAGGTACCAAACTTACAAATCACACGCCAAGAAAATGGAGTCCTGCGTGCTAAATCTTAAGATTTACGCACACAATTCCAAACGCGTAGAAATGTACAATTTGGTTTTGCGAATGCAGCCAGTAATCTTCTTTATACACAAGGGACTAAACGTTTTTCTACCCCAAATGTAATAAAGAAGAATACTTCATCCACTCCTTCTGACTTGCGCAAATTGCTAATGCAAAAGCGTAAGAATAGACAATCTCCGGTGACATTCCCCCAAGAAAAACATCTTTGTGAATACTACCAGGTTGTAATTAACGGTTGTTGTTCAGCTTCAAGACGATCGGTTTTTGATCGATTGAGTTTCAATACACCTCCACATCAAGCTGAAGACCAAGAACATGAGTTGCCATATGTGTCAGTCAACATGGCATCTGATACTAACAGAGGACGACATCCAAGACGGAACACGTCCCAAACTCCAACTCAACAATAGTTCAACAGGCTTCTTGATTCCTTTGAAGGAGTATATCAGAATACTCGGTCAAGAAGACAAAGACATTTGCAGACTTCTGATTCAGAGGCTGGGGGTACTCAATCTTTTGAGTCTGATACCGATAGCGTGGATTCGTACTTCTATATAAATCCTTCTGTATCTTCAAGAGAGGTTGAATCCTACGCTGTTGGAGATGAACCAGAGACGTCATCTGCTAATACAGAACAACGTCTCACTACTGTTGAACAATCACTGAAGGATATGCTTAATATGGTGCAAAGCATGTATCAAATAATTTTGAATCAGCAAACTGCTCAACCGACAGTAGTGACACCGGTACCAGTAGCAGCACAAACTTAAGATAGTCAAGGGGCTGAAATACCTTTGAACATTCAAGAGCCTGCTGCTAATCAAAATTCTGCATCTCCAGATCCCATTATTCCAGAAGATGTACCACCCCCAGTGGGGGTCATGGTACATCCAACGACTACTCAGTCAAATGTGCTTCCTCAAACCAGTAAAGCCATTCAAGCAGTGCGTGAACTTAAAGCACAGTTGGAATGATGTGCCCTTTCCACCGAAGTTCAAGCCACAATCCATGGTTTTATTCGATGGAAAAGCATCTCCCGGCCAATATATCAATTACTTTGATATTATGACTGTACACTTGCAGAAAAATGATGCTCTTCTCACTCGAGTGTTCATTGGGTGCTTGACGGGTTCGGCTTATGACTGGTATCGTATCTTACCTGATAACTCTATTTTGTCTTTTGACGAATTCAAGGCAATGTTTCTCTTTCGCTTCTATGAAGGAGGAATGGACATGAACATGTCCTCCTTAATAGAAATAAAACAAAAGGAGAAAGAAGATACTCGGACGTTCATTGAACGTTTTCGACAGGCAACTCTAAAGATGCCTCCTGGTATGCCAGATTCAGCGTTGATCGATACATGCAAAATGAATCTGCGACCATCCATTGATGTCTTCACAGGTTTCTAATTCTCAGATTGGGCTTCATTTATCATAGCAGCAGTTTCTGCCGAGACCAATGGTAGGTTGGCTCGCGAACATGGGATGATTTTTGCTTCAGAAGATAAAGAGAAGAAAAATAATCCTGGTAATAATCCTGGCAATCGTAATGTGAAAGGAAAAGATACTCTTATGGCCAATCTTTCCAAGAATAAAACGACGTCAGGTAATCAGGAATCCTCCAGGTCAAAGAAAGAATACTCTTTTGACGAAAGTGATATTCCAGGGATATTCCAATGTCTGGTGAAAAGTGGTAAACTTCAGATTCCAGAGCCAAAGAGGCCTAATGAGGTGAATCTGACTGACAATCCCAAGTATTGTATCTATCATAGATACATTAATCATCCTACCAGTGCTTGCTATGTCTTGAAAAAGAAGATCCAAGAGTTGATAAATGGTGGCGCCATCGCTTTAACCAATGATGACCATACGGTGACAACCAATATGGTTTCTCTTCAGTTTGGGGATTTTCCTCCACAGCAAGTCCCAGATGGAATTATCCCAATTTCGAAGGCGACAATGAAGATTGTGAATATCCCGCCTGCCAGGGAAGAAAATACAGGATTGCTGCCTCTCACATTGAAGAATGGTAAAATCATGTGGGTACATCCTGACTTAGTGCCTGAACTGGAAAATGAAGGTAAAGCTTCAAAATCCAAGAAAGACAAGAAAGTCAAAACTTGCAACATAATTTCTCATATTATTCCAGATCCTGATGACTTGGATCATCTATGGGACGGCCTCCCTCTAGAAGATAGACTGAAAGGACTAAACATCTGTCCTCCAAGTCCAGCTCCTCCTACCAAGCTCAAGCTTACTCATCAGCAGTGGCTAGCCATGAATAGTGTTCCTTTATATCGGGCACAACAAGTCTTTGCTGCTTATGAAAAAGCTCCAACAGGGATTTTTCCTCGTATCCCGAATCCTTCTCATTCCTTAACTACAGAGACGTCTGTGTTTCATTCTTCTATAGTTGCAGAGATTCATTCCTCTTCCTGTGCTGAAACACCTGTTCAAAGTCCTCTGCCTATCCATTTGTATAGTCAGCAATCTGTTATTCTCATGAAGAAGATGGGTTACGACTTTCAAAAGGCCGAAGGTTTGAACCATGATAAAGGAATACGTCTTCCTTTATAAATTCAAAATCAGAATTCTACCGCTGGATTGGGTTCTGAAGTCCCTCGTAACAATCCTCACAAGAAGAAGGCTAAAGGAAGAAAGACTAAATCCTGTAATATGGTACTTTCTTCTTCTGAGTCTGAAGAAGAAACTTTTGCTGGTACAAGATCTGGAAAAGAGTACCACAAAGACTATGAGGGATCTTCCAAAGAAGCAGAAGATGTAGTAGAAACACTACCGGTTCAACCTTCTCCTGTTCCTGCTAAACCGTCTGTGGTTGAAAAAGGGGAACAGAAGGCAGTACGCTTTGATATCCCATTAAAGTCTGCTTCCAGTCAGGGGGTGACAATGAAGCCTTATAAGTTCGATATTCTAGCTCAGTTAGCCAATACTCCTGCTAGATTGTCTATATTTGAACTGCTTCGCCTCTCCAGAGAAAGCAGAGAGACTTTGAGCGAAGCTTTAAGCAGATTCATGCTTAGCTCAACTCAAGACTCCCGACAATATGCCAGTGTCATGTCCACAATGTCATAGCGTGATGGAAGCAATTCCCAACATCATCTTTACACAAGAGGATATGCTATTGAAACACAACAAGCATGATAGGCCTCTGTGCTACACTGGATATATCGGATCCACTGAAATTGACAGGATCTATATTGATCCCGGGTCCTCAATCAGCATAATTCTTCAGAGTATGCTAAGACCCCTGAGGATTCCTACTAATGAGCTGACTTACACTAGTACCACTATTGTTGGTTTTAACTCTGGCAAGAGTAAGCCACTGGGGAAGATTCGGTTGCAGATTCAGATTGGGGATCTTTGAACCATGGTAACTTTCTATGTTATCAACTCGGATGTATCCTACAATATTCTTCTTGGAAGATCGTGGATTCATGAGCACAATATTGTGCCTTCAACTCTCCACCAATGCTTCAAATATGTGGATTCCCAAGGAGTTATGAAAACTGAATTTGCTGATATTAATCCTTTCAAGGGTGTCGAAGCCTACTTCTCTGATTCAAGGCTTTATAAACAAGAGCATACGAAAGAGATATCAGACATGGCTGAAGAATCATCATCTGAGGATCAGTCTATCAATGAAGATCCGCCAGAGGAACAACCCTTGAAGATCATGGTCAAGGGACGAATCCAATCTCAACTTGTCGATGATCAACCTTTGATAATCAAGGTTAAAGGAAGAACTCAAACTTCATCTGAGGAATCAATAAAAATTCCTGCTAAGAGCTAAGTTCAACCTTTTATGATCAAAGTTAAAGGGCGTACTTCTGGTACGAATGATTTAGAATCACCATTGATCGTTAATATTGGCAATTCTACGTAGAAGACGGATGATGGTCCACCGTTGACTAATCCAAAACGTAGCAATCAGACTGTAAATGATGTAAATATTGCTCATCTCTTTGATATCAATGAAGATTTCCTTTTCGAGTATATGGCTGTCAAGTTTGTTGAGAGAATAACTTTATCTTCTGATAATCAAAGTCATCAATATAAAGACAACATAGATTCCTCATATGATGAATCTAGACAGATATTCTCAGTCAATATGGTTCAAACCGATGACGAATCAGAGCCATTTGAGAATGACCCTTGGGCTCAACAGATGGATACTCAATGGAAACTTCGTTTTGAACAGCGACAGCCACCTACAGAAGATGAGGTTATCCAGATCGATGTTGGAAATGGAATTACGCCCAAACCAATATTCATCAGTAAGAATCTTTCTGAAGATGAAAAGGAAGAATTGACAAAACTTATCAAAGATTATATTAACATCTTTGCATGGAGTTATGAGGATATGCCAGGACTAGATCCTAAGGTTGCTACTCATAAACTTAATATTTTGCCTAACGTCAAACCTATAAAACAACAGCAACGGCACTTTAGACCAGATATGATGGATGCAATTGAAGCAGAAGTCAAAAAGCTGATCACTTGCGGTTTCGTTCGTGAAGAACAACACCCTGATTGGGTGGCCAATATTGTTCCCGTTATGAAGAAGAACGAAAAAGTTCGAGTTTGTATAGACTACCGAGATCTTAATACAGCTTGTCCAAAGGACGAATTTCCACTCCCTATTACTGATGTCATGATAGACAATACATGCGGTTTTGAACGTATGTCTTTCATGGACGGATTCTCAGGATACAATCAGATCAAGATGCATCCAGAAGATGAGAAGCATATATCTTTTCGAACACCCCTTGGGGTTTTCTGCTATACGGTAATGCCGTTTGGTCTTAAAAATGCCGGTGCCACATATCAACGGGCTATGAGCAATATCTTTCAAGAACATCTACAGAAAATAGTTGAATGCTACGTAGATGACATTGCTGTTAAAAGCCGGTCAACGAATGATCACATTCAAGACTTGAAGACAGTATTTGAATTGATGCGTTAACATCAATTGAAAATGAACCCTACTAAATCTTTCTTAGGGGTTTCCAGTGGCAAGTTTTTAGGATTTGTCATTACCTCCCAGGGTATCCATATTGATCCTGACAAGGTTAAAGCAATTCTTGAAATGCGCCCTCCTTGTAATCTGAAAGAACTCCGTGGCTTCCAGGGCCGTATTGCTTATATTAGAAGATTTATATCTAATCTTTTCGGGAGATGTCAACCTTTCTCCCGTCTATTAAAAAAAGGAGTATCTTTCGTCTGGGATGGAGCATGTCAAAATGCCTTCAATGACATTAAACAATATCTTACAAACCCACCTGTTTTGGTACCTCCGGTGATAGGAAGGCCATTTTTGCTGTACGTTCGAGCCTTGGATCATTCACTTGGCGCTCTTCTGGCACAAAAAAGTGATATGGGTCATGAACAAGCAACATATTATCTGAGCAGAATGATAGTAGGAGCTGAACACAGATATACTCCTGTGGAAAAGGAATATCTAGCTTTGGTTTTTGCTGTCCAAAAGACAAGACACTATGTCACTGGACAGACTATTCATGTCATCTCCAGAATAAATCCCATTCGGGTATTGATGAGAAAACCAAGCATTCTTAATTCCAGGTTAGCTACCTGGGCGATGTGCTCACTCCTTATGACATGATCTATGTGCCTCAAAAATCAGTAAAGGGCCAAGCGTTAGCTGATTTCTTAGCTGCTCATCCTGTACCTGAAACTTCGAAGTTATATGAAGACATTCCAGATGAAGTAGTGGATTGCAACATGGCTTTGAAAAATGACATATGGCAATTATATTTTGATAGAGCATCACGAGTGGGACCTAAAGGCAATATTGTCTCTGGGGTAGGAATTGTCTTGGTTTCTCCTGACAAAATGGTTATATACTGTGCCTATTCTCTTAATGAGCCGTGCTCTAACAATGTAGCAGAATATAATGCTCTATTGATTGGTCTCCAAGTAGCAAAGCAATTGGATATCAGATTTCTAGAAGCTTATGGAGATTCACAATTAATCGTCAATCAAGTTAGAGGGATGTATGAAGTCAGAAACCCTGATCTCATCCCTTATCATCAGGTGGTAGTTGAGTTGGTCCTTTCATTCAAAGGATTCTTCATTGAATTTGTGCCACGTTCTCAGAATGTAGAAGCTGATGCTCTTGCCAGCTTAGCTGCAGATTTGGCTGTCCCGATCCGAAGGCAAAATACAATTACTTTGTTAGATCGAGACTTGTTCTGTGTGAAGAGTAATCTGCATATTGAATAAAGTTATGTTACAGAGGCAAGTTCCCAGCAGAAAGATTGGAGAACACCATTTATTGATTATGCAGTTCATGGAATTTTGCCTGAAGATCCTAAAGAAGCTGCATCAATTAAAAGACGATCATTTCGATTCTATTACGATCCGTCTTTACATATGCTATATCGGCGTTCATATGACGGACTCTTGCTGCGTTGTCTTTCAGAAAGCAAAGCCAAACAAACACTGCGTGAGGCTCATGATGGTGTCTGTGGTGCCCATCAACCGGGTCCAAAGTTGCAAGATCGTATTCGAAGAATGGGGTATTATTGGCCCTCTATGATAGCAGATGCTGTAGACTATGCCAGAAGATGCAAAGCATGCCAGATTCATGCAGACTTTATTCATCAACCTTCTGAATTTCTACATCCTACAGCAGCCTCTTGGCCTTTCGAAGCTTGGGGTATGGACATCATTGGTCCTATTAACCCCCCTTCTGTCAAAGGACATTGGTTTATACTAGCTATAACCGATTACTTTTCAAAGTGGGCAGAAGCAGTTCCACTTGTTGAAGTAAAGACATCTAATGTAGTCAGCTTCATTAAACATCATGTCATTTATCGTTTCGGGATTCCTCGACGAATAATTCATGACAATGGACCATAATTTACCAGCCAGGCATTTTATCGGTTCTGTGACAAGAACCGAATTCAAAATCTGGCTTCTACGGCTTATAATCCGGCTGCTAATGGTTTAGCTGAAGTCTTCAACAAAACGATCATCAAACTTCTCAAAAAGTTTGTCTCTTCTAATAAAAGAGATTGGAATGAGAAGCTTGGAGAATGTTTATGGGCATACCGAACAACAGTCCGGACTCCTACTGGTTTTACACCATTTTTACTGGTTTATGGATGTGAAGCTGTCCTCCCATTGGAAATCCAGATCCCTTCTCTTCGAATCGCTATTGCTAATGAGCTAACTATAGAGAATAATGATCGTTTACGCCTCCAAGAACTTGAAGGATTGGACGAGAAGCGTCTTCAAGCACAACATCATATTGAGCTATATCAAGCCCGTATATCTCGAACTTTCAATCGTAAAGTCAAAGAGAGGGTATTCAAAATTGGCGAGCTTGTGTTGGCTGTCCGGAGACCAATGGTGATGACTCACAAGAGCAAAGGGAAGTTCCAAGCGAAATGGGAAGGCCCGTATGTGATTGAGTCCGTGTTCTCTAATGGTGCTTATCGATTGTCAAAACCTAACGGAGATCTACTCATGCTGCCGATCAATGGCAAATTCCTTAAGAAATACTATGTATAAAAAAAAAGAGGGACAAAAATAAAACTTCTTTTATTATTTTTAGATAAAAGATTAAGGACGAGGGCCACTCCCTTCCTTATTGAGTACATAGTCAGCCAATGCATAGAAGGCATCGTTCCCTGAACTCATAAAAAATTGGCGGGCAGCCATCCTCAATGCCTCTTCTTCAGGAGTTTTTCCTGGCTCTACTAGGAAAGCAAGAATGTCCTGGGGCGGCTTGGGCGTAGAAGAACCGTCGCCTACTTCAGTCGGGCTTGTCACTATTGGCTCAGCGGGGCATGTCTCAATGACGTCCTCAATGTCCCTAGAAACTTCATTCTTTTGCTGCGCATCCTCAGAAGACATTCTCAATTGAGAAGCAGAAATGAGAATGAAAAGGTTACAGAGAGTTCTCGCCTATTTATAGAAGAGGATTATTAATGAACCGGTCTCTGAAGTTGAAATCAACTCTTCATTTCTGAAAAGACCCGTTCGTTCATATTACTAGGTTCATCCATTTAACTATGGAACTGAATCGTCCTTTCTTTTTCCGAGAAATACGTTGATTCGTCCGTCATGTATGCTCACAACATCTATCGTTTTATGCCCCAGCTACCAAGGTTTGGTTAAGCTGACTTCTCGTCTCCTGGGAGAATTTTTTTTAAATCTTCTATTCTTTATCGATTGATTAAAATTATGGGATTAGTTATTTATCATATTTTCATAACCTCTGGATAAATGCTAAATCTACCTACTTTTCTTATCTATCATTTTCCATTTGACCTCTGCATAGAAATCAATCTAATTTTCTTTTGAGTTCCCATACACTGTCATGTCCATATTACCTCTGATAGTATTACGAACTCTAAATTAGAAAAGAAGATTTCATTATCTATCATGTCCATATTACATCCAGATAGATACAAATCATCGAGCATAGAAGAATTATCATTTCCACTCTCATCATAAAAGTCTATTACATTTCTTAGACTTTTCTTTACAATGGAAATCTATTACATCTTGGATTTTCATTCTATACACCAAACAATGACCTAATAGAGATCTATTTTTTTCTCTGGATCTTCTCCGTCGGGTTCGTTGTTGGTGGCAGTTCCTTAATGTCTGAGCCCCCGTGGCAATCAGAATAGTAGGAATCAAACTCTGGTCTTATCTCTCAGACGAGAGGAGAACCCCAGAGTAGGGCAGCCCGAAGGCGTGTTGCTGCCAATACAATTGGTGGATTAGTGGCAGCACCTCAAAGGAGATAGGAACGTATCCAGCATTGGGATACGATTCCTAGTTCTGCCGTGAAAGAAACTCTACTACCCGATTTCTCGGGGTAGAGTTGACTCCACCATCCAACTCTCCGTGTATAAAGGCTCTTCCTACCGACAGAGGAAGACCCTTCTATCTCACGAAGAGTTCTGAGTTGTCTGATTTGTGCGTCAAAAGCGCATGAGCTCCCTGATATGGGTGTCAGAAGAACGCTCTTCACAGCGTCAAAATTGCCAATGCCAGTTCTAAAAAAGCTCTTCAACCAAGCTTCTGCAGAAAACAAAGAAGAAGAAGTGTCATCAAATGCGTATTGAACGCTAACTAAAGACAGATAATAAGGCTTTTTACGCCAGTGCTTCAGTACGGCTTTTACGCCAGTGCTTCAGCAAGGCTTTTACGCCATTTACTTCAGCAACGCTTTTACGCTAGTGCTTCAGCAAGGCTTTTACGCCATTTACTTCAGCAAGGCTTTTACGCCAGTGCTTCAGCAAGGCTTTACGCTCGTAAAATAGCTGTTTTCAAAACAAGAAATTCGAAGACAGATATTTGCTTACGATCGAACTTGCCACTTGAGTCGAAAGGTTTGACTCTAATGATGGTTGAATCTGCGCCTAATGATTGGACATGCAAAGAAACGTCGTTGGAAAGCTCCGCCATCTCTTATTTGAAGAACAACATCGCAGAAAGCTATCTTCAGGAGGATGAGTACGAGAATACACGAAATATTCTCGGCTATTTATAAAGACTGAAGAAGTTATTAAGATGAGTCTATTTTAGGAGAAGTTCTTGTTTAAAGGATCTCGTAACCATAAGATAGACGCCACGTGTTGGTTTGTTTCTCGGGAATCAACAATCACGGAAGCAGTCAACAGAAGTGCATAAACAAATGCGTGTTCATAGATGGGGCTAAAACATCAAATATTTTATTTATAAAAGATGGTAGCGGATCCCTACATATAAAAGTCGCAGTACACAGAATATTATTATTCTTTTTCGTTGGGTTGACGAAGGGATGCACCCAACTCATACATATTGTGAATCCCAGAGCGACGCATCAGACGAAGGAATGCTTCCGCGTCACCCGGTCCCTCGTATGCAGTTGAAGGACCACCATCAATACGACTGAAGACCGCTGGGGTCAGCCCAAAGCACTCTAGAAGATTTTGCGCTCGCTCGTTCTCTATCTCGAGGTTAAGCCTGGCGACCGAAGCCCCCTCCACAATTGCCTCTTTCTTTGGCGCCATATCAACTATGAGGATGAATATTAAGAGTAAAGAGTTTGTCCTTATTTATACAAATTAAAATAACTCTTCACATTCCTCATTGGAAACCGCTCACTCGGGAAGATGAAGATACATTTGAAAGTTACGAAGAAGAAAATTTATTGTGACGGTTAAGTGTTGACCGACATTATTTCTTCTCTCTTGAACTTTATGCTGACTGTTGGATATCTCCGCTCTTACGCGGATGACTGTTGCATATCCCGAATTTTGCGCTCATCAAATCTCAACTTTTACGCTGCTGTTCAAAGTGTTTCAAATTTTGGAGACATTTGAAAACTTTGAAGGGGGTCTTGTAGGAGCGTAAAAAGTGCTTCAAAGAAAGAGTCATCTCATTCGTAAGTGGCCTGCTTTACGCCTAACTGAACGGGTAATTTCTTTACGCCCAAGACAAGGCTAATTGTATTACGCCTAAGCAGATTGATCATTTTGCGCTTGGGTCTGCACCGGTGATTTTACGCCAAGGACTGAGCAGCCTCTTTCACACTAGACAAAGGCTATCAAATCTCGCATTTAATACAGACTTTGACATGAAGATATCAATAATGGCATTTATCACAGAATTCAATGGAATTTGTCTCATACAAAGACCATTGTTGTCGTTTATAGAGATCGAGCTACTTTACGCTCACTGAATGGTTTCTTTTACGCACGGAGGTTTACATGAGTCCTTACGCTCATAAAAAACAATGTGTGCGTGAAGTCTATTTGAGCCATTTTATGCTCAAGGTTATTCAATAACCACTTTACGCTGGAAACCTATGACAGAGCTAGTTTACGCTCATCCTTTTACGCCCTATTCGTTCTGGCCAGTTTAGAACGTGGTGTGCCTACGTGATCTTCATGCCACATATTTCGAAGAACGTGTGTACATGTATCCTATTCTTACTGAAATGATGGGACATGTGTCAGCATATACAGAGGATGACTCTGATCGTGGATGGCAGTTGTTAGCGTAAAGACAGATTTTGATGCCCTTTTACGCACGGAAGCCCTAGTCTATAAATAGACTAATTTTTCTCATAACAAAGACACACAGAGAGAGACAGGAGAGAATACAGAGATCAGAGCTTCGAGATTTTGATTCTCTAGAGCATCCTTCTTCAACTTTTCTTCCAGAACAAAGTGAAGCAAAGCAGGAAAGCATTCGGCCTCGCCATCAGTGCCCAAGTGCGTCGATACCTTTCTGGTGCATTAGTTCTTCCAAATTGTTCTACTTCAAGCAGTGATCTTCATCATCATCATATGGTCCAAGGAACAAAGTGATCATTTACGAATCAGACTTCCATAGCAATACTTTCCCAGAATCAAATTAGTACTTCTTGTACTTTTCTTCTTGTTTTTGTTTTCAAAAGCCAATTCCTTCCAGGCATTTTGTTAATCGAAACAACTGCTCAAATATAACATAAATGATAAGAGATGCTTGAAGTGAGAATTGTCATAACATGTTTAAGATGTTAATGTTAACGATGCCTCAATGATGCCTTTGCATGATCACACCAAGAATGCTATAATGATATGTCCACATGAATATTGTTAAGAATATGTTTACATGCTTCACTATGATGATTGCCCATGAACTGTAAACTGATGCTAGGCTCCAAAGTAGGAAGATCATTCTATTAAATGCTTGTTTAAATGATTACTTAAATATTGGTTTAGGCGAGTGGGTTGGATTCTGCTTGCCAGTACATAGATGATGTGCTGACCCACGTTTTTGTGGATAGGTGCTCGTGCTTAGAATGTTCTACACACGAAGATTTGCTTGATTGGTCCCGCGGCATCGAAGATTTGTTGGGCATACAGAAGCACTCTTTGTTCAAGATGATGTCTTCTGTTTATGAAGGACATAATGTATGAAACATTGTAATCAGTTGTACCAGTGAGTTGTAAGCAAAGTTGGTTTATCGAGTTGTTATCCAATGTATCCAAGTATCAAATGTAAGCTGTATAGCATTATTTATTTGGCTTCAATGTAAAGTGAGAAGTATTGTAAGCATTGTATTTCAATACAAGTTTTGTACTCTTCTTCAATTATCAATAAAGAGAATAAAGTTCTATATATCTCTGTATGACTTCAAGTTATCCTTTTATCTCCGCTGCTATAAAGAAGTGATGTACTTCTATTCAATAAGAAAGATTGTCCTTATTAACTTCAATTTGTCTACTTCTGCCGCTGTGATGTATTTCTATTTGAAGATAATCGATTATGGACCATCTTTGCCTTGTATAAGTATAATACTAAGACTTGTACGGCATCACGCCCAAGCGAGGACGATCGATTCTAAGAGATAAAATATGTGAATAAATGACTCTACGAATCGGGGCGTGACATGCGAGGTGCACGAGGTACGAGGCGCACAAGGCAAAAGGCGAGTGCGAGGTGTGCGAGGTATCGTCCCTACCAGCAAGCTTTTGGCCATGGAGTTTAGAAACTTCCAATGTCCAAAACTTGGGCTATAGGACTTGGAATTGGGCAAAATAAAGGTCAAAACTGAATAGAACAAGTAGTTTTCGAAAATAAGCAAGTTTGATAGATTAAAACTACAAAAACCTATAAAATCCTAGTTTTGGAAACTTAGATATACTCAAAGAGAGCCATTAAATCAAAAAAACCAAGTACTAAATATGTATAGAAGGAGGAGAGGAACATTTTTGACTAATAATATCAAAGAAAAGATCAAAAAAATAAAAATGCACAAATCTCCACTTTTGAGCAAGTTGTATTTGCCTAAGGTGGTGGTTGAGGAAAATGAATGAAAGGTTATGAGGAGTGAGAAAAGAAAGAGAATATATATAGTAGGGTTGGGTTGACTTAAGGAAACCCTAATCTTAAGCATGCTCTTAACCATTTTAACTAATGACATGATTTATGGCTACATGCAACAACTAATAGAAAAATAAATTAAAATGGTACACATGCACAAATTACCATATACCATATATAGGAATCAAGAAAGCGAATACGCATATCGAGAACGGGGAGTGACATCTCTACCCTCCTTAGAAAAATTTTATCCTTGAAATTTCTGTCAAGACAAGATAGAGAAATCAGGACAAACAAGTACACTAATTATAAGACCAACTACACATGCAATTATATCAAACCTATCAGGCATTAGAGAACAACCATCCACCCTAGTGGGTGCAATTCAAGCATGGAAACATGTTTCAAAGGCATAAGATTAAATATACCTTCTGAATTGAACAAGTGTGGATATCGAGATCTAATCTCGTCCTCACGCTCCCATGTCGACTCTCCTAGTGAGTGATGGCCCCAAGCAACACGGACAAGACTAATAGTCCGGTTCTTGAGCACCTTCTCCAGCCGATCCAAAATGGATACGGATTGCTCCTCTTAAGTCAGGTCGGTACCGACGACCAGCTCAGAATGATCGAGGACGTGACTCAGATCCGGGACATACCTATGCAACTGAGACACATGAAACACATCATGTACGTCATGTAGCGAAGGCGGAAGGGCAAGACGATAAGCAACATCGCCTACCCGAGCGAGAATATCAAATGGACCAACATATCTAGGACTAAGCTTTCTCGGGTTCCAAATCTAATGATACCTCGAGTAGGCAAAATTTGCATAAATACTTGGTCACCAACACCAAACTCTAGCGGCCTACGATGTTGATCTGTCCAGTATTGGTGTCTGTCCTGCACAACTCGAAGTCGCTCTCTGTTCAATTTGACTGTTTTTACGGTCTGCGTGATCATCTCTGGTCCAAATAATTTTTGTTCTCCCATATCGTCCCATGCCAGAGGGGACCTGCATTTCCTTCCATATAATGCTTTAAACGGGGCCATTTGTATACTTGCCTGATAACTATTATTGTAAGAAAACTCTACTAAATGAAGATGATCTTCCCAAGTGTCACTTCCGTTTTTTGTTATACGTATTTCCAGTATACGTGTACGGATTTCCGATCCGTATTTTGACTTGTCTAGCATGGCTTGGTTTGGTCATGGTTTAATCTTGACTTGGTTTATTTTATTTGGTTTGGTTCAATTTGACTTGGTTTTGCTTGCTTGGTTTATTTTGGTTTGGTTTGAGATGGTAAGGCTTACTATATAAGTTAACTCCTTCTCTCTCCTCCATTATTTACATTTACTTCTTTATCTTATCCATTTACTCCTCCCACCTACCAAGCCCTAGGCAAGTGAAACTTGCTTTATGATGGATCTCAAGTTTTATTGTTCCATTCGCTTCCTTACTTGATTCTAAGCCTCTTTAGAACTTAACAATTTTGGGTTTGATGGATGAATTCTTGTAGATCTAAGTATATAAATTTTTTAGTTTTTCTTGATTTTGATCTCTAAAACTTGGTTATTTTTGAGATCTAATGGTTCCATATTGTAGGAAATTCAATTCTACCCAATTTTGGCTTTTGAACTGCTTGATTTCGACTTCGTATGAGGAAGTTATGCCATTTTTGTGTTCATGGGTACCCCATACCTTTTGGTGCTGTCGGGACGATGAACAGTGCCGCGCGCAGTGTTTTTGCTGTCGCGCGCCCGCGTGCCGTGTTTGCACGCAACATGTGCCGTGGGCACTTTTGCCTTCGTGCACCTTGCAAATTGCGTGCCGCACGCCCGCATATTTTCCTGCCGTGCGCGGTGCTTGCACAGAATGTGCGCCATGGGCGATTTTGCCCATGCACAATGCGCAACTTGCATCGCCGCACGCCCGCACAATTTTTTGTCGCGCGCCCGTGCGCCGTGTTTGCGCGCAACGTGCGCCGTGGGCGATTTTGCCTGCGCACAATGCGCAACTTGCGCGGCGGCGCACCGTGCTTGCGCGCAACGTGCGGCGTGGGCGATTTTGCCTGCGTGCAATGTGCAACTTGCGCAGCCGCACGCCCGCGCGATTTCTGCCGTGCAACGTGCGTCGTGCTTGCACGCAACGTGCGCCGTGGGCAATTTTTGTCTACGCAACTTACTCACAATCTCTCCAAATGACTGTTTTGCCTATTTGAACTATTTTGTAGCTAAAATCTTGAAAAACTCCAAACATGAAAGTTGTAGATCTTTTTCTTGGCTTCAAGATTATGTTACTAGCTATTTTATGCATGTTTCTCTCATTCATGATAACGTAAGGATATGACACGATAGTGGCCTGTTAAGGCGCACTAGTAACAAATAACAAGTAATCTTGATAGTGGCCTGTTAAGGCGCACTCTTAGCAAGTAACAAGTTATATGACATGATAGTGGTCTGTCGTGACGCACTCTTCATAAGCAACCTTGGCATGATAATAACATAATAGTGGCCCATCGTGGCACACTCTCGATAAGTAACCTGACTTGTAATCTTGAATGCTGCTGCGACGGCTATCTTTACATGCGGAATAATAACTAGTCTTGACACCGTGGGTGATTGTTCTTGAATGTCTTGTATAAACTACCAGTCTTGTCTCGCATCATGTCTAGGATTTGCATCCCTGGTTACCACGGTCAGGGATTCATGTCGGAACTGACTAGGTTAATTACTAGATTGATCAAAATAGCTCATATAGAGAGATATTTCCAGTTACAGGTGATCCCGTTATCTATGCACCTTGAATGGACTTGTAGCTTGTCGTCGAGTAGGGCACATTTCCAGCCCACTATCATGTGGGGCACTTCTTGAAACAAGTAATATGCATACTGTCATGTGTTGCACTCTAAGTCACCTAATAATTCTTGATAACTCTTACATGAACCACGCCTGGATAACCTGGATAGCTGCAGGGCTTGTGACTGTTGGAACATCTTATTGCATCTTGCTAGTAACTAGGCTTGTGATAGCCCTAGTTAGTTAAAGTATCAATCCGTACTCTTTGCTTGACCGTAATTGATGAATGGAGTTTAGTCTTGTCTAGACAATGCCAGTACATAGTTACTTTGGAACATTTTACAGTTTATGCTTTACTTGTCGATAATTGGTTAGAGACTATGTTCTGTTCAGGCGAAGGGTTACAACCCCGGTCCTTGTTTGGTTTACGGGTTGTAACTTGGTTACCCGAATAGTTTCTTAGTTATCTTATCGTTTATCACCCTACTTTCATATTTTCGGTTTTTCTTGTTATTATTATGCTTTGTGTTCTAACTTGCTGGTTTTAGTTCCTAAGTGAAGCCTCTCTTGTGGCACTTGCTCTTTCTGGGGTCTGACCCAACTGGTTTTGTATGGCCAGATTTCGGAGCAGCACCCGAGGATCTCTCGGCCTTCCAGCCAGATGGTGAATACTAGACGTAACCTTGGCAACGAGTGGAATTTATTTTTCTCACCCACTTTATTGTAAAATTATTCTTTTGAGACGTTTAGCTGCCGAGCAAGTGTTAGCTCGTGTCGAATACTTATATTTCTTGTCTGCCTAAGGGCTGTAACATGATTTACAAATCCTAGGGTTGATCATGTATGACTGAAACTCTTGCTAGTCCTCGTATTTTGTACGACTAGTTTCATGATCATCTGTATATAAAATATATGGAATGCCTTACTATTGAGTATCTGATAGTCTAACATCTTGCAACTATTATTGCTTGCTTAAGATTGAGACACTAGGCTTGTTCTTGACCATAAGAGACTGATGGCTTGTAGATAAACCCTCATACATCTAGACAGCTGTTACTGTATATCGAGGTGGTTTACACTTCTATATACGTAGCTTGCTGTGTCTGCTTCCGCTCTCCAGTATTCTAGTTCTGGAGAGTGACACCAAGTTCCGCTAAAGTCTAAGGTATAAGCTCGTAACATATCTTCCAATGTCTGAATGGTTCTCTCTGACTGTCCGTCCATCTGCAGATGATAGTCTGTACTGAACCTCAGCTTGGCACCCAAACTTTGATACAAACTCCACAAAAAATGAGAGGTAAACTGGGTGTCTCAATCTGATACTATGCTGACTGGAACTCCATGCTGCCTCACTATCTGCTTCATATATATTTCTGCCAACTGCTCAGTAGACTGCCCTACTCTGAAAGAAAAAAATAAGCAACGTTCATGAGCCGATCCACAATTACCCAAACCGTGTTTCGACCAGTCGAAGATCTAGGTAAACCGGTCATATAGTCTATTGCGATGTGCTCCCACTTCCACTCCGGAATGGAAAGTGGTTGTAGCAATCCTACCGGCATCTGCTGCTCTGCCTTGACTTGATGACATACCAAGTAACTAGAAACAAATCTCGCTATCTCCCTCTTCATGTCATTCCACCAAAAGTGCTGCTTAATGTCCTGATACATCTTTGTGCCTCCGGAATGGATAGAATAAGGAGAACTATGAGCCTCTGACATAACTTCATGTCAAAGGTCTTCACCTGGTACACAAAGACGACTTTCGAACCTAAGCATACCATTTTCATGGATTACTAACTCCTTCCTAAGACCTGATTCACACTTTGATCGAAGCTTCTGGATCTGCGGATCCTCTCTACTAAAGTAGACTGAATCTACAAACTGGCCATATCTCCTGAATCTTGCGGCAAGATCTCTTCAATTCCCATTTTCTGAAGATCTTCCAAAATATGCCTCTGTGAGGTTAAAATGAATGCACCACCACTGCTGCTCAAGACATCTGCTACCACATTCGCCTTGCCTGGATGATACTGTAGATTCATATCAAAGTCTTTCAGTAACTCCAACCATCTTCTCTGTCTCATATTTAAGTCCCTCTGGGTGAATACATACTTCAAGCTCTTATAATCAGTGTAAATTTTTATTCGATTCCCATATAAGTAATGCCTCAATAACTTAAGTGAAAACATCACTGCTGCTAACTCTAAATCGTGGGTTGGATAGTTCTTCTCATGATCCCGAAGCTGTCAAGATGCATACGCTATCATCTTACCATGCTGCATCAGTACACACCCAAGTCCCTTCCCGGATGCGTCACAATATACTGTAAACCCTTCCGACACTACTGGAAGCGTCAAGATCGGGGTTGAGATCAATCTTTTTTTCAATTCTTCAAATAATTTCTAACACTTTGCTAACCAAACAAACTCTACATCCATATGCGTCAAACGCGTCAATGGTGCCAAAATCCTGATGAAATCTGCCACGAACCTCCTGTACTAACCTGCCAATCCTAAGAAACTACGTACTTCTGCTACCGTCTTCGGAACTGGCCAATTCTCTACTGCCTCAACCTTCTTCGGATCTACTGACACTCCTGCTCCAGAAATAATATGTCCCAGGAACGAAATACGATCCAACCAAAACTCGTATTTACCAAGCTTCGCATAAAGTTGATGCTCCCTCAAGGTATGCAAAAATGTCCGAAGATGTTTCTCATGGTCATCTTCATTGCTGGAATAGATGAGAATGTCGTCTATGAACACTACTACAAACTTATCCAAATATGGCATAAAGATGCGATTCATCAAATCCATGAATACTGCTGGGGCATTAGTTAGTCCAAATGTTATTACCAGAAACTCATAATGTACATATCGCGATCTAAATGTTGTCTTGGGTATGTCCTGCTCCCGGACCCTCACTTGATAATATCCAGATCAAAGATCAATTTTAGAGAAGACTTAATTAGTCAAATAAGTCATTGATCCTTGGTAATGGATACTTGTTCTTCACGGTTACTGTATTCAACTATCGGTAATCAATGCACATTCGCGTCGATCCATCCTTCTTGGGTACTAAAATTACCGATGCTGCCCAGGACGATTCACTATCTCGGATAAACTGCTTTGCCTTCAGTTCTTCTTCATGTTGGTACAACTTGTCCAACTCTGACTCGACATCCCGTAAACTCTGTCGGCCATAGGCTCCATTCTAGGATTTAACTCAATGCAAAACTCCACATCTCTCACTGGTGGTAAACCTGGAAGCTCATCTGGAAATACATCAAGAAACTCTCTGACCACTCTTGGATTCTGTAACACCCAGTTTTTCCAGAAGAGGGTAATTTTGAAATTTTGTAATTATAATTATTATTTGATGATATTTATTTTATATTATGATTTTTAGTGGTTGTTAATTATTTTTAAACTATTTAAATTCATGACTTGAGATTTTAGGTGTTTTGCTAGTGAACCGTAGAGACTGTCTACCCTAGAGCCTAGCCATGTGATTAGGATATTTTATTTATCATTTTTTTAGTTTGAGGGTATTTTTGTCATTTTTGAATTATTTGAATTTAATATATTTCATTAAGAATTTAAAATGATTTATTTGAATGGTGTGATTTAATATTATTTGATTAATCTCCATGTGGTTTAGATTAGCCTAACCTAGATTGGACCTAACCTAGATGGGTCATAACTAACTTAGTGAGCCACTTTGAGAATTAGATGGGTTGGCTAAGGGGTTAAGTCAAGTTTAGTTATGGTTAAGTGATTTGCAAGGAACTATGATAGAACCCTTTGTTCTAGGCCATCTATTTCCCTTGATTCAATCCTAGCCATAGGATGAAACCTAAAAACCCTAACCCTAACTATTATGACCAGCCAAGAGACCCCCCTTGCCTATATAATATCTCTATGGGGATTTGTGCCTCCTTCTTTAGTAGTTCTTCATTTCTTAAGGAAATAGGTAAGCCTCCATTAAATTCCTTCCTAGTTTAATCAATAGGACTCCTTTTTGAGTGAGATTTCTTCCATTATGATCTAATCAATGTTCTCTTGCTGTTGGTGGAGTCAAATCTCAGATTTGCATCAATTTGGGGATTTTGGGTAGCTTTGAAGAACTCCTTGGAAGAGACTTTTTGTGTTGGAGAACACCATAGGTAAAATCCTAATCCACCCATTAAAATTCTAGTTTCTTTGCATGTAGACCTAGCCCTAAGTGTCCTGGTCCTGTAGGTATGCCTAGACCTAGATTTCGTGTCCTTTCGTGTTTAAACAGGACACGTATCAGTGCACAGTTCTAAGTGTTTGATGAAATGCCCCAATGGGCATTTCGTGTGATTTTTGAGGTTATGTTTGAATAGGAAGTTAGTTTTAGGTCTCGCTTACACATTTCTGTAATTTTTGTGGTGTCTTAGTGTCGTGTCTAGGCTGTACGGACATGCATACACACGGTCGTGCACACGTGCGCGCATGCAGTTCCTTGCCCTGCTGCTCGGGGCTGTTTGCTCTGTGCAGACGCCACTTCGAGACACGAAACTCGACACACGTGTAGTGTCCATAACTGACACGGGGTCCCCCAAGTGGCACGACCCCTCATGTCGTGTCGGACACGATATTGCACGTGCACGAGTTATGCACTGTGCGTGCACTGTGTGTACTAGTGTGCTGAGTTTGTTTCTCTGTGTTTAATTTGGTTTTATTGGTTTTAATCATGTTATTATTTTCTAATTAGATCCTAATTATATTGTATATTCTATATTAGATTAGATTTACACATTAGAATTGGTTTGATGTGGGTTATTGGATTCGAATGGGTTATTTGCATGATACACTGACACAGGATTCTGATACATGGTTTTTCTGAATTCCTAAACCATTTTAATCCTTGCTTAGTTATGATTTTTGCACTGTTAATTATTCCTACATATTTGTTAATCTATGCTAGTACAATGTTTGCATTTGAATTGGGCTTTTGATTTGTAAATAGGATTTGGACATATGGGTTGGATTCCAAATTTAGAACTGAGATAAGTTCTGAACATCACGAACTGGGAATGGGATTTTGGAATTGGTGCTGGTTTTCGAATGATAGTGGATACATTGGTTGCCTGAGAATTGTTCTTAAAATCATCATGAACTAATTTCCTTTTCCTTATTTATGACTGAACTGTTTCATTCCTCCTAATGAACTGATTGTTCATGAGTGAATGAATATTCCCTGTTTTTCCTAACTGTTACTATATTTTTTTTCCAGTTTTCTCTCTATGGATAGCCCACTGTTTTGCTATAGGATTTCCAGTTTTTCACATTTTGAATTGTCAGTGATTTCCAGTTGGTATGCACTGATTTCAGGTTTTGCTTCACACACATATATGATTCCAATCACAGTCACATGTCTCCCTATTTTATGTTGTATCATTGTTAACTATTTTCCCACACTCATCACATACATGTATTCCCTAAACTCTCTTGCATTCACTGCTATGCATTCACTGATTTCTTCAACCTGGGAAGTATTCCAGATTCCTCATTTGACACATGACACTGTCCCACATGCTTACAGGCCTTTGCTGATTTTCTTTTCATTTATTTTTTCAATATTATTTTCTTCAAACCTGGGAATGAGTGTGTGCATCCACTGTTTTCCCTTAACTGGAAATTAGACATTCATGTATGCACTGTTCTAACCTGCTGAATATACAAGTCACACACCCACAACCTTGCTCACTGTTCCCTGTTCATAAATTCTCTACCCTTACATGTCTATGACAGTACACACCCTCACTCTCTCATGACACACACATGTTTCAGTCCTCACCCACTCTCTCACACACACAAATGGATACACACACACACACATTCCAGAGTTCCTACAAACCTGAGAGCTTTTGCCATACTGTATATACACCCACTCACTGTTAGCATACCATGTGGGCACTTACACACTGTTTTCCTACTGTCACTTAACACCAAGCTACCATGTACCCACACACCATAGCACACTCTATAGCTAACTGTCATTGTATTCTAGCACTTTTCTTTTTCTGATTTTAACCTTCTTAAACTGATTTGTATGATTCTTAGATTCCCATGTTTAATCCAATTACATGTTGCTAGTTCACTGATTAGTTGGGCTCATGACAGTTGATGTCATCATGGTACATGGTGCTCGAATTGGGTATTGATGGTTTGGATAGAAGTTAAACTGTCAATGTTTGCATTCCCTTATTAAATTGTCAAATTGATTCCCTTATTAAACTGTCAATTGATTTCCAGTTTTTCAACTAAATTCTGAAATGTTTGCCATGATCAGTCATTCACCTATGCTAGTTCACATTGGATTAAATCCATGTTAGTTTAGGTTCATTGTTGAATGGGATTTGATTTTGGGTTGGAATGAATATATATAAACTGTCACATGAGTTCCTAAACCTGAGAATAGGTTTCAGTGATTCATGATCTGTCAATATTGGGTTCACTGTTAGTTTTAGGAACTGATATTTGATTTCCATTCCTCATATGACACTGTCATGCACTCTATGTTTCACCCCACCATGCCATGTGCCACTATATTCCACTCTCACACACACACTGTTTTTCTATATGGACACACACATGCTCTCATGCTCTACACACACAGGTACCTACACCATATCACCCACAAGTGTCACACACTCATGCCTCACCCTCACTCATGACCCACACACACACACACATCCCACACACACATATGTTTCCCTATACATGCCTATGTATATATATAAGGTATAAATATAATATATGCATGTGTGTGTACTAGTATATGTGTATCATATAAATATATGTGTGATATGAATATAGGTAGCCTATATGCTAGTGTATTCTATATTATATTAGATATCAATATGTGTAATTCTATATTAGATTATAATATATCAATATGTGTTGTATTTTAGATTTGAATATTGTCATGTGTTATGTATTATAGGCATAGTATAGCCTATAGCCTAGGCTCTTAGCCTATGGGTATATTTTAGACCTAGTAGAGTCTAGATTAGTCTTGTACAGTCTTGTTAAACTTAGAATAGGCTAGTTTAGCCTAGTTTAGACTAGTATAGACTTGATTAGCCTAGATTAGTCTTGTTTGACCTAGTTTAGACTTGTTTGACCTAGTTTGACTTCTAGGGTTAACCAGAGTTGACCAAGAGTTGACTTTGGCCTAGATTGACCTAGAATTATGTAGAATGCATAGTAGGGCTTCATTATATCATTTTAGACTTGTTGTGACTTGTGCTGTTCTGATTAGGAGCCAGACACCTCTCATCGGACAGTACATTTTATCCGGACACTCAGATACAGGCGAGTACATTCTCTGATCATTTCATATCCTGCTTAGAATTATTTTCCTGCATTAAATTACTTTAATTGATACTGTCACGTTGGTCACACGGATTAGTACAATATGGATCCCTCTCTGAGATGTTATCCCTTCAGGGAGCATCGGGTACTCTATGTTCTGTGCGTTTTACTTACATAGCGTATCATATGCTTCTTTGGTTCTTTGATCACTTGTGACATATACCCACATGATCACAGAGTCTTCTTTGAATCCTTATCCCATTTGTGGGACTACTATGTATCACCTTTCGGAGGCTTATCACTCTTTGGGGGCATATCACCCTTTGGGGGCTTATCACCTTTCGGAGGCTTATCACCCTTTGGGGGCATATCACCCTTTGGGGGCTTATCACCTTTCGGAGGCTTACCACCCTTCGGGGGCTGTTACATAGAATCATAACATAACCGGGTTGGATCCTTGTGTATTAATTGGGGGCATGGGGGAGTATAAATAGCCATGTGAACAATTCCAAAGTAGAATAGCCATGTACGCCTCTTTAGTATAGCCATGTACAAATCAAGCCGTTCACATGTCGACTTTGTGCTCTAAATCACTAGTCACTGGTAGCTCTTTCCTTATAGTAGATATTTCTATTACAGTTCTCTCTCTCTGTTTATATACTGTATTTCTTCAGTATCTATATCTTACTTTACTGCATGATTATATTTTCTAACCTGCTATGAACTGTTGAGATGTACTGTACTCGCTCCTGTCCTGACTGGACCTGTTGAAAATATTACAGAGGACGAGGAGGAGGCCTGGAAGGATACCTTCTACGGGACAGCTCTAGCTGAGGACATCACCCTACTGCCTAGACTAGTTTAGTTAGGCCTTATCTTATTTTCATGTTGTCTTGAGACTGTTTAGCTAGACTTTACTTCTGTTCAGAGATGTTGAGTTGTATATATTCTTCATTTTCAGTAGCTGAGATATATACTCTAGATATTTGCTGGGATATTATCTTAGACTATTCTACCTTCTGTATTTTCTTGAGTTCTATATCATATCGTGCTTCTTCCTCCTTAGTTGTGATTGAGTTCATTTACTGCTTAGTATTATATTGCTAGATGTATGTTGACCTAGGACAGCGTTCTACCGCCGACACTGCGGCGTAGGCTGGGCATTGTTACGTTCTCGTACCCTCACAGTGGGTACGGGTTGTGACAGATTCTGCTCCTGCTCTGCTAATGTCGCTGCAACTATGCCCTTGGGTCGATTCTCTAATGATTGAACAAAGACAAAATCCTCAATGCCATGTACATTAAATACTACCCTACCTCCTCGACAATCTATCGTCGCGTGTCACGACCCGCACCCTGATTAGGGACACGAGCACGTAGTTACGTCCAGCCTACGTCGCAGAATCGGCGGTAGAACGCGATATATAAGGTCTGTAAATACTACGACTAAAACAGTATAAAAGTACCTGTACAGTATATACACTTCGAATAGAGGTGACATAGCAATACAATCTCAATCACAAAGTAAAACTAAGGTAGATAGCATGGAAAGGAAATATGATAGATGAAAGCAGAAAATAAGTTCAAGATCCACACAAGCCCAGAGCTATACCCAACATCACAGGGTCACAGAATATAATATAAAAAGCTACAATCTGAAAGTACTAGCTGGCTCGCAGACCAGGCAAACCTAACTAAGCTACACTACTCTGGGTGTACAAAGTCTAGTGGCTCTACTAACAAGCCACGGTCCAGGTCTACTCCATCTGACTCGACCCCATAATAGGTCGGGCAATCTGCCTCAGAATCATCTGTAATATATCAACGGTATCCTGTCAGAAAAATGAGCAAGTACAAACACTAACAGCAGTTCCATGTGAATTGACAAATTCTATAAGAGAGAGTATAATGAAATTCAAGACAAAGATATAGGACGACTTGGGAACTATTCGAAAGCCGAGTTACAACCCTTAAACGAAACAAGGACCGGGGTTGTAACCCTTCTCCCGAATAGAACTTAGTCTCCAATCAAGGTATAATATAAAGGCATGTAGAGCATGTGAGTAAAAGTACTGAAAGTAGAACTGAGCAGGATATAAGATACGATAAATAAATGTAAAATATGACTTGAATAATTAGAGCACTATGTGATCGGCTAGGGAATCAGAATCAGGTTATCCACTTGGCCCAACAATCACACGGTGAATCTCACGAAAAGTCATGTCGGCCAACCTGGATAACAAGCACACAGAGGAATATGCTACACCCTACATGAGGTGAGAGTGGCACAAGCAAAATAGTGACAAGAGGCTTTGATCACATAACCCCTAATAATTCCCCCATCCCCAAATAGTATCACGGATTCGGACATGGCACGTCATGACACGGGATTCAAAAGCAGGGGGCCAGCCCACTCCCAAATCGATGTCTATATAAGTACACGAAACATGAAATATTACGCACCAATATACCACAAAATTTGAGAATAACATCTCATGACAGGATCCGACGTATACTAGTCCGTGATCCATCGTATCGGGAATCAAGTAAGACACTACAACTGAATTGGATATAGTAGATATCAAGACAATAAAAACTATCAGTGAATGTACTCGCCTGTGGTCCTGAGCTGATAAGGTGAACAGACGCTCAGAGTAATCACAGACCTAAAATGAGATACTATAAGTTAAACAGGGTTTATAATGAAAAGAAAACTAATTTAAGTCATGATAAGCATGTCTAAGTCAAACTAGGTCAATCTAGGTCAAAATGGGTCAAACTGGGTCATACTAGGTCACCGGGAGTCAATCCAAGTCAAACTAGGTCAAACTAGTCTATGTTTGCCATTAAAATCTTTTGATTGCAATTTCAATTACAAACAGAATAGTATTACAATGTAGGACTTAGATGTAGTCCTAGGAGTATACTTTTGTTTATCTGGGTCCCTTGTGCCGATGGAGCGAGCGGTAATGCGTTGACTCCGTTGACGATCTGACTACGGTTATCGGTTCTCTGAAGGTCTGAGTTGCTCTGGGTGCTGGAACTTGCGGAGAGGAAGAAGACGCTGAGTGTCTGTATCTGCCTCTCTCTATGTATATGTAGGTTCGTAGCCCTATGTGTTTGTGTGGAAGAAGGAAATGATTCCCCTATTTATATCTTGCAGACTGGCTGCTCATGCGCGTATATATAGGATGTGTCGATTTGTGGGGATGCCACATGGTGATTACTGATGGAGGCGCATGGACGATGCGCTCTGATTGAAGAGTTGAACCCTTCCTGTTGCCTTTGTAGGTTGTGGTCGAGCTGACACGTAGCAACAGAGAGGATCTTTCAGTTGCTGAGATCTTGGGTGATTAGCACCCTTTCATAGGCTGAATCAAGTCAAAGGACATGTGTCGTAGGTCCATGGCTCGACGATCTCGGATTTGGTGGAGAGTGATCTGATAGGATGCGCCTGGGATTGGGCGCATGAGAAGACTTTGGCTCGCAACCTTCAGGAGTCACGAACCAGTCGAGGCGGAGTGATGCGCTGGGATACGCCGGGCTAAGACGATGCAGCTAGCTGAGACATCTGAGTGATGGGCCTAGTTGAGAGTAGGCTGTTACAAAGTCTTCAATTGGCATCATGTTTCTGAGATGATGTCGGACAGGCACAGCATGTTGCAACTGCTGGAACACAGACTGCATTGGTGGTGGAGCCACTGTCTTGCGGCAACAGTAGTTGATAGCGACCATAGCACAAGTGTGCCCTGTGAGGGGCGTATTATGCTTGTCGGTCGGCTCTCCTGATCGGCGTTTGTGAATGATCACATTACGCAAATTGTTAGAGGAGAGTGCCACCTTCACACCCCCATCAAGCGCATGGCAAGGCCAAGCGCCAGGGTGGTCAAGTGAGAGTGCCATCGTTACACCCCCATCAAGCACATGGCAAGGCCAAGCGCCGGGGTGGTCAAGTGAATGCTGTGCCCCCTGATCCAACGCCAAACATGTGCTCAGATCAGTAGCGGGGGTACAGTATTTAAAGTGACTTGAACGAGCCTCAGACGCATAACCAATGGAGGCGCGGGAGTTCAAGACCACAGAGTTTGCCCTGTTCGACTTGGTTGCGAACGCAGTAGATGCGCCCAAGTGAGACAAGGACTTTGAGGGTCGGCTCGTTTCTGGCGCAGAAGCACCCGAGTCAACCTTGTACAGCCTACCATCAGCAGTGTGCATGATTGTGAGCGCATGCTTCTGGTTTGCCGTTGGCATAGCACGTTTGAGGCACATGGCCCGTGCCGCCTTGGAGTTCTTCGTACTAGCCTGCGAAGGTGTATAGTACTCAGAATCCAACTTTTTCTTGCCACGACAGCGAGTGAAGAACTTGCAGCCAACCCAGAAGAAGATAAGAACTACTGCAACTTTTTGTGGCTCGAACGGGCTCCCTGGATAACGAGCTCCCTTTTTTTTATTTATTTTGGTGCCCTCTTCAAATGAGGCAAGAAGGCTCTATTTATAGAGTGGAATGAGACCTCTCTTCTTCTCCTTCCGATGTGGGATTAAAAGTAATATCCCTCTTTTTTTATGCTTCTACAAGACCCCCTTCAAAGTTTTTAAAACTTTTGGACAAGTTTTGAAATACTTTTAACAAGAAGCATGGACAGTAGAGCTGTTTAGGTGTGACAATCCTATCAGAGGTAGTATGGACGTGATAGATTTGGGTACTTCTACTGGGGAATTTATGTGGACTTATCATCCTTGGTGCACCTTGGTTTTAGGTACAGATAATAAGTTGAGAGAGAGAGAGAGAGAACCAACATATTTACTCAGAGGTAATGTGGATGTGGTAAATATGGGATTGATGGTAGAGCTTTCCTACTCAGAGGTGATATGGACGTGGTAGGAATGACTCTGGAGGGAGATACGCAGAACTACTCAGAGGTAATATGGACATGGAAGTTCTGCTGGGGATGTAATCCTTTACTTTTAAATAAAGAATAAAGAGTTTCGTAGTATGTTCATCCTTGCTGTCATGAACTTGATGATTTGTGTGGACCCATTATCTTTTGTGCACCTCGGTTTTTAGGTACAGATAATAAGTTTGAGAGAACCAACATATTTGTTCAGAGGTAATGTGGATGTAGTAAATATGGGATTCAAATAATGGAATCTTCCTACTCAGAGGTGTTATGGACGTGGTAGGAATGACTCTGGGGGGATACGCGGAACTACTCAGAGGTAATGTGGACATGGAAGTTCTACGATCAATGTACGGCAACACAGGGGTTGTCTGTACGGGATGTTTACTCAGAGGTGATGTGGACGTTGTAAACATGATGGGTAGCGTAGTCTTACAGAGCGTAGGATTCCGCCTTGTAGGGTGTAGAGGACCAACTCAGAGGTAATATGGACGTGATTGTTCTTCTACTGAGGATTGAACGCCACGGAACAGCTGGGTTTCGGAAGCGTAAGATTTTGTGGAAGGGAGGTGTACGTGAGCCCTAATGATTGGGTCTACAGACTCCCTTGTTGGGTGGAGATAGAAGTACATGTCTGAAGGATGTCAAGAGTAGTACTTTTTTAGGAACTTGCCGTTGATGGGCATCATGAACAAGTCCCTATTGGGTTTGGCGAGGCGGTAAGCACCGTTTGACTATACCGTCTCTATGATGAAAGGCCCCTCCCACTTGGGCTCGAACTTTTCTGGTGTTTTGTGTGTCAATACCATCAGCCTCCTGACTGCCAGAACCAGGTCGCCTACTTGGAAAGTCCTCTGCTTGACCTTCTTGTTGAAAGTCTGTGATATACGAGCTTGATAGAGTTCGATGTGCTGTTGAGCTAGGAGACGTTTTTCGTCAACACACCATTCTTCTTCTGTGAGTTGATTTATGATTGCTATACGGAGTGAGGGTATCTGGATCTCGAGAGGCAGTACCGCTTCGCTACCGTAGACCAAGAAGAATGGTGTGTTGCCCGTCGGAGTCCATACCGTCGTAAGGTAGACCCAAAGGTATTCGTCGAGCTTTTTATCCCAGTCGCGTTTGTTGGATAACACGACCTTTTTGAGTAGCTTGACGATAGTCTTGTTAAACACCTCGACCAATCTGTTAGCTGCCGGATTATAGGCGGTTGATGCCACGTTCTGAATGCGATTCTTGTCACAGAATCTGCTGAAAACATGGCTGATGAATTATGGACCATTATCGTGGATAATCCTTCGAGGTACCCCAAAACAGTATATGACATGGTGCTTGATGAAGCTGATCACCCTAGTGCTCTTCACTTCCGTCAGCGGAATTGCTTCTGCCCATTTGGAGAAGTAATCGGTGATGGCCAGGATGAAGCGGTGTCCCCTTGATGAAGGAGGGGTGATCGGTCCTACAATGTCCATGCCCCAAGCTTCGAAGGGCCAAGAAGCGACTGTAGGATATAGTGGTTCTGACGGTGTATGAATGAAGTCGGCATAAAGTTGGCAAGCATGGCACTTCTTAGCATAGTCGACAGCGTCGGCTGCCATGGTTGGCCAATAGTAACCCATGCGTCGCAGTCGATCCTGCAACTTAGGCCCATGTTGATGAGCCCCATAAGTTCTATCATGAGCTTCTCGAAGGGCTTCAGCTGCTTCCTCGTTGGACAGGCATCGAAGGAGAAGTCCATCGTAGGAACGTCGATACAGTATTTTTGTGGCTGTATCATAATAGAATCGAAGGAAACGCCTCATGACTGAGACAGCTTCCTTCGGGTCCTCTGAAAGAATTCTGTAGACAGCGAAGTCGATGAACGGGAACCTCCAGTCTCGAACATTAACACCAGCACTTATTGACATGGCATAGGCCATTTGTGAGCATATGTTGTTTTTAGGACAGACCAAGTCTCGACCAACTACCGTGACGTAGTGTTGAGTCCCGAGGGGTACTGCCAACGAGGCTGCGAGGCCAGCCAGAGTGTCAGCCTCCAGGTTTTGTAACCGGGGTACGTGTTCTATGAAGAACTTGGTGAAGGTTGCAATAATGTTTAATGCAACTTCATGGTAAGGAACCAGATCTTCATGGCAAACTTCGTATTGCCCTCTGATCTAGTTAACGATGAGTTTTGAGTCGCCGTAGGCTTCCACATGATCCACCCCCAGCTGTTGCGCCAGTTGGAGTCCCATGATGAGAGCGTTGTACTCGACAACATTGTTGGAGCACGACTTCGAAAGGGAATAAGCACGCTGGATGACCAGCTGATCGGGGGAGACTAAGACTACCCCCACTCCGGCGATAATTTGGCCTTTGGGGACTGTTCTTGAAGCGCCATCGAAAAACATCTGCCAGACGGGGCTTTCTTCGGTGACGTTTGATTCTTGGACCTCATCCGGGATGTCTTCATAGAGTCTGGAGGACTCTGGGATGGGGTGCACGGCCAAAAAGTCGGCCAGAGCTTGACCCGTGATGGCTTTTTGTGGAACGAATACCATATTGTATGGCATCAACAGGATCGCCCATATAGCTAGCCGGGAATTCAATGATCCTGGCTTCGTCATGAGAACCATGAGTGGATTGACTCGGAAGATGACGTGAATTGTCTGGCCTGAGACATAATGGCGAGTCTTCTGGATGGCGAATACCAAAGCCAAACACTCCTTTTCAACGGGGTTGTACCGGTGTTCGGCCCCGATCAGTGTTCGGCCCCGATCAGTGTTCTACTGAGGTAGTAGATAGCTTGCTCAAAGCTCACATCGTTGTTCTGAGCCTACAAAGCGCCGAGGGAATGGTCCATGGCACGGACGTAGAGGAGAAATGGTTTGCCTGAGACGGGTGCCACCAGGACTGGCGGGCTTATCAGATAAGCTTTGATGTCATCGAAAGCTTTCTGGCATTCTTCTGTCCAGACGTAGGAGACTCCCTTCTTCATGAGCTGGGTGAAGGGTTGGCATTTTCTGGAAAGATTTGCTATAAACCTTCGGATGTATGCCAGACGCCCCTGCAGGCCTCGAAGTTCTCGGAGGTTCTTCGGAGGGTCCATGTCAAGGATGGCTTTGGTCTTCTCGGGATCGACATAAATGCCTTTCATCGTGATAATGAAGCCCAAGAACTTTTCGCTAGAAATCCCAAGAAAGGATTTAGCGGGGTTTATCTTGAGTTGATGCGCTCGCATGAGATCGAAGACTGTCTTCAGGTCTTGTAGGTGATCTCCTTTGAGACGGCTCATGACTGCGATGTCATCGACGTAGCACTCAGCCGTCTTGCAAAGATGTTGACGGAAGATGGTACTCATAGCCTGTTGGTATGTAGCACCAGCGTTCTTCAAGCCGAAGGGCATCACTGTGTAGCAGAAAACTTCCTTCGGAGTCCTGAATGACGTATGTTTTGCGTCATCGGGAAACATCTTGATCTAGTTGTAGCCTGAATACCCATCTATGAAAGACATGCGTTCGAAGCCACATGTATTGTCGATCTTCACGTCGGTGATTGGAAGCGGGAATTCGTCCTTCAGGCAAGCGGTGTTGAGGTCCCTGAAGTCGATACATACTCGTATCTTCCGATTCTTCTTGGTGACGGGAATAACGTTGGCCACCCAATCTGGGTGTTGCTCTTCACGGATAAACCCGCTGGTTAGGAGTTTGTCCACTTCTTGATCGATAGCATTCATGATGTCAGGACAAAAACGTCGCTGTTGCTGCTTTATAGGCTTGGCATCAGATAAGATGTTGAGCCTATGCATCGCGATCTGGGATCAAGTTCCGGCATATCTTCGTAGCTCCAGGCGAAGACATCGATATATTTTTTAGCCAGTTGGACCAAAGATTCCCGGTCTTCTCCTTTTAGGCTTTTGCTGATGAAGATGGGTTTGGAAGAAGATCCATCCCCAAGGTCGATCTGCTTGACTTCGTCTTCGGTAGGGGGTTCGCGTAATTCAAAGCGAGACTCCCACTGTGTTCCTAGGCGTTGCGCCCAGGGTTCTTCTTCGAAGAATTTTGGTGTTTGATCTTCGCCTTCATCTTCTTAAGATTGTGCAGATGCCATGTTGGCTGACAGCACCTTCTTAAAGACTGACCCGATACTGGTATCAGAATCCCAAGTTGATGCTTCAGACGAATGAGAATGTTCTACCTCTTCTGCCTCCGAACTCTCAGGAGTTGACGGCGGCTTGACATAGCCCACCCCCCGTCGAGTTCGATGATAGTAGTCCTGCGGCTTTCCTTTAGGTGTTGGGAGCCGGAGAGGAAGACGTCGACCCTTGCCTTAGTTCAGGCCTTTGTTGCTTTTTAGGTCATAACCCATCTTTTGGATGAGGTACTTTGCCTTGTCCGTGTACCGATAGACTTGTATTCTGCCGGTATCTGGTTCTTGCTCGAGTAGCGGGAGGTCTTGATGACGCTCGACTTTGTCAAAGATGATAGATTCTTTGTCTCGATTCCGTGGTGGGACTACAAAACAGACCCCTTGGGACGGGACTACTCGATTTACATGATTGACGATCGTTATTTGTGTTTGCAACGACCGTAGAACGTTATCTAATGTATACATGGCATTCCAATGTGGAAGACTAGAATAATTAAAAGACACTCTATTATTGATGAAACATGAGATTTTATCCCGCGGGATTATATTGTCCAGAGAGGGTGCATCTACATCAGCAAATATATATTCCCGTAGGTCTTCATCTGTGAGTATTGGGGTTGGATCGGAAGAGTCCACCGCAGCTTTGACCTTGGGGTCTGAGAGGGCTATACGGGCCTTCTCCGGCAGATTGGATGAGACGGATGATTGCGGAGGCTTGCCTTTAAGACGCACCTTCAGAGGTGCCTCAACCGCGCCTTCAGTGATTGGTGCCTTCCCTTGTAGTTTTGCCACAAGGGGAGCCGATGTTTGAGGCGGCTTTCCCTTGAGCCGTATCTTCAAGGGAGCTTCAGTAGGTGTTCTACCTAGAGCAGTTGGTGCTTTTCTAGGTAGCTTGATGTTCATGGGGGGCAACGTCTGAGGCGGCTTCCCTTTGAGTCAAATTTTTAAAGAAGCATCAGGAATCATCTCTGGCTCTATGTCGGGCTCTGCTGCCGTTTCTGCTTCATCGTCAGCATCATTGGCTTCCTCCTCGTCGGGCGACTTTGTACAAGGTGGAATCAGTGAAGTAGGCTTCGACCCCTTTGAAAGGGTCAATGTCCGCAAACTCTGTCCGAATGATGTCATTGGTGGACATGTACTTCATACATTGATGGAGTGTGGATGGTACCACTATGTACTCATGCAGCCACGGACGACCCATTAGGAGGTTGTAGTTGACGTCGGCGTCCACGACATAGCAAGTCACCTCGGTTCTGAGGTTACCGATATGACACTTTAGCCGTATTTTGCCCCGCGGCTCGCTTTTGCTAGCATTGAAGCCGCTGATTGTTGTGTTGAAAGGCGCCAGACGGTACATTGGGATCCCCAGTGTTGAGAGTAGCATCTTCGGGATGATACTGAGGGAAGATCCTGGATCGATCTGAATCCGCTTCACCTTGACGGAACCGATATACCCTGTATAATACAGCAGCCTATTGTGTCGATTGTGCTTGAGCAGCATATCTTGTTGGGTGAAGGTTATATTGGGGATAACCTCATCCGCACAATGGCAATGTGCACATGTGGTCGGGGTATCCTCAGGCTGCTTGACCTGACTAATGAAGGACTCAGCATCCTTCAGAGCTTCACAGAGAGCTTCACGAGTCTCCTTAGAAAGACGAAGAAGCTCAAACAGAGATAGGCGGGAAGGAGTACTGGCAAGTTGTACCGGTATGTCAAAGTTGTGGGGCTTGGCTAGCCCTGAAGCATTCTCCTTTCGTAAAGGCTTGTCGAAACGGGCCTCCACATGCTTCTGTTTATTGGCTACTGGAGGCCTGGATGGGCCCTCTTCCTGGGCAGCAGGGACGCTGCAAGGAGGCACCACCTCGACGGCAGCTTCGTCAGGTTGGACATTCTGATGTGAACGCGTCTATACAGGAAGTGCCTCTTCCGCGGAGGAAGAGACCATGCGGCAAGACTTGATCTTCTTGCCCTTGGTTTTGGAGGCAGAGCGTACCTCCGATTGAGTAACTTCGGAGACAAGGTCAGGGTGAACCCATAAGACCTCTCCCCGAGATGTGGTGAGTGGGACGAGTCCACTCACGTTGTCACGAGTAGGTGGTAAGTTAACCACCTCCATTGTCGCCTTTGGGATGGGGACGACGCCATCTTGCGTTGTAGTTGGCGGCAAGGTGCCAAATTGGAGTGACACCAGGTCGGCCGAGACCGTTTTCTTTTCGTAGTCGACAGAGATAGCATCCGCATTGATCATGCACTGGATGTAGTTCTTGAGGACGTAGCAGTCCTTAGTTGGATGTCCGACAAACCGATGGTAGTGACAGTACTTCGGATTGTCCACTTTTCCAACCTCGTCGGGACGCTTCGGGTCCGGCAACTTGATCTTGTCATCCTGCTTCAATATCTCGAAGAGTTGCAGAGTGTCTTCATCGTTGAAAGAATAAACCTCCTTTGGCCTTGGTGCAAGTGGAGGCTTCTGAGTGGGTGCTGATGCACCTTTAGAGGCATTGACAGTCAATGCCTGCTTCTTCTTCGTCTCTCGTTCGGGGTTGTTGGCTGCGGGCCGTTTTCCCTTGTCCTCAAAGACAGGGAAACTGACTCCCAGAAGACGAGCATTGGATGCCTTCTTTTCAGCTGCTTCGGCCTCGATGATCAAGGAACTCCAGTCGAAAGGAGGCATGGAGTTGAGCCACAGCTTGATTGCAGGCAGCATGTTCATGCTGCAGGAGGAGAGGAGTGCATATTCTGGCATGTCCGGGGGCATTCTGAAACAGGCTTGTCGAAAACGTTCGATGAATGCTCGAACTGTTTCCTTCTCCTTCTGACGTATCTCTATGAGGGACGCCATTGTCATGTCCTTCCCTCCGTCGTAGAAACAATCGAGGAAGAGACACGTCAAGTCATCGAAGGAAGATATGGAGTTGTCGGGGAGACTACAGTACCAGTCGTAAGCTACTCCTTTCAGTGCCCCGACAAATATGCTGGTGAGTAGTGCGTCCTCTTTCGGAAGATGTCCCATTTGGGACTGGAAGTACGTCAGATAACGGTGTGGAGAGTCCTTCCCGTCATATGGCGTCAGTATTTGTGGTTTATATTTGGGAGGATAAACCACTTTGTTCCATTCGAGGGGATATGGTTGGGGGATCCCCATCTTCTGGCGCTCCTCTTATCTATTCTTCGACTCGAAGCGCTCTCGTAAGTCCCTGATCATCTCCACTACGTCTTCTGTGGAGCTGGGAGTCGGAGATGGAGGTACAGCCTGGAGTTGAGCATTTGACGGCTCCGACGTCCGAGGTGCCTCGCGGCGATCTGTATCCAAGGATACCCGTTGAAGGGGTACGCTTGATTCTCCATTGGCCCCGGGGTCAGGACTAGTAGACGGTGCCCTGGCCAAAGCTGACCGCATCTCAAACACGGCTTGAGTCAGTGTTTGCATAGAGGCAGAGAGGATTTTAAGTCCTCCCTCCAAGGTATCCATGCGCTGGACGAGGTCTGCTGGCGGCGCATCTGGCTCGGCATCACCCCCAGTTATGTATACTGTCATGATACGGCTAGAAGTGGATGGATCGATTGAGGCTTCACTTTCGGCCTCACTCTCCTGTAGTGGAGAAACTTCCCCCGGAGCTTCGTCTTGGCTACCCCCAGCTATGTTCTGGAGGACACCCTCGTCTTCGGGAGAAGAATCAGCAAGGACCTGACTACCCCCAGTTCCGTCTTGGAGGACTTCTTCGTCTTCGAGGTGCAGATTCACAGGGGCTAGACTACCCCAGCTACGCCCGGGAGGCTGACTTCGTCTCCAGGATGAAGATCCACCCCAGCTGTGCTCTGGAGGACATCTTCGTCTTCAGAAGGAGGATCAACAAGGGCTTGACTACCCCCAGCTTCCTCCAGGATCTTCTTTCTCCCCCGAGTGCCTTCGAACACTCCAAAGGACGGGACAGTTGTCTTGGTTTTCCTCGGCTGGATCTTGGACGAGGACGAGGAGTTGCCAGCCGCCTTTCGGATGGACGAGGAGTTAGAGATTACGTTGCATGAAGAAACCTTTAGTTCTGGCTCCTCTTCAATTGACACCTTCTTCCCGAGGCGACGTCGGAGGGGTGTTGATGATTGTAGCTGCTGGAACACTGACTGCCTTGGTGGTGGGACTGCTATTTTACAACAACAGTTGATGGTGACTACAGCACAGGTATGCCCTGTGAGGGGCGTATTGTGCTTGTCAGTCGACTCTTCTGATCGGCGCTTGTGACTGATCATATTACGCAAATCTTTGGAAGAGAGTGCCACCTTCGTACCCCCATCAGGCGCATAGTAAGGCCAAGCGCCGGGGTGGTTAAGTGAATGCTGCGCCCCCTGATCCAACGCAAAACATGCGCTCAGATCAGTGGTGGGGGAACAACATTTACAGTGACTTGAACGAACCTCAGACGCACAACCAGTGGAGGTGCGGGAGTTTAAGACCATAGGGTTTGCCTTGCTCGACTTGGTTACGAACGCAACAGATGCGCCCAAATGAGACAAGGACTTTGAAGGTCGACTCATTTTCGGCGCAGAAGCACCCGAGTCGACCTTATACAACTTACCATCAGCAGCGCGTATGATTGTGAGCGCATGCTTCTGGTTTGCTGCTGGCATAGCACATTTGAGGCACATGGCCCGTGCTGCCTTAGACTTCTTCGTACCAGCCCGCTGGGGTGTATAGTACTCAGAGTCCAAATTCTCCTCGCCATGATAGCGAGTGAGTCTGTCAAAGACAGAGGCCTTCTATGGCGCATCAGAGGTGATGCGCAGGGCATTAGTTGTGCCCCTGCTCCGTCGACGCATCTTCCTCGTCTGAGAAGGAGACGGCTGGGGAATGTGGTCAGCCGCACGTTTCCCCGAGAGATGCGCTGTACCGGTGGGCGCATCTTGGCTGCTGAGGACGTCAGCAAGAAGGGTAGGCTGCATCGGCGCATCCCCTTCGGTGGTGGTATCAGAGGCGTCGACCTTGTGCACCCAGACTTGGCGAGTCTTCTTCGGCTTCGACAGCCGCTTCGAAGGACTCGTACTGCCTTCAGAGATAAACTCCTCATACGCCTGTTGATTGAGGCGTACGACCAGCGTCCTGTGGGAGGAGCCCACCTTCACGTCGTCGGATTGTGACACAGCTTTTTCGGTGGAAGAGAAAGAGGTCCCTAGCAGAGTCGCCAGCTTGTTTGCCATTAAATCTTTTGATTACAATTTCAATTACAAATAGAACAGTGTTACAATGTAGGACTTAGATGTAGTCCTAGGAGTACACTTTTGTTTATCTGGGTCCCTTGTGCCGATGGAGCGAGTGGTTATACGTTGACTCTGTTGATGATCTGACAACGGTTATCGGTTCTCTGAAGGTCTGAGTTGCTCTGGGTACTGGCGCTTACGGAGAGGAAGAAGACGTTGAGTGTCTGTATCTGCCTCTCTCTGTGTATATGTAGGTTCGTAGCCCTGTGTGTCTGTGTGGAAGAAGAAAATGATCCCCCTATTTATATCTTGCAGGCTGGCTGCTCATGCGCGCATATGTAGGATGTGTCGATTTGTGGGGATGCCACGTGGTGATTGCTGATGGAGGCGTATGGACGATGCACTCTGATTGAGGAGTTGAACCCTTTCTGTTGCCTTTGTGGGCTGCAGCCGAGATGATACGTAGCAATGGAGAGGATCTTTCAGTTGCTAAGATCTTGGGTGATTAGCACCCCTTTATAGGCTGAATCAAGTCAAAGGACACGTGTCGTAGGTCCATGGCTCAAAGATCTCCGATTTGGTGGAGAGTGATCTGATAGGATGCGCCTGGGATTGGGCGCATGAGGAGACTTTGGCTCGCAACCTTCAGGAGTCACGAACCAGTCGGGGCGCACGGCTTTTGAGGCGCATGCGGGGCTTCAGTAGTGACTTTGACTTCTGTCTTTAAGGATCATAAAAAAGTCTGAGGCACGGAGATTTGGGCACATGTCTGTGGAGGCGCATGCGAAATGGTTTGGCGGCCACGTGGCTTGTAACCGTCGGAGAAAGCAATGATGATGCTGACGTCGGCGACACTTTGTCTTCTGAAAAAGCTGTCAACTGTTCAGTCATCGATGGACGTGCTGCCAACTCTGTCAGACTTCAACATTTAATGTTCTTTGACAGGTGATGGGCTGTTGAGTGGGCGCGTTGATCTGCGTTCCACTAGGCGCATGGGGACGCATGGGCGCATCCTTATAAGACGTTTGGTGCTGATGGGCGCGTCATTATGATGCGCGGTCTGACCGATGCATCCGTTCGCATGACGCGTCTTTATTGGTCCGACTGTTGAGTTCTTCGGGGCACTAATGCCTCTCTGACTTAGCTGAATTCGAAGAGGCGAATTCATTCATCATAATTACAAGTTCATTGCACTGACTTCGGGAAGGTTGCCACTTGGCGCATAGGTTTGATTTGCCCTGGCCTATGAATAGCAACAGTTTGAGAGAGTTTTGTTGTCTCTCCCTTGACTTCTCGACGAAGATGGATTCGACTGATCCTCCTCCTTGGCAAGACGTTGTACTGTGGATGATGGTTCTCCTTGTTCGAAAAAGTTTTGACAGTGAACTCCTTCAGAAGATGAGATCCCCAGGCTGGTAGATGCGCCTGTGCATTGACGAGGAAGTGATTCACTCTGACGGGGCGGAGTGATGCGCTGGGATATGCCGGGCTAAGACGATGCAGCAAGCTGAGACATCTGAGTGATGGGCCTAGTTGAGAGTAGGTTGTTACAAAGTCTTCAATTGGCATCATGTTTCTGAGATGATGTCGGACAGGCACAGCATATGGTAACTGCTGGAACACAGAATGCCTTGGTGGTGGAGCCACTGTCTTGCGGCAACATCAGTTGATGGCGACCGTAGCACAAGTGTGCCCTGTGAGGGGCGTATTATGCTTGTCGGTCGGCTCTCCTGATCGGCGTTTGTGAATGATCACATTGCGCAAATAGTTAGAGGAGAGTGCCACCTTCACACCCCCTTCAAGCGCATGGCAAGGCCAAGCGCCGGGGTGGTCAAGTGAGAGTGCCACCTTTACACCCCCATCAGGCGCATGGCAAGGCCAAGCACCGGGGTGGTCAAGTGAATGCTGCGCCCCCTGATCCAATGCCAAACATGCGCTCAGATCAGTAGCGGGGGTACAACATTTAAAGTGACTTGAACGAGCCTCAGACGCACAACCAATGGAGGCACGGGAGTTCAAGACCACAGAGTTTGCCCTGTTCGACTTGGTTGCGAACGCAGTAGATGTGCCCAAGTGAGACAAGGACTTTGAGGGTCGGCTCATTTCTGGCACAGAAGCATCTGAGTCAACCTTGTACAGCCAACCATCAGCAGCGCGCATGATTGTGAGCGCATCCTTCTGGTTTGCCGTTGGCATAGCACGTTTGAGGCGCATGGCCCGTGTCGCCTTAGAGTTCTTCTTACTAGCCCGCGAAGGCGCATAGTGCTCAGAATCTAACTTTTTCTCGCCACGACAGCGAGTGAAGAACTTGCAGCCAACCCAGAAGAAGAGAAGAACTACTGCAACTTTTTATGGCTCGAACGGGCTCCCTGGATAACGGGCTCCCTTTTCTTTATTTATTTTGGTGCCCTCTTCAAAGGAGGCAAGAGGGCTCTATATATAGAGTGGAATGAGACCTCTCTTCTTCTCCTTTCCGATGTGGGATTAAAAGTAATATCCCTCTTTTTTCATGCTTCTACCGTCTAATGTTGACCAACTGTTGACTTTCAGTCAACTGGTCAACTCTAGTTTAGTTTCGGTCAATTCTAGTCACTTATAGGCTAAGTTTGACTCTCGGTTGACTTTTGTTGACTTTTGGTCAAAATGGTCAACCGAAGTCAAAACTAGTCTAGGAGCGCTATATCTGACCATTACCAACCAAGGGAACCAAATTCTAACCATATCTTAATCCTAAACCACTTACCTAAGCTACTAGGTAAATACCCATACTTACCCTTTATAAGGTATTCTCGATACCTTGCCCATTACAAAGGAAACCCCGCTAATTCTCAAGATACTAGCCTAGGCTCCTTAGGGTAGTTAGATACTATCCTATCTAAGGTTTACCTACCAAGAATTATATGTTTCCTAGATATCTAGTCCATCTTAGGTCACATGTTGATTATTCAACATTACCTTATCCTATATCATTCTCACATCTAACTAAACACTCACTCACTCACTCACACAAACAATACTCACTCACTCACTCACTCACACAAACAATACTCACTCACTCACTCACTCACACAAACAATACTCACTCACTCACTCACTCACATGTGGTCACATATAACACCACACATATAGGCTCTCCTATAGGCTCACACACATTGATATATAGGCACTTACATAACTCACACACATACACACATATAGAAACTAAAATGGGAATGAATAAGGGTTAAGTATAGGCTGAATTTATGGACTATTGTAGGACTGATTTTAGGGGCTAATGGTTGTCCATTGGACTGGTTTAGGGGCTGATTTAGAGTTGCTTATAGGCTGAGTTTAGGGGGCTAAATAGGGCCTGAAATGTGTGATCCCCTGCCCCCATAAACTTCTACTAAATAGCAGTAACTTACTGCTACTGCTGCTGTTTGTAACAGTCCCCTTTGGGGACTGTTCAGCCTGGAAATCAGTCCCCTGTGTGGGGACTGATACACCCATAGCTGCTGTCCATAACAGCAGCCAACAGTCCCTCACTCCTCTCTCATTCACTCCTCTATATCCCTCTAATCTCTCACTCTCTCTAACTCTATACAAACACACACACACACTAAAACTTATTCCCTCTACCACTCTCTATTCCCCCTTGGCCGAAATCCCTCACACCCCTATATGAATATATTATGACACTAAAACACACCAATATTTATATATATATATATATATATATATATATATATATATATATATATATATATATATATATATATATATATATATATATGATACATGAAGAACACATTCTCTAAACATGTAAAATCTGTGATTTAATAACTAAATAATCATTCACACAATATAATTAAATACAAGTGTCCAAAAGTAGGATTTTCCACTAGGACACAATCCCACACATAGGACACACCTATAAGTCTCCAAATGGATACGAAATGGACACAAATGGAGATACAACCATGGGAGTCATTCCTATGGGTCTAAAATCATCCTATATGCATGAGAAAATGAAAAGAAGAAGAGATTTATACCTTCCGGTAGATCGAATCTAGGAAAAACCCTCCCGATACGACACCGACACGTAGGAATCCCAAATGGACACGAATGAGATCCGAATCCTCCCAAACTTGGCTAGCTCCTTTCTTTGCTTGAGTAGAGAAGGAAAGAAGAAGATTGGGTGGAGAAAGGGATTGATTTGGTGGAGAAATCAATAGGAGTTCTTCTCTAAAATTTGGAAAAGAACAAGAGAGAGAAAGTGGAGTGGGAAATAAAACAAAGAGGCTCTATCTGTCACGACCCGTTACCCAAATTGTTGGACCGGGCCGAGCCATGTCCAGTCTATGCTTGTTAAAGCGTAGTAAGCTGTTTCTAAGAATAGACAATAAAGGATCTAAGCTACTAACAGTTCTAATATCACATTTAAAGGTTCATTACAACACAGCATCTATAAGCGAAGGTAAACAAGTACAGACTTAATAATACACTTCCAAAGTATCTAACTGGAGACAAGGTCCAGTATCCAAATGTAAGTACAGACCAAAGTCTAAGTCTCAAAACACCTGAAAGATAATTAAGCAATGTTCCCCGCTGGGGCCTCTTCTGGAGCTAAGGCCAGGTCCTCAAAATCAGTGCCATAGTATCAATCACATAGCATTTCCTTCTCGAAAAGTGAACCTACAACGTTATCATGTCCGGACGGGAGCAAGTACAACCTCTACAACTAAAGTACTGAAATAAATAATGAAAGAGATGTACAACAAGAAACATGGTGTGATAAGTCTATAAACATGAAATACTGGAAACATGGCCTCATGGTACAACTGGGATCACAGTATCATAGTAACATAGGGAACATGGCATATCTGGAATCATGGTATGACTGGAATTACAGTATCATAGTAAAATAGGGAACATGGCATATCTCATAGTCTATCATGGCAAGGACACATATGTCATATAGACAGATGTATATATAATATTTAAAACTGTAGCAGGTATGTGATCGTCAATAGGTGTACAATATACTGAGGCACAATGTAAATAAAATGTACATACGTACAAGTGCACAAGCATAGGTGTACATCCGTACAGAAATGCGGGATAATGGCCTACGGCACAGTAATATGTAGAATGAAACTTTGCTCGGTACGATAAAGGGGGCATGATTACGTACTCAATTGTCAGTTTTCCCATAACCCATATTCTAACATGTGAGAGATACGAGAACAGTAAAAACATATGAAAGATACTGTGAGCAGTATAAGCATGGTAGGTACTGGGAGCAGTATAAAACATGTAAATACTCAGAGCAGTATAAAGTATAGTGAAACATGTACTAAGAACCAGTAAGAAGCATGTGAAGATATAAGAACTGTCCTAAGCATGTCAGGTACTATAAGTAATACAACCTGTGAAGATTTAACTTGCTACCTCAAGGATCAGTATTTTAACAGGGTTAATACATGTTCTAACATTAAAAGACAGTAAATGAGTTTGTAGATGTACTTGCCTCGAGCAAAGAAAGAATACTAGTACGAAGAAATAGATATCCGGTGTCCTTTCAATAATGATATACAAACTCAGCCTCTAAGTTATGTTCAAGATTTTACACTAGTGGTGTGACACGACTCCTAACTGGATACTAGCCAAGTGGAGACCTAGCATAAAAGTCCAATGTGGAGAGCTACTATATCCAAACTAATTTTCTAGGGTCTTTACACTAGTGTAGGGTGAGGTCCAATACTACAATAACTCAAAACAACACAAAAAGTTGCAAGTCGTAATTATTCAATAAATAAATCAAACTGTACCCTATGTTTCAACAATTTTTGAGATAGACAAAAAGCTCAAGTTTACATAAAATAAAGTACCAAAATGATCCTTGTTAATTATAGAAATTTATACTAATTTTCCTGGAATTTATAAACCCTCATAAATATTTATTAAAAATCAACAAACACATGTATCCTGAAAATGAGTTCTGTTTTTCTATTTTTATAAAATACCAAAAGTATTTTTTAAATGTTAGAAAAATTATAGTAAATTAGCTAAATTAACATAGTATTTAAATAAAATTTTTCTCAGATTTTTACAGCAATTAAAATATATATAAAAATTCAAAAACAGAAAGTAACAATTTTTAGAAAAATAATTAATTACAAATTAAGGATGATACATAAGCAAAATCTACAGATGTTGTCGGATGATAAAATAAATATCACCCACGTGTCCAGAACGGTCAAATTAGCTAGGATAGCCTACCCTTAAGTCCAATTTGTACACATGGGCAAAATAGTAATTTCGGGTCAAAATGATATCCGCCGTTGGACACACTTTGTACCGAAAAATGTGTCGGAATAGAAGTCTACAAAACCTAGCAAATTATATGTCCACGAATCCAGAATGATGATACGAACCCAACGGTATGTCCGAAATAGGATTCCGATGTGCCGATCTCAAAATGACACGTTGACGCGAACATTTAGAATCCGGTTTGCATCGAAATGCGTACCGGATCAAATGTCTTCAAAACTCAGCAAATTATATGTCAACGAGTCCAGAATGACGATACGAACTCAACGGTATATCCGGAATTGGATTCCGATGAGCCGATCTCAAAGTGACCCGTTGACTCGGAATGTGGATCCCACTTTGCACCGAAATACGTACCAGGATCCACGTTCTCCAAATCAAGCAAACTTTATATAAAAACATGCCAGAACGATGCCACGAGTCAACTGGTGGTGTCAGAAATTGAATCCGGAGTCCCGGATTCAAAAATGGAATTTGACAAGTGTAAATTAAAGAATTCGGACGGCCAATTTTGACGTTGAATTCGACCAAGCTTATAATAAAACGAAACTTAAAGGAGGCAGGAAGAGGGTTATACCAGCTGCACACAGGAACTGGTAGCGTGCAAAACGGAGCTGCGATGACGAAGATACGAACCCGCAAAGTTGGCATCATGAAACTGTCCAAAAAAAGTTCAATTTAAAATGTCAACTTGGTAGCTAGTTTTGAGGTATCAAACGACGAAAATAACGGACGAAAATTGAGGGGAGTGAAATGCTATATACCGAGATTGCGACGGAGTAAGGAGTTCGCCGATCCAACGGTCAGATCTCCCGAAAAACACGTACAAAGTTGCTGTGATGGGACACGAATTTTGAGTTTCAAACTCGCGCGTCCCGACGGGGTTCCGTTCAAAACGTACGAATAGCCTATGCGTCGCGCCGGGGAGGATGGTGGTGGACTGGGGGAGGTCGTCTGGGGTGCACGAATGGCCGGAAGGGGCTCGCCGGCGGCGGCGGCTGGCCGCGGTGGTCGCGTGCCATGCGCCGCCGCGTGTGCGGCGGTGGCGCGACACCCACTGCTGCTACTCGCAGCTGCTACGCTACTTTTGCAGCGCTGCTCGACAGTGCGGGGGTGCTCGCCGGCCTGGCGTGGTGGTTACGGCGGTGGCCGGAGCGGGGCCAGGCGGCGGGGTGGTGGAGACGAAGTGGTGGTGGTGCATGGTGACTGAGATGGTGTTGATGATATTAGTGGTGATGGTGGTGATGTTAGTAGGAGTGAAGGTGGTGGTGCATGGTGACTGAGATGGTGGTGGAGGTCGGTTATGGAGGGAGGGAGGTTCGGCCGAGTGAGAGGGAGAGGGAGTGGGGATGTGTGTGTGTGTGTGTTGTGTTTTACATAAAGAGAGAGAGAGTGTATATAGGTGTGTGTGTATAATAATATAAAGAGAGAGAAAGAGAGATATTTGAGAAAAGAGAGAGAGAGAGAGGTCGGTTTAGAATGGGGGGGTTGTGTGCTGTAAAGGAAGGGTAAGGAGGGGTGATGTGTGTAATAGGAGAGAGAGAGAGAGAGTGTTATATATATATATATATTATATATATTTGTAAAGTAGAGAGAGAGAGAGGAAGTGATATTTCCAAAATAGGAAAAAAAAATATTGTGTGGGGTATTTGGGCAGTCATGGGAGGACAACATGGAGCTTGGGTTCGGGTTCGGTCGAGCTGGGTCTGGTCAAAATCGGACAAGGTGAAATAATTAAATTAAATAGGTATTTATAATCACGGGTAAATAAATAACATGCGGGGACTCAAATAAATGGGACACAAGTTTCATGTGGGTTGTAGGCTTCATGTGGGCCCTGCCCATACTTTGGGTTGACTAGGTTGGATCGATGTCGGGTTCCAAAATTAAATTAGAAATTAAATCAGGTCTTACGGTAGATAATTAATTGGACTAAATTGATCCGAAAGTTGTGCGAAGAAAATGAAGCACAAAATGGAGTGTCTGAGTGGGACACGAAGGTCATGGGTGAAGAGCGTCTCGAGTAGATCTTCATGAAAAGTTGGTTCTGAGAAAACGACTGGTCTGGTGCTCCTAAATTAAAAGTCACGGTGACGTGTGTAGAAGCATGGAATGTCAGAACCGGAAATCCTATGCGCTAGACACTACATGCGCCAGAGCTCGGACAAAGTACTTCACAGCAAAACAACAAGTATAGACATTGAAAGAGGACTTTTTTTATTACATATAAAAGTCTATTACATCTCTAGAAAAGATTGTACAAAGGAGAATTTCTACAAAGAAAAGATCCTAAGTCTACAGCCAGCAGCCATCATACGCCCTCAAATAGGCGCAGCAATCGCCATGCGCCCTCAATCAGGGCATCCCACCATGCGCTCTCAGCAGGGCACATCCTTTTCAGCAGCTCAGTTATGTGCATCCTCAGTTATGTGCATCCCTTCAGCAGCCCAGTTATGTGCCGCTCTTCCAACCAGGCTCACCGCTGCCTGAATGCTTCGACTAATGAAGCATTTATTGAGCAGAACGAGGGTGGCAATCAACCCTATAGCTGGAGGAAGTGCTCCCCAAACCGAGGAAGAGAAGAGCACCGCAAGCCAACCTGTGGCCAGGGGAGGCTTCAAAAGAGCCTCCAAAGGCCAAGGAAGATCGTAATCGAAATCGCGGCTAAAGGAGCAGCTTTTAACACAACCAGAGTGGGCAACACCCACTTTGAAGGAAGAAAGAGCCCAGCCCCGCAATTCCGATCTATGGCTCTTCCTGCACAACAAAGACGAGGCTCAAGCATCCCGATCTTTGGATGCAACAGGCACTTTCCGCCTGCCTCGGAAGCCCTCAACTCCGACTTTTGGATGTAACAGTCAGCTTCAAGTTCATCAATGAAGACATGGCATCGCATCTTCACCCTCGGAAGCATCTCGTCAACAGAATGCATTCGAGTAAATAAATTCATGTCGGAAGAACGTGAGAGAGCGAGAAGCAAACTCTCTCCATGCCATTATTTATAGGCCGGGCAAATCAAACCCATGCGCCAAGTGGGTGGCTCTCCGAATTCTGTGCAATGAATTTGCATTAAATGGATGAACCGGACGCTTCAAAATCAGCCAAGTCAAAACGGCTATTTAAAGCACTCGAAGATCGTAACAGTCGCACCATTAAAGACATGTCATGAAGCGGATGCGCCGGCCAGACCGCGCATCACACAGACGCGCCCTTCAACATCAAGCGCATCACACAGACGCGCCCTTCAACACCAAGCGCCTTACAGGAGATGCGCCCCCATGCGTCCCCATACGCCTAGTGGAACGCCGATCGATGCGCCCACTCAGCTGTCCATCGAATGTCAAAAACATTAAATGCTGAACTGACAGAGTTGGCAGCACGCCTCCCAAAGTCTGAACAGTTAGCAGCTTTTTCAGAAGACGAAGCGTCTGCAACGTCAGCATCATCATTACTTTCCTCCGACGGCTACTGCCACGTGGCCACCCAATCATCTTGCATGCGCCTCCGCAGCCATGCGCCCAAATCTGCATGCGCCTCAAAAGCCATACGTCTCAGACTTTTCACTGATCCCTAAAGACAGAAGGAAAGTCACCAATAAAGCTTCGCATGCGCCTCAAAAGCCATGCGCCCAGAATGGTCCATGACTTCTAAAGGTTACGAGATAAAGTCTCCTCATGCGCCCAATCCTAGGCGCATCCTACTAGATCATTCCCCATCAAATTCGAGATCTCCGAGCCATGGGTCGACGACACGTGTCCTTTGACTCAACTCACCCAAGATCTCAGCAACAGAAAGATCTTCTCCTCTGCTACGTGCCTGCTCACAACAGCAGCATAAAGAATTCAACCCCTCAATCAGGGCGCATCGTCCATGCACCTCCATCAGCAATCACTATGTGGCGTCCCCACGTCAAAGTGCATCCTACATATGCGCGCATGAGCAGCCAGCCTGCAAAGCTATAAATAGAGGGATCATTTCCTTCTCACCCACGCACAACACAGACAGGAACGAACCCACCACCAGAGAGGCAGATACAGACACTCAACGTCTTCCTCCTCTCAGCAAGCTCCAGCACCCAGAGCAATCCAAACCTTCAGAGAACCGATAACCGTCGTCAGATCGTCAACGGAGTCAACGTATTACCACTCGCTTCATCGGCACAAGGGACCCAGACAAACAAAAGTGTACTCCTAGGACAACGTCTAAGTCCTATATTGTAACACTGTTCTGTTTGTATTGAAATTTATAATCAAAGAATTTTAATGGCAAAAAAGCTGGCAACCCTGCTGGGGACCTCTTTCTCCTCCACCGAGAAAGCTGTGTCGTAATCCGACGACGTGAAGGTGGGCTCCTCCCACAAGACGCTGGTCGTACGCCTCAATCAATAGGTGTATGAGGAGTTCATCTCTGAAGGAAGTACGAGTTGTCACGACCCGCACCCACCGTGAGGGTACGAGTACGTAACCGCGCCCAGCCTATGCCGCAGTGTCGGCGGTAGAACGCTGTTCTAGGTCATGAACTATAACTAGCTAACATGTAATACTCTCCAAAAGGAGTCCAACACAGAGGTACAACTCAATCACAAACTAAGGTAGAATGTAGCACGAATGAAAATAGATAAGAGAATCCTCAACTGAGGTACAACAGAAATGAAATACAAGTCTAATCATCACTAAAAATATACAACTCTGAATCAAGAACAACAATTAAACATAAAATGGAAAAACAGTCTAAGCTATCTATACTAAGCAGGGTATCGTCCTCAGCAGCTGCCTGAACCTCCCCAGGGGTCCAGGTCGCGAGTGTCATCTAGGTAAGCTCCAAGTAAGGGGTACAGGGTTCCTCATCATCCTCTGTAAAATTTTCAACAGGTCCAGTCAGGACGGGAGCGAGCACAGTACATCTCAACAGTTCATAGTAGGTTAGAAAATATAATCATGCAGTAAAGTAAGATACATGTACTGAAAGAATGCTGTATATAAACAAAGAGAGAGCTGTAATAGAAATATCTACTATAAATAAGAGCTACCAGTGACTAGTGATTTAGAGTACAAAGTCGACATGTGAACGGCTTGATTTGTACATGGCTATACTAAAGAGGCGTACATGGCTATTCTACTTTGGAAATTGTTCACATGACTATTTATACTCCCCCGTACCCCCAATTAATACACAAGGATCCAGCCAGGTTATGTTATATGATGCTATGTAACAGCCCCCGAAGGGTGGTAGACCCCGAAGGTGATAAGACCTCGAAGGTAATAGGACTCCGAAGGTAATAGACCCCGAAGGTAGTGGACCCCGAAGGTAGTAGACCCCGAAGGTAGTACATAGCAGTCCCATAAATGGGATAAGGATTCTAGGAAGACTCTACGATCATAAGAGTATATGTCGTAAGTGATCAAAGAACCAATGAAGCATATGGTACGTCATGTAAGTGAAACGCACAGAACATGTAGTACGTGATGCTCCCTAAGGATAACATCTCAAGAAGGGATCCATATAGTACCAATCCGTGCGACCAACGTGACAGTACAAGTAAAGTAATCTACTGCAGGAAATAATTCTAAGCAGGATATGAAATGATCAGAGAATGTACTCGCCTAGTATCTGAAAAGCTGTAAAAATGTACTGTCCGAGATGAGGTACCTGACTCCTAGTTAGAGCAACACAAGTCACAACAAGCCCAGAATGGTAAATAGATGCACTACTATGAGTTCTACATGAATCTAGGTCGATCTAGACCAAGTCAACTCTTGGTCAACTTCAGTCAACTATACCAGTCAAACTAGGTCAACTATGGTCAAGATAGTCTAGACTCAACTATCTAGGTCTAACAAGTCTAATCAGCCTATTCTAGCAGCACTCATCACATCACAAGCCTTATAAGTCTATCACACACAAATCACATGTGTGTATATATATGCCATATATACATAGGCTATAATATAGGAATCTACATAAGCCAATACAATCTATATTGGTAAATACATTGCTTCTACACATATATACATATATTACACTAAGCTAATATAGTTATCACACACATATATATAGGCTACATCATATTCATGAATCTCACATATATATATACATGAATATAGGCTTACACCTATACGACAATATATATATAGAGCATATATAACTATAGGTGAAACTCTATCTACCACATTAACACTTTTAGCCATATATAGCATATATACATACAGAGGGATATAGAGAAGAGCATGCAAGGGGGTTCATGTGTATTAGTGAGAGTGTAGGGTGCACAGTAATCTCAGGTTTTGTACATGTATAGGAATCTCATAAAATGGTTGAAATTATATGTAGTGTGTGTCTAGGTAGAACCTGTGTTAACAGCCAATTCAAACTCTCAGATTTCTAACATACAATTACAGTTCAATTTTAAGGATAGAAGCAATGCAATGAAAGGGAAATTTAGTTGGCATGAAGGAATTATCAATGATGAACATTGTGTTCTTGGGTCACTGTCATGACAGTGAATGTTATTATATATGCAAGAGAGGTACACAAGTGTATGGGTGTGTGTCTTATGAATGTCACAAATATGCTAAGTGTGTGTGTCATGGGGAGTGTCCAAGTCATAAAAATAGGGCTAAAATGAAGAACATTGAACACATCATGTACTAATGCTCTTGACAATAAGGAAGCAATGAAATTACATTTTAAAAGGACAGTTAAGAAGGGGAGTCATTTTAGTTTACAGAAAATTAGAAATCAGCTCAACTAACAGTATAGCTAAGGCTAACATATGTGTGTGGGTGTGTGTACTGTCAATGACAGTTCAAGGCAACCTGTGTGTGTAAATACAGGATAATATGGCAGACAATAGGGTAGGAAACAATGTATATATTAGGGTGTGGGTGTGATCAATACCCTGAAATCCAGTGAGCTAATCTAGAAGAAATTAGTGAACTATTATAGGAATCAGTGGCCCTGTGTGCAGTGGGTGGTAGGCAATAGTTCATGATCTTAGGTTTGTGTATGTCTCAGATTTAGGCTAACAGTTATAACATCAACCCCCAATTCTCAGGTTTTAAGAGATTATTCTCAGGTTTAGCATTATGTAGGAAAACAAGGAAGGGAAAAACAATCAAGGACAGTCCAAGAAAACAGGGAGCTGATATCAGATTTAACATTGAATCAATCCACAGTTCAAAAATGGAACTGGAACACACCAAATCCAGTTTAGTTTAAAACTGGAACTCTTCAACCCAATGCAATAATTCCCAGGTTAAAGGAAACTCATAGTTAAAGAAAGGGGACATTAATCACAGGTTTAAAACTGGAACTAATGCTATCCTCAACACAAGGCAGTGAACCATTAGTTCCCAGGTTTTTGCAAAACTCTAAAACAGTTCAAATGAATGAGTTGGATTAACATATATCCCAGGTTTATCATATTAACATCATTGATTAAAAAGGGAAAAAAAATCAGTGAACTAATCTAGTCAATAGGAAACCAATCTCAGGTTATATTACATGAAGCATAAATCCATTTAGTTAAACAACTCATCAAATCCTATCTACACCACCCAAACCAAATTTCGAGTGCCAAAAGCTTATCTAACATGTAACATGGTATGTGGGTTAATTTTAATTGAAAGAACATAATCAGGAAAAAGAGATTAAATCATTTCAAAACTGAACTGGGAAACAGTATCTTAGTGTATCAGGATTTCCACTATTCTACAACATTTCGAACCAAACACTATCCAAAACCAAAATAACTTAAATAGCATAGTGTAACAGAGATTAAAAGTGATCATTAGGATCTAAATGAGCATTAAACAACATTTTACAATCATTTAAAAATGATTTAAACAACCAAGACACACTGCACACGCACGCACCCAACAGTGGACCCGTGTACATGGAATATCGTGTCCGACACGACACGAGGACACGTGCAACTTGACACACAGGGTGGCAGACATTGCCCCTTGGTGTGTGTCAAGTTTCAAGTGTCCACGACGCGTGTCCGTGTCGCAATCCTGCCCGAGCAGCAGGGCACGCATAGTGCCTGTGCACGCGCGCGCGCGACCACGAGTACACGCGCTCGTGTCGACTCGACACGACACTAAGGTGTGCTCAGTGCTATAGAAACGTGTAAGCAAGATCAAAACCTAGCATCCTATTCAAAAACAATCTATAAAAACAATCGAAATGCCCTTTGAGACATTTCGACAAACACAATGCAAACGACACTGATACGTGTCCAAATAGGACACGAAACTTATGATACCTGACACGAAACCTATACAGACACTTAGGGGACTCCTAGGGTTTCCTAACCATGAAGAGAAATCAAAAATCCATGGAGAAATGAGAAAGTTACCTATTGTGTTCCTTCACAAGGAAAAGCCCCAAAATTGAGATCTCCTCAAGCTAGCCAATGGCTCCAAATTGTATCAATCCTGAGAATAGCCTCCACCAACAGTAGGGGGACACTAATTAGGTTACAATGGAAGAAGTTTCAATGAAAATGGATTAATATTGAATAAACTATGAAGGATTTCAATAGAGAGCAAACCTTTCCTTAGAAAAATGGAGGGATGAATAAAGAGCAGGCACAAACTTTGAGAGGGATTTTATAGCAAGGAGGGTGAATCCCTAGGCTTGTCATAATGTTAGGGTTAGGGTTTTGGGATTCAATCTAAGGGCTCTCATCCCATCTAGCATATTCAATGGTCAAAATCAAGGTCCTCCTTTAATCAAGTTGCAACCTAGTCATTCTAACTAGTCATGACTAACCATGACCAACTCAATTTCTAACTTAGTCTAACCATGACTAACTAGGACTAACCTAGGTTAGGTCAATTCTAGGTTGGGACTACTAACAATCACATGGCAATTAATTAAATAATATTAAATCACACCATTTAATATAGTATATATTAATTCCAAATAATTATAATAATTTCAAATAAATTCAAGATAACCAATATCCTCAAGCTAAATGTAATAAACAAAATCTCTACCCATATGGTTAGGCTCTAGGGCAGGCAGTTCACTACGGCTTCACTAGCTGCACACCAAATCACAAGTCATGATTTAAATAGTTTTAAAAATTATTAAAAATCACCAAAAATCATATTATTAAATTTAAAAACCATAATTAAATAATTTAAATACAAAATTTCAAAATTACCCTCATTTCAGAAACTGGGTGTTACAATCCTACCCACCTTAAAAAAATTTTGTCCTCGAAATTAAGATGGTAGCAGTCTCTCTAGGTCAAACACCCCACAATCAAAGTCTCAAACATACCGTCAGATAATCATATGCGTCTGTCCATAATCATGATACTCAGAATCTCCGTCATGCTAGTGAACAAGGCTACGATAATCACAGAGTCCTCGACTAAGGCACATACCTCTAGAATCATGGTATTTAAAATTTTTGCGTTGCCGCATGCTTGGCAGCGAAAACTTTAAATTCCCACACCCGAGAAATACATCCTAAATCTGACTATATGTCCTCACTATGCCAGCTAACATGACTTATCGAAGATTCTAGATTCCATAACTGGGTGACCTAGCCCATATGATTCATCTCAGAAGGAAATCAAACATAACACAAGGACAACAGGACAAAATTGATAAATCAACTAGGAACGGAAGGAATTGAAATTTCAAGGCAGTTATAAGAGACAATTGCAGAATTTGATTCAAAAGAACGAAACCTGTAACTAGATCTCCAACGACCTGAGCATCTTCGACTGTCCTGGCGAAAGCTCGCCCTTGCTGGCCTCCTCCGGCCTGCTGCTGATGCTGCATGTACCTCTGCTGCTGAGTCGGTAAGGGTAATCCCCTCTGCTGGCCTACCGGAGCCCTAGCTCCTGTTCCCTGAACTGCCTGTCCTGATGACTCAGGACACTCTCTCAGACGATGATCGGATCCCCCGCAAAGCAAACATCTGCCCAACCTCTTCCGGCACTCGCCCCAACTATGCCCTGGTCTCTTATAGAAGGGGCAAATAATAACTAGCTGCTGTTCCGGGGCCTGCTGCTGCCTCTGTGGCTGCTGCGTCTGCTGAAAGGGTACACAGCCCTGAAACTGACGCTGCTAAAGGTAGACCCTCGGCTGCTGGTACTGCTGCTGAAACTGTAGAAGTAGCATCTGATGCTGGAACTGTAGAGGTATCATCTGTTGCGGATACTGTTGCTGAAACTGTAGGGGTAGCATATGCTGCGGATACTGCTGCTAAATCTGCAAGCGGGGCATCTGATGTAGATACTGCTGCTGAGTCTGTAGGTAGGGCCTCTTGGCCGGGCCTGCACTGCCACTAGCTCCCTGAGTGTCTCGCGTCCTCTTCTCCTTCAGTCCAAGATCGTCCTCCGCTGTCATGGCTCCTACCAGAATCTGCTCGAAAGTGGCGTCGCGGCCGCTCTTAGTATATGACTTGATCTCCTTGATCAAACCCTTGCTGAACCTCCTCGCCTTCCCAACCTCGGTAAGGTCCTCGATGAATCTGCTCAAACGGGTGAACTCTCCAGCGTACTCCTCAACGGTCTGGTTCCCCTGAACCAAACTCTCGAACTGCGTCTCCAGAGCACGGAGAGCTATATCAAGAAAGAATTTCTCCTTGAACAGCTTCTTGAACGCTGCCCAAGTTTGACCGGCTGTACCAATCCTCGGGTCCGTCTGGTACCAGGTATGGGCCAAGTCCTGCATCTGACTGGCGGCTGCCTCGATCTGTAATCCTGCTGGTATCTGTGCCAATCGGAATATTTCCTCAATGTGCTCTATCCAATCGTCAGCGTATATGATGCCCTCTGTACCCTTGAAGTCTCGGGGTCCTATCTTCTTGAAGGAATGGATGTCTAGAGTCCTCGGCTGATACGGCTGCATCTGACCTCCCTGTGGCTGAGCAGCCACTAGCTCTACTGTTGTTCTGACTAACTGATGAGTATCATGCATGCTCTGTCGGATATCAGCAGACTGGCTTTGCTGTATCTGTCGCTGAGACTCCAAGAACTGCTGAAAAAGGGCAAACATCTGAGCCGCATCCACTGTCCCTGAAGGTAACTGCTGCTGGAACATATCTGTGATGACGGGAGAAGACCTCCGGACAGGTGGAGGTGCACTCCCAAAAGCTACAGAAGCTCCTATATGAGCAGAAATAGGGGGTACTGTGGTCCCAGCATCCACAATCGGGTGAGGGGTGGTAGGCCTCTCACCAGCGTCTGCTGAGCCAGAGCGATGCGATCGTGTCTCAATCACCATCCTGGAGACAGATCAAACAAGGAGTCAATACTGAGATAGAAACGATAGTTCAAGGGAGGACAGTTGTTCAAGGAAGTAAATTTTCAACAGGAATTTAGTTGGCAGGAATCCAGTTAAGAGTTTTTCCTAATGTGATTGAGTACCTCAAAATAATCCTATTCCTACTGCAGGCTGTAGTGGTACTCTAGTTCGAACACCACTACACAAACTCGACCTGCATGGGCCACCACTAAAAACGTGTCACGACCCGCACCCACCGTGAGGGTACGAGTACGTAACAGCGCCCAGCCTACGCCGCAGTGTCGGCGGTAGAACGCTGTTCTAGGTCATGAACTATAACTAGCTAACATGTAATACTCTCCAAAAGGAGTCCAATACAGAGGTACAACTCAATCACAAACTAAGGTAGAATGTAGCACGAATGAAAATAGATAAGAGAATCCTCAACTGAGGTACAACAGAAATAAAATACAAGTCTAATCATCACTAAAAATATACAACTCTGAATCAAGAACAACAACTAAACATAAAATGGAAAAACAGTCTAAGCTATCTATACTAAGCAGGGTATCGTCCTCAGCAGCTGCCTGAACCTCCCCAGGGGTCCAGGTCGCGAGTGTCATCTAGGCAAGCTCCAAGTAAGGGGTGCAGGGTTCCTCATCATCCTCTGTAAAATTTTTAACAGGTCCAGTCAGGACGGGAGCGAGCACAGTACATCTCAACAGTTCATAGCAGGTTAGAAAATATAATCATGCAGTAAAGTAAGATACAGGTACTGAAAGAATACTGTATGTAAACAGAGAGAGAGCTGTAATAGAAATATCTACTATAAATAAGAGCTACCAGTGACTAGTGATTCAGAGTACAAAGTCGACATGTGAACGGCTTGATTTGTACATGGCTATACTAAAGAGGCGTATATGGCTATTCTACTTTGGAAATTGTTCACATGACTATTTATACTCCCCCGTACCCCCAATCAATACACAAGGATCCAGCCAGGTTATGTTATATGATGCTATGTAACAGCCCCCGAAGGGTGGTAGACCCGGAAGGTGATAAGACCCCGAAGGTAATAGGACCCCGAAGGTAATAGACCCCGAAGGTAGTGGACCTCGAAGGTAGTAGACCCCGAAGGTAGTACATAGCAGTCCCATAAATGGGATAAGGATTCTAGGAAGACTCTACGATCATAAGAGTATATGTCGTAAGTGATCAAAGAACCAATGAAGCATATGATACGTCATGTAAGTGAAACACACAGAACATGTAGTACCTGATGCTCCCTAAGGATAACATCTCAAGAAGGGATCCATATAGTACCAATCCGTGCGACCAACGTGACAGTACAAGTAAAGTAATCTACTGCAGGAAATAATTCTAAGCAGGATATGAAATGATCAGAGAATGTACTCGCCTGGTATCTGAAAAGCTGTGAAAATGTACTGTCCGAGATGAGGTACCTGACTCCTAGTTAGAGCAACACAAGTCACAACAAGCCCAGAATGGTAAATAGATGCACTACTATGAGTTCTACATGAATCTAGGTCGATCTAGACCAAGTCAACTCTTGGTCAACTTCAGTCAACTATACCAGTCAAACTAGGTCAACTATGGTCAAGATAGTCTAGACTCAACTATCTAGGTCTAACAAGTCTAATCAGCCTATTCTAGCAGCACTCATCACATCACAAGCCTTATAAGTCTATCACACACAAATCACATGTGTGTATATATATGCCATATATATATAGGCTATAATATAGGAATCTACATAAGCCAATACAATCTATATTGGTAAATACATTGCTTCTACACATATATACATATATTACACTAAGCTAATATAGTTATCACACACATATATATAGGCTACATCATATTTAGCTATCAATCATGAATCTCACATATATATATACATGAATATAGGCTTACACCTATACGACAATGTATATATAGAGCATATATAACTATAGGTGAAACTCTATCTACCACATTAACACTTTTAGCCATATATAGCATATATACATACAGAGGGATATAGAGAAGAGCATATAAGGGGGTTCATGTGTATTAGTGAGAGTGTAGGGTGCACAGTAATCTCAGGTTTTGTACATGTGTAGGAATCTCATAAAATGGTTGAAATTATATGTAGTGTGTGTCTAGGTAGAACCTGTGTTAACAGCCAATTCAAACTCTCAGATTTCTAACATACAATTACAGTTTTTAAGGATAGAAGCAATGCAATAAAAGGGAAATTTAGTTGGCATGAAGGAATTATCAATGATGAACATTGTGTTCTTGGGTCACTGTCATGACAGTGAATGTTATTATATATGCAAGAGAGGTACACAAGTGTATGGGTGTGTGTCTTATGAATGTCACAAATATGCTAAGTGTGTGTGTCATGGGGAGTGTCCAAGTCATAAAAACAGGGCTAAAATGAAGAACATTGAACACATCATGTACTAATGCTCTTGACAATAAGGAAGCAATGAAATTATATTTTAAAAGGACAGTTAAGAAGGGGAGTCATTTTAGTTTACAGAAAATTAGAAATCAGCTCAACTAATAGTATAGCTAAGGCTAACATATGTGTGTGGGTGTGTGTACTGTCAATGACAGTTCAAGGCAACCTGTGTGTGTAAATACAGGATAATGTGGCAGACAATAGGGTAGGAAATAATGTATATATTAGGGTGTGGGTGTGATCAATACCCTGAAATCCAGTGAGCTAATCTAGAAGAAATTAGTGAACTATTATAGGAATCAGTGGCCCTGTGTGCAGTGGGTGGTAGACAATAGTTCATAATCTTAGGTTTGTGTATGTCTCAGATTTAGGCTAACAGTTATAACATCAACCCCCAATTCTCAGGTTTTAAGAGATTATTCTCAGGTTTAGCATTATGTAGGAAAACAAGGAAGGGAAAAACAATCAAGGACAGTCCAAGAAAACAGGGAGCTGATATCAGATTTAACATTGAATCAATCCACAGTTCAAAAATGGAACTGGAACACACCAAATCCAGTTTAGTTTAAAACTGGAACTCTTCAACCCAATGCAATAATTCCCAGGTTCAAGGAAACTCATAGTTAAAGAAAGGGGACATTAATCACAGGTTTAAAACTGGAACTAATGCTATCCTCAACACAAGGCAGTGAACCATTAGTTCCCAGGTTTTTGCAAAACTCTAAAACAGTTCAAATGAATGAGTTGGATTAACATATATCCCAAGTTTATCATATTAACATCATTGATTAAAAAGGGAAAAAAAATCAGTGAACTAATCTAGTCAATAGGAAACCAATCTCAGGTTATATTACATGAAGCATAAATCCATTTAGTTAAACAACTCATCAAATCCTATCTACACCACCCAAACCAAATTTCGAGTGCCAAAAGCTTATCTAACATGTAACATGGTATGTGGGTTAATTTTAATTGAAAGAACATAATCAGGAAAAGGAGATTAAATCATTTCAAAACTGAACTGGGAAACAGTATCTTAGTGTATCAGGATTTCCACTATTCTACAACATTTCAAACCAAACACTATCCAAAACCAAAATAACTTAAATAGCATAGTGTAACAGAGATTAAACATGATCATTAGGATCTAAATGAGCATTAAACAACATTTTACAATCATTTAAAAATGATTTAAACAACCAACACACACTGCACACGCACGCACCCAACAGTGGACCCGTGCACACGGAATATCGTGTCCGACACGACACGAGGACACGTGCAACTTGACACACGGGGTGGCAGACATTGCCCCTTGGTGTGTGTCAAGTTTCAAGTATCCACGACGCGTGTCCGTGTCGCAATCCTGCCCGAGCAGCAGGGCACGCACAGTGCCTGTGCACGCGCGCGCGCGACCACGAGTACACGCGCTCGTGTCAACTCGACACGACACTAAGGTGTGCTCAGTGCTATAGAAACGTGTAAGCAAGATCAAAACCTAGCATCCTATTCAAAAACAATCTATAAAAACAATCTATAAAAACAATCGAAATGCCCTTTGAGGCATTTCGACAAACACAATGCAAACGACACTGATACGTGTCCAAATAGGACACAAAACTTATGATACCTGACACGAAACCTATACAGACACTTAGGGGACTCCTAGGGTTTCCTAACCATGAAGAGAAATCGAAAATCCATGAAGAAATGAGAAAGTTACCTATTGTGTTCCTTCACAAGGAAAAGCCCCAAAATTGAGATCTCCTCAAGCTAGCCAATGGCTCCAAATTGTATCAATCCTGAGAATAGCCTCCACCAACAGTAGGGGAACACTAATTAGGTTACAATGGAAGAAGTTTCAATGAAAATGGATTAATATTGAATAAACTATGAAGGATTTCAATAGAGAGCAAACCTTTCCGTAGAAAAATGGAGGGATGAATAAAGAGCAGGCACAAACTTTGAGAGGGATTTTATAGCAAGGAGGGGGAGTCCCTAGGCTGGTCATAATGTTAGGGTTAGGGTTTTGGGATTCAATCTAAGGGCTCTCATCCCATCTAGCATATTCAATGGTCAAAATCAAGGTCCCCCTTTAATCAAGTTGCAACCTAGTCATTCTAACTAGTCATGACTAACCATGACCAACTCAATTTCTAACTTAGTCTAACCATGACTAACTAGGACTAACCTAGGTTAGGTCAATTCTAGGTTGGGACTACTAACAATCACATGGCAATTAATTAAATAATATTAAATCACACCATTTAATATAGTATATATTAATTCCAAATAATTATAATAATTTCAAATAAATTCAAGATAACCAATATCCTCAAGCTAAATGTAATAAACAAAATCTCTACCCACATGGTTAGGCTCTAGGGCAGGCAGTTCACTACGGCTTCACTAACTGCACACCAAATCACAAGTCATGATTTAAATAGTTTTAAAAATTATTAAAAATCACCAAAAATCATATTATTAAATTTAAAAACCATAATTAAATAATTTAAATACGAAATTTCAAAATTACCTATATTTCAGAAACTGGGTGTTACACGAGTCTTTCGAAGCGGCTGCCGAAGCCGAAGAAGACCCGCCGAGTCTGGGTGCGCAAGGTCGACGCCTCGGGCACCACCACCGAAGGGGATGCGCCAATCCAGCCTTCCCTTCCTGCTGACGTCCTCAGCAACCAAGATGTGCCCACTAGTGCAGCACGTCTCTCGAGGAAACGTGCAGCTGACCACATTCCCCAGCCATCTCCCTCTCAGATGAGGAAGATGCGTCGACGGAGCAGGGACGCGGCCAATGCCCCGCGCATCACCTCTGATGCGCCACAAAAAGTCTCTGTCTTTGACAGACTCACTCGCTGTAATGGTAAGGAGAATTTAGATTCTGAGTACTATACGCCCCAGCAGGCTGGTACGAAGAAGTCCAAGGCAGCACGGGCCATGCACCCTAAACGTGCTATGCCAGCAGCAAGCCAGAAGCATGCGCTCACAATCATGCGCGCTGCTGATGGTAAGCTGTACACGGTCGACTCAGGTGCTTCTGCGCCAAAAATGAGCCAACCTTCAAAGTCCTTGTCTCACTTGGGCGCATCTATTGCGTGCACAACCAAGTCGAGTGTGGCAAATCCAGTGGTCTTGAACTCCCGCGCCTCCTCTGGTCGTGCGTCTGAGGTCCGTTCAAGTCACTTCAAATGTTCTTCCCCCACTACTGATCGGGACGCCTGTTTGGTGTTAGATCAGGGGGCGCAGCATTCACTTGACCACCCCGACGCTTGGCCTTGCCTGAAGGGGGAACGAAGGTGGCACTCTCCTCCAATGATCTGCGTAACGTGATCACTCACAAGCGCCAATCAGAAGAGTCGACTGACATACACGATGCGCCCCTCGTAGGGCACACTTGTGCTGTGGTCACCATCAACTGCTGTTGCAAGGCGGCAGTCCCACCAAGGCAGTCGGTGTTTCAGCGGCTGCAATCATCGACACCCCTCCGACGTTACCTCGGAAAGAAGGTGTCAACAAAAGAAGAGCTAAGGGTTGCTTCATGCAACGTGATCTCCAACTCCTCGTCAGTCCAAAAGGCGACTGGCAATTCCTCTTCATCGTCCAAAAGCCAGCCGAGGAAAACCAAGACAGCTGTCTCGTCCTCCGGAGTGTTCGAAGGCACTCGGGGGAGGAAGAAGATCTTGGAGGAAGCTAGGGGTAGTCAGACCCTTGTCGAGCCTCCTTCCGAAGACGAAGCTGTCTTCCAAAGCACAGCTGGGGTGGATTTTCATCCTCGAGGCGAAGCTAGCTTCCCAGAAGTCCCTCAAAACGAGAGTGTCCCCCAGAACATAGCTGGGGGTAGTCTAGCCTCTGCACATCCGAGTCTCGGAGAAGAAGAGGCCCTTCAAGGCGGAGTTGAGGGTAATCAGGCCCATGCAGATGCGCCCATTGTGAATGTTCTCCAGAACATAGCCGGGGGTGGCCAGGACGAAGCTCCAGGAGAGGCGACTTCCCTACACGAGAGTGAGGCCAAGAGTGAAGCCTCAACCAATCCATCCACTTCCGGCCGTGTCATGACCGTATACATGGCTGGAATGATTCCGAGTCTGATGCGCCGCCACCAGACCTTGTCCAGCGTATGGAAACATTGGAAGGAGGACTCAAGACTCTCTTCGCCTCTATGCAAATACTGACTCAAGCAGTGTTTGAGATACGGTCAGCTTTGGCCAGGACGCCTTCTACCGGTCCCGACCCAGGGGCTAATGGAGAGTCATGTGTACCCCCTCAACGGGTATCGTTAGATGCGGATCACCGAGAAGTGCCTCGGACGTCGGAGCCCTCAAATGCTTAACTCCAGGTGGTACCACCTTCCTCGACTCCCAGCTCCACGGAAGACGTGGTCGAGATGATCAGGGACTTGCGCGAGCGCTTTGAGTCCAAGACAAGACAAGAGGAGCGCCAAAAGATGGGCATTCCCCAACCTTATCCCCTCGAATGGAACAAGGTGGATTATCCTCCCAAATATAAACCACAAACCTTGACACCATACGATGGAAAGGACTCTCCGCGTCGCTATCTGACGTACTTTCAGTCCCAGACGGGACATCTTCCGAAGGAGGACGTGCTACTTACCAGCATATTTGTCGGGGCACTGAAGGGAGTGGCGTACGACTGGTACTGCAGCCTCTCCGATAATTCAGTATCTTCCTTCGAGGACCTCACGCGCCTTTTTCTCGACCGTTTCTACGACGACGGGAAGAACATGACAATGGCGACCCTCATAGAGATACGCCAGAAGGAGAAAGAAACAGTTCGAGTGTTCATCGAACGCTTCCGGCAGGCCTACTTCAGACTGCCCCCGGGCATGCCGGAACATGCGCTCCTCTCCTCCTGCAGCATGAATATGTTGCCTACAGTCAAACTCTGGCTCAACTCTACTCCTCCTCCCGACTGGAGCTCCTTGATCATCGAAGCAGAAGCCGCAGAAAAGAAGGCGGCTAATGCACGTCTTCTGGGAGTTAGCTTCCTTGCCTTTGATGACAAGGGGAAACGGCCTGCAGCTAACAACATCGGATGAGAGATAAAAGAGAAACAGGCGTTGACTGTCAATGCCTCAAAAGGTGCATCAGCACCTACTCAGAAGCCTCCACTTGCACCAAGGCCAAAGGAGGTTTACTCATTCAATGATGAAGACACCCTGCAACCCTTTGAGATACTGAAGCAGGGTGACAAAATTAAGCTGCCGGACCCAAAGCGTCCCGATGAGGTTGTGAAAGTGGACAACCCGAGGTATTGTCACTACCATCGGTTTGTCGGACACCCAACCAAGGACTGCTATGTCCTCAAGAATTACATCTAGTGCATGATCAATACGGATGTAATCTCCGTCGACTATGAGAAGAAGACGGTGTCAGCTAACGTGGTGTCGCTCTAGTTCAGCACCCTGCCGCCAACTATAACACAGGATGGCATCATCCCCATCCCGAAGGCGACAATGGAGGTGGTTAACTTACCACCTACTCATGACAATGTGAGTGGACTCATCCCACTCACCACATCTCGGGGAGAGATCTTATGGGTTCACCCTGATCTTGTCTCCGAGGTTACTCAACCGGAGGTACGCCCTACCTCCAAATCCAAAGGCAGGAAGATCAAGTTTTGCCGCATGGTCTCTTCTTCAGCGGAAGAGGTACTTCCTATACAGATGCGTTCACAACAGAACGTCCAACCCGACGAAGCTGCCGCCGAGGTGGTGCCTCCTTATACCGTCCCTGAGTCCAGGACGAGGGCCCTTCTAAGCCCCCAGCAGCCAATAAGCAGAAGCAGATAGAGGCCCGCTTCGATAGGCCTCTACGAAAGGAGAATGCTTCGGGGCTAGCCAAGCCCCACAACTTCGACATACTGGCACAGCTGGCCAGTACTCCCGTCCGCCTATCTCTGTTTGAGCTCCTTCATCTGTCCAAAGACACCCGAGAAGCTCTCTGTGAAGCCCTGAAGGATGTTGAGTCCTTTATCAGTCAGGTCAAGCAGCCTGAAGATCTCCCAACTGTATGTGCTTACTGTCATTGTGCGGATGAGGTTATCCCCAATATAACCTTCACTCAACAAGACATGCTGCTCAAACACAACCGACACAACAGGCCGCTGTACTATACAGGGTATATCGGTTCAGTCAAGGTGAAACAGATTCAGATCGATCTGGGGTCTTCCCTCAGCATCATCCCGAAGACGCTGCTCTCAACACTGGAGATCCCAATGTACCGGTTGGCGCCTTCCAATACAACTATCAGTGGCTTCAACACCAGCAAAAGTGAACTACTGGGCAAAATACGACTAAAGAGCCACTTCGGTAACCTCAGAACCGAGGTCACTTGTTATGTCGTAGACGCCGAAGTCAACTACAATCTTCTGTTGGATCGCCCATCGCTGCATGAGTACATGGTGGTGCCATCCACGCTCCACCAATGTATAATGTACGTGTCCACCAACAACGTCATCCGGACGGAGTTTGCGGACATCGACCCCTTCAAAGGGATTGGAGCCTACTTCACCGATGCCGACTTGTACAAGTCACCTGACGGGGAAGAAGCCAATGATGCTGACGACGAAGCAGAAGCGACAGCAGAGCCGGACATGGAGCCTGAGGTCACTCCCGATGCTCCTTTGAAGATCCGACTCAAAGGCAAACCGCCTCAGAAGTTGCCTCCCATGAGCATTAAGCTGCCAGGGAAAGCGCCAGCTGCTCCTAAAGTTCCCCTGAAGATACGGCTCAAGGAAAAGCCGCCTCAAACATCGGCTTCCCTTGTGGCAAAACTACAGGGGAAGGCGCCAATCACCGGTGGCACAGTGGAGGCACCTCTGAAGGTACGTCTTAAAGGCAAGCCCCCGCCATCCAAGCTGCCAGAAAAGGCCCGTATAGTCCTCTCGGACTCCAAGACCAATGCTGTGGTGGACTCTCCCGATCCTACTCCAGTACTCACAGGTGAAGAGCTAGGGGAATATATCTCTGCTGATGTAGATGCCCCCTCTCTAGACAATGTAATCCCGCAGGATAAAATCTCGTATTTTATCAATAATAGAGTGTCTTTTAATTATTCTTGTCTTCCACATTGGAATGCCATGTATACATTAGATAACGCTCTACGGTCATTGCAAACACAAATAACGACCGTCCATCATGTAAATCGAGTAGTCTCATCTCAAGGAGTCTGTTACATAGTCCCGCCACGAAGTCGAGACGAAGAATCCATCATCTTTGTCAAGGTTGAGCGTCATCAAGACCTCCCACCACTCGAGCCAGAACCTGATGCCGGCAGAATGCAACTCTATCGGTACACGGACAAGGCAAAGTACCTTATCCAAAAGATGGGTTACGACCTAAACAGCAACAAAGGCCTGAACTACGGCAAGGGTCGACGTCTCCCTCTCCGGCTTCCAACACCTAAAGGAAAGCCGCAGGACTACTATAATAGAACTTGACGAGGGGTAGGCTATGTCACGCCGCCATCAACTCCAGAGAGTTCAGACGCGGAAGAAGTAGAACATTCTCACTCGTCTGAAGCATCAACGTGGGATTCCGATACCAGTATCGGCTCAGTCTTCAAGAGAGTGCTGTCAGCCAATATGACGTCTGCACAACCTCAAGAAGATGAAGGCGAAGACCAAGCGCCAGAATTCTTTGAAGAAGAACCCTGGGCTCAACGCCTAGGAGAACAATGGGAGTCTCATTTTGAATTACGTGAACCTCCCATCGAAGACGAAGTCGAACAGATCGACCTCGAGGATGGATCTTCTTCCAAACCCATCTTCGTCAGCAAAAGTCTAAAAGGAGAAGACCGAGAATCTTTAATCCAGCTGGCTAAAGAGTATATCGACGTCTTCGCCTGGAGCTACAAGGATATGCCGGGACTTGATCCCCAGATCGCGATGCATAGGCTGAACGTCTTACCTGATGCCAAGCATATCAAATAACAACAGCGACGCTTCCGTTCGGACATCATGAATGCCATCGATCAGGAAGTGGACAAACTCTTGACCAGCGGCTTCATCCGTAAAGAACAACACCCAGATTGGGTAGCCAACGTCGTCCCTGTCACCAAGAAGAATGGAAAGATACGAGTTTGTATCGACTTCAGGGATCTCAACTCTGCTTGCCCGAAGGACGAATTCCCGCTTCCAATCACCGACGTGATGATCGACAACACATGTGGCTTCGAACGCATGTCCTTCATGGATGGATATTCGGGCTACAACCAGATCAAGATGTGCCCTGATGACGCAAAACACACGTCATTCAGGACTCCAAAGGGTGTCTTCTGCTACACAGTGATGTCCTTCGGCTTGAAGAACGCTGGTACAACATACCAACGAGCTATGGGTACTATCTTCCGTCAACATCTTCGCAAGACAGTCGAATGTTATGTTGACGACATCGCAGTCAAGAGCCGTCTCAAAGGAGATCACCTGTAAGACCTCAAGACAGTCTTTGATCTCATGCGGGCGCACCAACTCAAGATGAACCCCGCTAAATCCTTCCTGGGGGTTTTTAGCGGAAAGTTCTTGGGCTTCATTATCACGGCAAAAGGCATTCATGTCGATCCCGAGAAGACTAAAGCCATCCTCGATATGGACCCTCCGAAGAACCTTCGAGAACTTCGAGGCCTACAAGGGCGTCTGGCATACATCCGGAGGTTCATAGCAAACCTTTTCGGCAAATGCCAACCCTTCACTCAGCTCATAAAGAAGGGAGTCTCTTACGTCTGGACAGAGAAGTGCAAAAAGCTTTCGATGACATCAAAGCTTACCTGACGAGCCTGCCAGTCCTGGTGGCACTAGTCCCTGGCAAACCATTCCTCCTCTACGTCCGTGCCATAGATCATTCCTTCGGTGCTCTTCTAGCTCAGAACAGCGATACAGGCTATGAGCAAGCAATCTACTACCTCAGTCGAACACTCATAGGGGCCGAACACCGGTACAACCCCGTTGAAAAGGAGTACTTGGCTTTAGTGTTTGCCATCCAAAAGACTCGTCATTATGTCTCGGGCTAGACAATTCATGTCAATTCCCGAGTCAATCTACTCAGAGTCCTCATGACGAAGCCAGGATCATTGAACTCCCGGCTTGCCATATGGGCGATCCTGCTAACGCCATACAACATGGTGTTCGTTCCATAAAAGGCTGTTAAAGGTCAAGCTCTGGCCAACTTTTTAGCTGCACACCCCATCCCAGAGTCCTCAAGACTCTATGAAGACATCCCGGATGATATCCAAGAATCTAACGTCACCGAAGAAGGCTCCTTCTGGCGGATGTTTTTCGATGGCGCTTCGAGAACAGGCCCCAAAGGCTAAATCATCGCAGGAGTGGGGGTGGTATTAGTCTCCCCCGATCAGCTGGTCATCCAACGTGCTTACTCCCTTTCGAAGCCATGCTCCAACAATGTTGCCGAGTACAACGTACTCATCATGGGACTCCAGCTGGAGCAACAGCTGGGGGTGAATCTTCTGGAAGCCTACGGCGACTCAAAACTCGTCGTAAACCAGATCAGAGGGCAATATGAAGTTCGCCATAAAGATCTGATCCTTTATCACGAAGTTGCATTGAACATCGTTTCAACCTTCACTGGGTTTTTTATCGAACATGTATCCCGTCTACAAAACTTAGAGGCCAACGCTCTGGCTGGCCTCGTGGCCTCATTGGCAGTACCCCTCGGGACTCAACACTATGTCACGGTAGTCGGAAGAGACTTGGTCTGTCCTAAAAACAACCTATACTTACACATGGCCTACGCCATGCCGACAAATACTGGTGCTAATGTCCGAGACTGGAGGTTTCCGTTCATCGACTTCGCCGTCTACAGAATTCTTCCAGAGGACCCGAAAGAAGCCGTCTCAGTCAGGAGACGCTCTCTTCGATTCTACTATGATACAGCTACAAAAATGCTGTACCGGGGCTCCTACGACGGACTTCTCCTTCGATGTTTGTCTAACGAAGAAGCAGCCGAAGCCCTTCGAGAAGCCCACGATGGAACCTGTAGGGCCCATCAACCTGGCCCTAAGTTGCAGGACCGACTAGGACACATGGGCTACTACTGGCCAACCATGGCCGCTGACGCTGTTGAATATGCTAAAAAGTGCCATGCGTGCCAGCTTCACGCAGACTTCATTCAGACACCGTCAGAACCATTACATCCTACAGTCGCCTCCTAGCCCTTTGAAGCTTGGGGTATGGACATTGTGGGACCGATCACCCCTTCTTCATCAAAAGGACACCGCTTCATCCTAGCTATCAATGACTACTTCTCCAAATGGGCAGAAGCAGTTCCACTGGCAGAAGTGAAAAGCTCCAAGGTAATCAGCTTCATCAAACACCATGTCATCTACCGTTTCGGAGTACCCCGGAGGATCATCCACGACAATGGTCCTCAGTTCATCAGCCATGTTTTCAGCAGATTCTGTGACAAGAATCGCATTCATAACGTGGCATCAATCGCCTACAATCCGGCAGCAAACGGATTGGCCGAGGCATTCAACAAAACTATCGTCAGGCTACTGAAAAAGGTCATGTCATCCAACAAATGCGACTGGGACAAAAAGCTCGATGAATGCCTTTGGGCTTACCGCACGATGGTACGGACACCGACAGGCAACACACCATTCTTTCTGGTCTACGGGAGCGAAGCGGTACTGCCCCTCGAGATCCAGATACCCTATCTCCGTGTAGCGGTCACAAACCAACTCACAGAAGAGGACAATCAACGTCGTCGTCTGCGGAAACTGGAGGCACTTGACGAAAAGCGTCTCCTAGCTCAACAACGTATCGAACTCTACCAAGCCCGTATATCACAGGCTTTCAACAAGAAGGTCAAGCAGAGGACTTTCCAAGTAGGCGACCTGGTTCTGGCAGTCAGGAGGCCGATGGTGTTGACTCATAAGACACCAGGAAAGTTCGAGCCCAAGTGGGAAGGACCTTTTATCATAGAGACGGTATACTCAAACGGTGCTTACCGTCTCGCCAAATCCAATAGAGACTTGTTCATGATGCCGATCAACGGCAAGTTCTTAAAGAAGTACTACTTTTGACATCTTTTCAGACATGTGCTTCCACCATGGAATCTGTGGACCCAATTATCAGGACTCACAGACAATTCCCTTCCACAAAATCATACGCTATCGGGACCCAGCTGTTCCGTAGCATCCTCCAGTAGAAGGACAACCACGTCCACATCACCTCTGAGTTGTTCTCCTACGCCCTACAAAGCGAAATCTTACACCCCGTAAGACTACGCTATCCTTCATGTTTACCACGTCCATATTACCTCTGAGTAAATATCCCGTACAGACAGCCCCTGCGTTGTCGTACATTGATCGCAGAACTTCCACGTCCACATTACCTCTGAGTAGTTCCGCGTATCCCCCAGGATCATTCCTACCACGTCCATAACACCTCTGAGTAGGGAGATTCCACCACTTGAATCCTATATTTGCCATGTCCATATTACCTCTGAGCAAACATGTGGGTTCTCTCAAACTTATTATCTGTACCTAAAAATCAAGGTGCGCAAAAGATAATAGGTCCACACAAATCATCAAGTTCATGACAACAAAAATGAACACCCCACAAAAACTTTGTATACTTTATTTTCAAATAGAGAGTAAAAGTTTACATCCCCAACAAGAGTTGCAAAAATACAAAAAGAAGAGACCGCAATCCCTAAACATCCCCAGGGTTGGCCGAAAGCTCTTCGATCCGACGCCTTAAGTCTGCCGCTCGAGTCTCCACAGTCGCCAAGACTCGACGTTCAGCTTCTTGACGCATCGCTTCAACAGCCTCAGGAGAAGTACCATTCTCATGCTTCTCATCCAGTTGCCGCCGCTGCTGAGCCAGGACAAGATCCCGATGGGTAAAAGCTGCCTCCTCCTTCTTGAATGCTACGTGTTCAGCCTGGACACGTTCGACGTCCAATAGAAGTCGAGCCCGTTGGTCCTCAAGGCGACGGATGTAATGCCCATATCTCAGAACACTTATTTTGATTAAGCCTGCATGTATCTTGGACCTGTATTTTATTTTCTCAGATTCTGGCCTGTAATTGTAATTTTGGCTCGACTTGTAGATTTTGGTTTTCTCGTAAAAATGGGTTTTGACATGACTTGGTTTTATTTTGTGGAGGAGAATTGGTTTGGTTTGGTTTAATATGCATTGGAACACCTTAGCCTATGCTCAACCTTCATTCTATCCCAACCCACCCTCATAATATCTCCACCAACCTTCTCTCTCCTCATTATTCTCTTATTTATTTCTCCATCTTCTTCTTCTTCTTCCTTTCTCTACACAACTCACCAATACCATAGGCAAGTGCACCTTGCCACCACATGAGAACCACTTTTTATTTGTCCATTAGCTAGATTAGGCCATGGAGATCAACATTAGAACTTGATATTTTGTGATTTGGAGTCTCCATTGTTCTAGATCTAAGTTTTCTCTATTTTCAGATTTACATGGTTTTGATATATTTTAGTTGGGTTTTTGTGGGTTTTGATGCTTCCATGTGGAAGAGAACTCAATTTTACTCAAGTTAGAACTTTGAAAATCTAGATTTGGCTTTGATTTGATTAAGATATGAAGATTGGAAGTTTTTAGTGTTCTTGGACTTGCTATCGGCCTGGAGGAGAAGACTCCAGCCTGCGCTCTTTAGCGCAGTGCTGAACCATGCAACCTTCCCCTGCGCCGCGCTCTTTAGCGCTGGTCGCTGACCGCGCAGCCCTGGCCGCTGTCCGATTGCGCGCGCGCCCCGGCGCCATTGGCCGCTGCGCCATCTGATTCTGTGCAACCTGCACCCTGCGCAATTGATCCCTGCACAATTGATCCCTGCACAATTGATCCATACACAATTGACCCCTGCGCACTTGGCTCCATGCGCACTTGACCCCTACGCACTTGGCCCTATGCGCAACCCAACCCTGCGCCCTGTGCCCCTGTGCACTTGGCACCCTGCGCAGCTGACACCCTGCACAATCCAACCCCCTGACCCCTTGCGCAACCTATTGACTCTTGGAGTTTTGGTTTTATTTCTTTAAGCTTGGCTTCTCTTTTATGGATTAGGTTTTTAGATTTTGTTCCACACAACACGACTTGACACGATTTTCAGTATTTGCTATGACTAGTACGGCTTTCGTGGTTTTCTGTGATTTACGATCCTGGTACTTTCTGATCTTCTTGATAGTGACCCGATGGGGTGCACTCTTGACTTGTAACCTGATAACTTGATAGTGGCCGTGGCGGCGCACTCTTGACTTGTAACTTGCTACTCGACTTGTAACTTGACTTGTATAATCAACCTTGACGTCGTGGGTGTTCCTGCTTGCTTGTTTGTGCAATCCACTTGTCTTGTCTTGCATCATGTCTAGGACATGACTCCCTGGTTTCCCACGGTCAGGGATTCGTACTGAACATGGATTAGGCTAATGACTAGATCTAACTATAGTTCATGGAGAATTTCCAGTCACAGGCAATCTCGTTATCTGGGCGCCTTAATTGGACTTGTAGTTTGCCGACGAGTAGAGCACATTTCCAGCACACTGTCATGTGTTGCACCCTCTAAGTCACCTAAGGGTATATCGTCTTCGGGGAGATGTACCCAACCATACTCTCAACCCGCGGAAGGATAACTGGATAGTCTGCAGGACTTGGGACTGGAAAATTCTCATTGCATCTTGTTAGTAATTAGGCTTGTGATAACCCTAGTTAGTTAAAGTAGTAAGCCGTAGTAATTGCTTGGCCGCTGGTGAATGGATGGCGTCCAGCCTGGTCTAAGTCTCGTCTAAGCCCCTATACCTGGTACTCCTGAACATGATTGTTTTATTTGCTGTAACAATAATTGGGTAGAGACAAGAAGCTATTCAGGCGAAGGGTTGTAACCCTGGTCCTTGTTTGGTTTACGGGTTGTAACCTGGCTCCCAGAATGGTCCCACGTCCCTAGTCGTTTATTGTCCTGATGTACTTTTACTACTTGTACTTTTCTTCCATTTTCTTATGTTCTGATATGCTAGCTGTTGTTCTTATTTCGTGGCCTCCTTGTGGCACTTGCTCTTTCTGGGGTTTGACCCAGCTGGTTTTGTGTGGCCAGATTTTGGAGCAGCACCCGAGGATCTACCGAACCTCCAGCCTGATGGTGGCGACTAGAAGGAACCCGGGCTACGAGTAGGTTTTCTATTTTGTTTCGCTCACTCTATTGTAAAATTATTCTTTTGAGGCGTTTAGCCGACGAGCACCTGTTAGCTCGATGCATTTACTTAATGTCTGCCTACGGGCTGTAAACATGATTAACAAATCCTAGGGTTGATCATGTATGACTTAACTCTTGCTAGTCCTAGCATTTTGTATGACTAGCTTCATGATCAGCTGATATGTAATATTTGGGATGCCTTTTATTGTATATTTGGTGGTCAAACATCTTGTGACTATATTACTTGCTTGATATTGAGACAATAGGCTTGACCTTAATAGACCATTGGCTTGTAGTAAACCCTCATATCTAGACAGCCGTGACCATATAGCGAGATGGACTTCATTTCAATATACGTAGCTGGCTATGTTCGTCCCCCGCTCTCCAGTATTCTGGTCTCCGGGGCGTGACATGGTTTAAGTGGTAGCCCATGCAGGTCTTGGCATTCAAGAAATGTGAGGGTTTACCGAGTAGATGTCTCAATCAGTACTCGTCCTTGATCTTCGTTCATATCCTCTGAATTCCTGAGAATCTTGACCTGATCACATACTTGTATCGTTGATCTGTCCTGGTCCTTCTTTATTGTTTTCCTTGTGTCGTCTTCTTCAGCGGTACTGTACCTGACCCCGCCGATCAGTAAGGTGGAGCACCTCCCGTGGACCAGCAACCTGGAGATCAAGCCCAGCATTTCGGAGTCGCCTCCAGAATTATACCTCCTGGAGGAGAGCCCCCAGTTCAGCCTGTTCAGCCTGCTAAGCCGGATGATGGTACCTTGGTAGGTCTCATCAGGGCCTTGATAACATCTCAAGACCGCAGAGGAGACGCCTTACACCAGGCAGTAGCAGATGCTTTGACCAGAGGCGGTCACCCAGGGAACAGCGCGGCCAACAACTTCAAGTGCCTGAACCCTCCATTCTTCGACGGCAGTAAAGATACGATTGCCGCGGACGCTTGGCTTCAGGATACCGAGGTGGTTCTGGAAGCAGCCAGGACACCTGAGAATGAAAAGGTGGCCGTGGTACGGCTACAGTTATTGGACTTAGCTCGCAGTTGGTGGGCGACGCAGGCCATGGGATTAGTGGCACCCATTATTTGGGTGGTATTTAGAGAGAGATTCCAGACGAAGTATTTCGATGCTGTGGCTCGGTACGACCTGCAGACCAGATTTACCAACTTGAAGCAAGGAGGCAGAACAGTCGACGGTTATGCGACTGAGTTTTCTAGGCTCAGTAGGTTTGTCCCTCCTTTGTGGCGACCGAGTTTGATAGGGCCCAGCGGTTCCAGCAGGGGCTGCATTTGGAGATTTTGTTGGCAGTCGAGTAGTTCGAGCACCAGACGTTCGATACAGTTTTGAGAGCAGCTCGGAGGCATGAGTATACCTCCCAGAGGATCGTGGATTGGACCGGAGGTAGGAAGCGGTCCCACAGTCAGATGCACCAATCATCAGCTCCAGCCTCGGCAGCTAGAAGTTTGACCATTGGAACTCCGAGGCGGGCGGCCTCAGTAACGTCGGTTCAACATTCGACCCCGACGTACCCGCAGAAGCAGAAGCAGACTTCGGCAATGGGATGTTCTCATTACGGAAGCCAGGCCATGTAGTGGCAGATTGTCGTAGGGCACAAGGATTGTGCCTGGCTTGTGGAGCGGCAGACCACAAGATAGGAGCCTGCCCGAATATGGGTAATTCGTCCTCTTCCAACCTAACCAGTCCATCGGTTAGGGGACCAGCACCTGTGTAGCAGCAGCAGTACCCGAGGCCATTGTTGCCTCAGGCCCAGGCATTTCAACAGCAGATCCAGCAGCAGGATACCCAGGCCCCAGTGCAGAGCAGGCAGAGAGGTTTCCAGCGGAGGGGACCAACAGCTAGAGGTCAGGCCATGATGATGGCTATGGAAGAAGAAGTTGCACAAGGTGAGGTAGTGGCAGGTACTATTCTCGTCAACTCCTCTCCAGCATCGGTATTATTTGATTCTGGTGCATCGCATTCATTCATGTCTGCACGATTTGTGACACAGATAGGGTTAGAGCCCGAGTCATTATCAGTGAGGCTCAATATACTTACTGGTAATGGTCTTGTGGGAGTAGATCGAGTGTTTTCCTCGTGTCGGATCGTGGTTAGCGGTAGAGAGTTCCCCACTAGATTTATAGAATTCCCTATGGCAGACTACGATATAGTCTTAGGCATAGATTGGTTGAGGAACCAGTATGCTAGGATAGACTGCCATATTGGCAGAGTTGTTTTCAACATTCCAAGCGAGCCAGAGTTTTCATTTTCCAGAGGCGCAGTGGAACCATCTTCTCCAGTATTGCGGATGGCAGTAGCAGCAGTGCAGTTGCCCCAGATAGTTGAAAAGTTTCCAGATGTCTTCCCAGAGGAACTTCCAGGGATGCCGCCAGAGCGGGAGATTGAGTTCACTATAGACTTGATCCTCGGGACAGCACCAGTATCAGAGCGAGTCTACAGAATGGCGCCTTCAGAGTTAGAGATTTTATACAAGATGATTGAAGAACTCAGGACCAAGGGATTCATTCGTACATGTGGATCGCCTTGGGGAGCCTCGATGCTTCTTATGAAAAAGAAGGATGGTACGTCCAGGCTATGTGTAGATTATCGTACCTTGAACTCAGTGACAATCAAGAACAGATACCCTCTCCCGAGGATAGATGACTTGTTTGATCAACTCAAAGGGGCTTCAGTATTCTCGAAGATAGACTTGCGATCAGGATACCACCAGATCAGAGTCAGAGAGCAGGACATCCCGAAGACAGCTTTTCGATCTAGGTATGGACATTGGGAGTTCCTTGTTATGCCCTTTGGAGCGATCAATGCGTCGGCAGTATTCATGGACCTCATGAATCGCATTTTCATGCCTTACTTGGATCAGTTCATGATCGTGTTCCTAGATGATATCCTGGTCTACAGCAAGAGCGAAGCAAAGCATGAGCAGCATCTCAGAATCGTCCTTCAGACGCTTAGAGAGCACCAGTTGTACGCCAAGTTCAGTATATGCGAGTTCTGGCTCGATCGTATTTCGTACTTGGGTCACATCATTACCCGAGGAGGAGTAGAAGTGGATCCCCAGAAGATTATGGCTATCTAGTCATGGCCAGTACCCAGCTCAGTGGCAGAAGTTCGCAGCTTCCTTGGATTAGCCGGCTACTACCGACGATTTGTTTCAGATTTTGTAAGGATTTCAGCGCCGATGACCCAGTTGACCCGCAAGGATGTGCAGTTTGCTTGGACAGCAGAGTGCCAGGAATCATTTGAGAAGTTGAAGCGAGGTTTGATAACGGCTTCCATTCTCACACTTCCAGATGGGACCGGAGGATTCACAGTTTATTGCGACGCTTCAGGCAGAGGATTGGGGTGTGTCTTGATACAGCATGGGAAGGTAATATCTTATGCATCACGTCAACTTCGTGATCATGAGAAGAATTACCCGACCCACGACTTGGAGCTGGCAGCAGTAGTGTTTGCACTTAAGTTGTGGAGGCACTACTTATATAGAGATAGAGTGGAGATATTTACTGATCATAAGAGTCTGAAGTATGTTTTCACCCAGAAGGACCTTAACATGCGGCAGAGAAGATGGCTTGAGCTATTGGTGGACTACGATGTGGACTTACAATATCACCCAGGGAAGGCCAACATTGTAGCAGATGCGTTGAGCAGGAGAGCCGGAGTTTATTTCCTGACGGCACAACCAGAGTTATTAGCAGATTTTCAGAAGATGTGAATTGAAGTGGTTCTTCCTACCAGTGTGGCATTGATGGCCAGTCTACAGGTTCAGTCCAGCATAGTTGAGAGGATTCGTACGGCGCAGTCTACAGATTCCAAGCTTCAACGACTCAGAGCAGAGTGTGGGGCAGGGGGAAGGCCAGAGTTATGTATCCATGAAGATGGTATACTTCAGCACGACACTCGTCTTTGTGTACCCAGTGGAGATATCAGACATGAAGTCATGGCAGAAGCTCACAGCTCGCAATATTCTATTCATCCTGGTGGTACGAAGATGTATCGTGATATCCGTTAGCATTTCTGGTGGAATGGCATGAAGAGGGAGATAGCCCGGTTTTTCTCTCGGTATTTGGTTTGTCAGCATGTTAAAGCTGAACATCAGAGGCCCGCTGGACTTCTTCAGCCTTTGCCGATTCCAGAATAGAAGTGGGAGTATGTGACCATGGATTTTGTGACTGGATTGCCTAGATCCCCAGCTGATAGAGATGCTATTTGGATTATAGTTGACAGGCTCACGAAGGTGGCTCATTTTCTCCTATTCAGAGTTGGGCAGTCAACGGCTCAGTTGGTAGAGATGTACCTCAGGCAGATTGTCAGGCTTCACGGTGTGCCCGTCAGTATCACCTCGGACCGAGATTCGAGATTTACGTCACAGTTTTGGCGCAGCCTGCAAGAGAGTTTGGGAACTCGCCTCCAGTTTAGCTCAGCTTATCATCCACAAACAGATGGCCAGTCAGAGCATACAATCCAGACTCTTGAAGACATGTTGAGGTCTTGTACCCTTGACTTCGGTGGTTCGTGGGAAGATCACCTGCATCTGGTGGAGTTCTCGTACAACAACAGTTTCCTGGCCAGCATCCAGATAGCATCATTCGAAGCTCTGTACGGTAGAAAGTACAGATCTCCGCTAGCATGGGATGATGTTGGAGAGAGGCAGATGCTCGGTCCAGAAATGATTGCCCAGACAGTTGAAGTGGTCAGAAGGATCAGAGATCGACTTCAAGTTGCCCAAGATCGCCAGTGGCATTAGGCCGATGCTCATCGGCGACCCTTAGAGTTTGCTATCGGCGACCATGTATTCCTTAGGATCTTGCCTAACTGCGACGTCATTCGCTTTGGCGTGCGGGGTAAGCTTAGTCCTAGGTATATAGGGTCGTTCGATATCCTGGAGCGAGTAGGAGACATATCCTATCGTCTTGCTTTTCCGCCGTCGTTGAGTGAGGTGCATGATGTATTCCATGTGTCCCAATTACGACGGTACATCCCGGACCTGAGCCACATCCTAGACCATTCAGAATTGGTTGTTGGTACCAACCTTTCGTATAAGGAGAGGCCCGTGTCTATGTTGGACCGGAGAGAGAAGATACTCAAGAACAAGACTATTAGCTTAGTCCGTGTTGCTTGGGGTCATCACTCTCTAGGTGAGTCAACGTGGGAGCGTGAGGAAGATATCCGATCGCGATATCCCGACCTGTTTGACTCATAAGGTATAATGTCTTCCTTATGCCTTATGCCTTCCGTCCTTGCTTACATGCGTGATTGTTTGATTGACTGCTTAGTATAGCTTGCATGTGAATAGTATGACTTGTCCTTCTCTCTCTAACTCCTTGATTAAATTTCGAGGACAGAATTCTTTTAAGGAGGGTAGAGTTGTAATGCCCATATCTCAGAACACGTATTTTGATTAAGCCTGCATGTATCTTGGACCTGTATTTTATTTTCTCAGATTCTGGCCTGTAATTGTAATTTTGGCTCGACTTGTAGATTTTGGTTTTCTCGTAAAAACGGGTTTTGACATGACTTGGTTTTATTTTGTGGAGGAGAATTGGTTTGGTTTGGTTTAATATGCATTGGAACACCTTAGCCTATGCTCAACCTTCATTCCACCCCAACCCACCCTAATAATATCTCCACCAACCTTCTCTCTCCTTATTATTCTCTCATTTATTTCTCCATCTTCTTCTTCTTCCTTCCTCTACACAACTCACAAACACCATAGGCAAGTGCACTTTGCCACCACATGAGAACCACTTTTTATTTGTCCATTAGCTAGATTAGGCCATGGAGATCAACATTAGAACTTGACATTTTGTGATTTGGAGTCTCCATTGTTCTAGATCTAAGTTTTCTCTATTTTCGGATTTACATGGTTTTGATCTATTTTAGTTGGGTTTTTGTGGGTTTTGATGCTTCCATGTGGAAGAGAACTCAATTTTACTCAAGTTAGAACTTTGAAAATCTAGATTTGGCTTTGATTTGATCAAGATATGAAGATTGGAAGTTTTTAGTGTTCTTGGACTTGCTCTCGGCCTGGAGAAGAAGACTCCAGCCTGCGCTCTTTAGCGCAGTGCTGAACCGCGCAACCTTCCCCCGTGCCGCGCTCTTTAGCGCTGGTCGCTGACCGCGCAGCCCTGGCCGCTGTCCGATTGTGCACGCCCCCCTGTGCCATTGGCCGCTGCGCCATCTGATTCTGCGCAACCTGTACCATGCGCAATTGATCCCTGCGCAATTGATGCTTGCACAATTGACCCCTGCGCACTTGGCTCCAAGCGCACTTGACCCCTGCGCACTTGGCCCTATGCGCCACCCAACCCTGCGCCCTGTTCCCCTGTGCACTTGGCACCCTGCGCAGCAGACACCCTGCACAATCCAACCCCCTGACCCCTTGCGCAACCCATTGACTCTTGGAGTTTTGGTTTTATTTCTTTAAGCTTGGCTTCTCTTTTGTGGATTGGGTTTTTATATTTTGTTCCACACAACACGACTTAACACGATTTTCAATATTTGCTATGACTAGTACGGCTTTCGTGGTTTTCTATGATTTACAATCCTGGTACTTTCTGAACTTCTTGATAGTGACCCGATGGGGTGCACTCTTGACTTGTAACCTGATAACTTGATAGTGGCCGTGGCGGCACACTCTTGACTTGTAACTTGCTACTCGACTTGTAACTTGACTTGTATAATCAACCTTGACGTCGTGGGTGTTCCTGCTTGCTTGCTTGTGCAATCCACTTGTCTTGTCTTGCATCATGTCTAGGACGTGACTCCCTGGTTTCCCACGGTCAGGGATTCGCACTGAACATGGATTAGGCTAATGACTAGATCTAACTATAGTTCATGGAGAATTTCCAGTCACAGGCAATCTCATTATCTGGACGCCTTAATTGGACTTGTAGCTTGCCGACGAGTAGAGCACATTTCCAGCACACTGTCATGTGTTGCACCCTCTAAGTCACCTAAGGGTATATCGACTTCGGGGCGATGTACCCAACCATACTCTCAACCCGCGGAAGGATAACTGGATAGTCTGCAGGGCTTGGGACTGGAAAATTCTCATTGCATCTTGTTAGTAATTAGGCTTGTGATAACCCTAGTTAGTTAAAGTAGTAAGCCGTAGTAATTGCTTGGCCGCTGGTGAATAGATGGCGTCCAGCCTGGTCTAAGTCTCGTCTAAGCCCCTATACCTGGTACTTCTGAACATGATTGTTTTATTTGCTGTAATAATAATTGGGTAGAGACAAGAAGCTATTCAGGCGAAGGGTTACAACCCTGGTCCTTGTTTGGTTTACGGGTTGTAACCTGGCTCCCAGAATGGTCCCACGTCCCTAGTCGTTTATTGTCCTGATGTGCTTTTACTACTTGTACTTTTCTTCCATTTTCTTATGTTCTGATATGCTGGCTTTTGTTCTTATTTCGTGGCCTCCTTGTGGCACTTGCTCTTTCTGGGGTTTGACCCAGCTGGTTTTGTGTGGCCAGATTTTGGAGCAGCACCCGAGGATCTATCGAACCTCCAGCCTGATGGTGGCGACTAGAAGGAACCCGGGCTACGAGTGGGTTTTCTATTTTGTTTCGCTTACTCTATTGTAAAATTATTCTTTTGAGGCGTTTAGCCGACGAGCACCTGTTAGCTCGATGCATTTACTTACTGTCTGCCTACGGGCTGTAAACATGATTAACAAATCCTAGGGTTGATCATGTATGACTTAACTCTTGCTAGTCCTAGCATTTTGTATGACTAGCTTCATGATCAGCCGATATGTAATATTTGGGACGCCTTTTATTGTATATTTGGTGGTCAAACATCTTGTGACTATATTACTTGCTTGAGATTGAGACAATAGGCTTGACCTTAAGAGACCGTTGGCTTGTAGTAAACCCTCATATCTAGACAGCCGTGACCGTATAGCGAGATGGACTTCATTTCAATATACGTAGCTGGCTATGTTCGTCTCCCGCTCTCCAGTATTCTGGTCTCCGGGGCATGACAACGGATCTGGGCATCAATCTCCGCGATACTAGAGTCCAACGCAGCTCGCGTCTCTACCGTCTCCCGTGTAGACTGAGACAACCGCTCTACTGCAGCTTCAGTCTCAGCCACTTCGCGTTCCCAGACACTCACGGTGGCCTGGTAAGAGGACTCAGTCTCAGCGATCAGCTTCTCCTTCTCTGCATCTATCAGGACGAAGAGGTCATTTCGCTGGATACACTGGAATTCGGAAAGCCGCTTGTCCAGTTCAGCCACCGAAGCCTCCAGGATCTCGGCCATATGATCATGGCCCTGGTGAAGATGGATCAGGTTGATATGAGGCAGTGCCAGAGTTCTTGCCGTCGTAAAGCTCCCGTTGGCGTCCATCACTGCCGATACCCCCCTCTGCAGCATTTTATACACTGCCTCGACGATGAATTTCATATATTCATCTGCATCCGCTAGCACCTGCGACGTCATAGCAGGAGTCGGAGGAGCTGCTTTAGAAGGCGGACCGCAAGAAGGCCCGCCTGCCTCAATCTGCGAGGCTGGACCCTCAGCATCAACAGGCTCTTCATCAACAGGGGCCTGACTATTAGCCCGAAGAGCCAAGGGAATAAAAGAAGCCGAAACAGGCGTCGATAAAGTACCCCAAGTAGAAGGAGCAACAGCGGGTTCCACCAAACCCTTACCCTTCTCAAGCTCGGAAGAACCACCGACGTCAGTGGCTACCTCACCAGCCCCCAACGTGCTATCAGCAGCCAGTATGGGACATTCCCTCTCTGGCAGAACGGGGAGATCAACACTTGTCTCCTGGCCCGCCCCGGGAGTCAGGACCGCCAAACGAGTCTCATTCTTCTCATCAAATCCCTCTACAGGGATGGGATCTGTCGCTACCTCCTGATCGGTAGCGATCTCAGCTTCCGCCACTGAGTCTGGGGTAGGGCTCGGCAATGCTGCAGCCGACCTTCCCTTATCACGACAAGGAGGGGAATCAACCCTCTCCTCTGTTCCAACCATATCTGTTGCCCCCGTAACAGACTCTTGCAACTCTGGAGCGACGTCATCCGAAGCCGACAAACTCCACTCCACTTCATCATCACGAAGCCCTGTGTCCGCTGGAACTTCAACGTCCAAGGCCCCTACGGCGGCTGGTACCACCCCGGAAGTTGCTGTAACCTTCGCGTCTCTTTCAACAAAGTCTGGAGATACTAAAACCTCCGCATGAACATCTTCAGGACTCTCCTCCATTGGAGACATTACCATAGGAGGGATGCGCTCGTCAGAAGAGCTTGCCACCTCCTTCGGTTTACTGACACCTGGTTTCGAAACACGGGTCTTCTTCTTCGACGATCCCTACAAGAAGAAAAGCACAAGTCACCAAAATGACAAGATGAGCCAAAATTACGGGGGACTCCTTACCTCAGCAGGAACTGAGTCTACTGGCGTTACAGGCGACACTCCGTTGTCTTTGGAGTCGTCGTCTTCCTCGGCCTTTTTGGTGCAGACGAGCCGGCTTCCGCGTCAGCCCGTCTCTTTCCAACAGAGGGATCTCTCACTGATGCTGCAGCAGCAACCCGATATCCCGCCAATTCTGGTGGACGATATGACCGGGCCGCTATCAACATATTCGACGTGGCTTCCAGCTGAGTTCCAATGATGAAACTAGTCTCCCTGTCATAACCAGGAGACGTAGTATTCATAGTACATTACAGCTTGACGGTCGAATACAGGATCTGTGGCCGAGGGTTGCAAACTGGCGTAGTGAAATGAACACCAGTGCACCCGGCATTATAATATTGCCAGCCCCGGGCTCCATCCAGCAAACTCCCGACAAACCCCAGACTATTACTGGGATTTCGTAACATTAGCTGGGTATAGCCAAACTGGCGAGCGAACCGGCTGGGCAGATATGGCTCCAAATAACACCTATTTTGGTTACGGTAAACCAAGTGAGAAGGCCGAATACTTTGCAACCAACGAAAACCCTATTTCGGCAGAGTAATCGCATCTTCACCAGAGTCGTCTAAATCTTGGTCAGCCTCAAAATCTTTGAAGATGGGGCCGACCTTGACAATCTTCCACCCCTGAAGGTAGGACAAAACTCTCCTGCAAACGGGGACGCCAGTATGTAACCACTTCCTCTTGTAGAAGCGGCGGATAAAGGCATCACCTTCAACATGATCCTCCTCCGGACTTGGACTCATCACGTTCGGATGATGTAGAATCAACCATCCCATAAGATAATGGAATGGTAGTTCAGCCCGAGGAAAGTTGTCGTTTCTACCTCTCCCATGGATCACATCATCAGCAAAGGTCCTCAAACCCCGTAACAGGTTACACACCATCGCGGGGAGGAGAGCTAGAGCTCGTCCAAAGACCAATTTCACGGCGGGCAAAATGAGGTTCCGGTGTACCTCTCCACAACACCAGATCCGCCCGCAAACACACAATCCCGGAGCCATATCATCAAGTATGCCGTTAGCACCGCCTTAGACGACATCCGGTGCGCACAGTGCCAGAAGCAGCTATACGCGTTCTCGCCACTATCATTTGAACGAGGGATCCTCTCGTCCAGCTGACTTATTTCAGAAGTCACTTCCGCAGGCTTCAGCCCTTGCGGAGTCGTAAACCGGATCCTCGAGGAGTCCGCCAAATCCTGCTTGAAAGCATAATCCCTCTAAGCAGTCACATGAGGCTGAGTCCTGCCTTTGTCCTTCCGATGCATCAGATAATGATGGCTTGCCACCTCTTTGAAAACAGCCATCATCTCCGGGTCCTTATTTTCCAGAACCTGGATCTCTTCATTCGACGGGAAATATTTTTCATACGGTTCCGAACCCCAAGGAAGCTTGGACACTTCGTACATCTCATGGAGAGCCAACCCCAACTCCCCCACCGGAGTAAAGAAGGTGCCAGTCTGGGTATTGAACAATTCCAAGAGTGCAAGGAACATAGGCTTATTGAGATCCACGCCAGCCTGTGTTGCACGGATAGCGGCCGTCAGCCCAATCTCCTTAAGCTCAGCCTTGAACTTTGAAAGCACCCAAATGGTCAACTCGTCCCACTTCGGTATGTGGTAACACCAACCTTCAACCCTAAAGCCACCTTTCGGATACGCGACCCTCGATGTCAGCATCCGATTTGCAATGGTCAAAGCACCAAAGGCAAACGTGTCACTAGGGACCTCACTGTAAAGGCTCCCAGGACGCAAAGTTCGGCAACTAAATGAGGGACCGGCTCGCGAAGCGGCCAAGGTATCCCTCTGATTCGAGGTAGCATCAATTGAAAGAGTACCTCCCAAGGCCCCTCCTTGAGAAGGAGTAAGTTCCCAGGGCATCCATCTCTTGGAAGCCAAATGGTAGAAGGCCGTCAGCGGCAACTGGCGGTCAAGTTGCCGCATGTACAGAACCATTCCTTTTGCGGAGAAGAACCAGTCTTCTTCGATCTTCAGTATCTTCGCCTTGGAAGAGACCAGTCGGTCACCGAACAAAAAGACAGGTTTTAAGAAAGTCACATCCTCGAATTCAGCAGATTTCAGTTTACCGCTCTCCATCATACTCTGGAGAAAAATCGGCAACTGGTTTTGGATCTGCAGCACTCTCTCAGGAGGCTGGTTATGTAAGATAGCATCCTTCGCAGGGTTGATAACAGCCTCGTCAAAATCAACTCCCATTTAACAAAGAGAAGCATCCAGAAGGACCTCATTCATCAAAGGGATTGTCATCAACTCTGACACAACAAAAACAAAAGTCAGGAAAAAAGACAAAATGTGTCAAAGCTGTAGAACCCTAGAGGGGGGGTGAATAGGGAAATAAAAAATAAACTACAACAATTGATGCAATAAAGGCAATTTAAAGTAAAGAGTAGAAAGATCAAACGCAAACGCAAGGATGTATCCTGGTATTCTCTTTTGAGGCAATCCAGTCCCGGAACTCTCTCCGGCTTTAATCCACTATTATCCAAATAGTACACACGAGTTTGGATCCGAAGAACTCGCCAACTTCAACACGAGTTTGGATCCGAAGACTCGCTAACTTCTACACACGAGTTTTCTTACGAAGGCTCGCCAACTTCAAACAACAGAGAATGAAAGCTTGTTGATCTTCTAACACTTGAAGATCGAAAGTGTACAACTCTTTAATACTCTAGCACTTAGGGAGAGGATGACAATGAAAAGCTTTGGGGAGTATTAATGGTGGAGCTCTTGGTTGTTGGAAAATTTATGAAGGAGTTGGTAAGGAAGCTCAAGAGAGAGAGAGCTTCCTTTTATAAGAAAACCAAGAGTAGGTGGCATTTAATGCTTCTGAATGTACGCAGACCGGCATGCCGTCGGTATGCCGCGGCATACCGCCGGTATGCCGTCCAAATAGTAACGGTCATATTTATGACCGTTCAAGAGCATTAAATGCGGCCATTAATGCATGTCAGATCAAATCGAAAACTGAGTATTCGAAATTCGGTATACCGCCGGTATGCCGGAGCATACCGCCGATATGCCGACAGAAGTCACAGAAAGTTTTAGAGCTGCTAGAAACGGCATGCCGCCGGTATGCCGTAGCGTACCGTCGGTATGCCGACAAAAAATTACAGCAACTATTGTGTTGCTAAAAACGGCATGTCGCCGGTATGCCGCAGCATGCTGTCGGTATGCCGATATTTCGAGACAGCAACTTTCTGGAGTCTAAAAAGCGGTATGCCGCCGGTATGCCGAAGCATACCGTCGGTATGCCGCTTTTTGTCACAGAAACTTTTCTGGACGCAAAAACGGTATACCGCCGGTATGCCGGAGCATACCGCCGGTATGCCGTTCTGAATGACTTGATTTTCGATTTATGCTTTAAGTTATCATCCATCCTTTAGTGATTACAGAAATACCTAGACCAGTACAGACTCGAAGACACGAAGCAGGAAGACGCCGACTTTATGCAGGGAACGCCGGTGACTGCTACAGTCTTCAAGAAGAAGGAAGCCCTTGATCTTCTGAGAAAATATGAATCTGAAGAACAGAAGACTAAACTACGAAGATGCTGTTAATTACTCAAAATAAAATGTGCCAACAAAAGCAACCTGGCGCATCATCAGGGTGTAAACCTATGTGCATCAGCAAAGGGCTTCAGCGCATCATCAGGGCGTAAACCCATGCGCGTCAGCAGAGGCCTCGGCGCATCATCAGGGTGTAAACCCATGCACGTCAGCAGTTAAACCTCGGTGCATAATAAAGGCCTAAACCTATGCACGTCGGCTGGATTAAATCTCGACGAATCATCAGGACAGAAGTCCATGTGCGTCGGCAGCAGGGAGTTATGGCACACCAACTCAGGACCCAAAGCTCGTCTGAACAAAAAGCAGTGGAAAAGACGACACCCACCCGTCACCGCGGGCCGAACGTCGGCCGGGGTCACAATGGTGACAGGGGTATCCTCTTCGGCGATCTCCGCCGGCTCCTTTCTCTTGCCAGCACCGCTGCGAGGAGTCTTGGGAGCCATTCTTTGAGAGAAGAAAGTTAGGGTTTTTGTGAAGAAGAATTCTAAAAAGCAAAAGCAAAAGAGAAGAAGAACTCTCTCTCTTCATCTCACGCCTATTTATAGGCTTGATCGCACGCGTGAACCGATAAAGGGAGATCTCAGCCGTCACCTCGGGTTCTGTGAAGAGATAACCGCAAAGGAAAATCATCATTAATCTTTTCGGTTACCGAGGCATTATCATTTGTATTAACTGAGAGGAGTATGTGCCCCATCACTGATGCACGGATGCACCCGAACAGTCATGCGCCCCGACAGTCATGCGCCTCTACCACCATGCTTCTTATTCAAAGTATTCCAAAACTTATCCAAAAGTTTTGAAAACTTTGAAGGGGGTCTTGTAGAAGCATGGAATATCAGAACCGGAAAACCTATGCGCCAGACACTACATGCGCCAGAGCTCGGACAAAGTACTTTACAGCAAAACAATAAGTATAGACATTGAAAGAGGACTTTTTTTATTACATATAAAATTCTATTACATGTTTAGAAAAGATTGTACAAAGGAAAATTTTTATAAAGAAAAGATCCTAAGTCTACAGCCAGCAGCCATCATGCGCCCTCAAATAGGCACAGCAATCGCCATGCGCCCTCAGTCAGGGGCATCCCACCATGTGCTCTCCGCCGGGCGCATCCTTTTCAGCAGCTCAGTTATGTGTATCCCTTCAGCAGCCCAGTTATGTGCCGCTCTTCCAGCCAGGCTCACCACCGCCTGAATGCTTCGACTAATGAAGCATTTATTGAGCAGAACGAGGGTGGCAATCAACCCTCTAGCTGGAGGAAGTGCTCCCCAAACCGAGGAAGAGAAGAGCACCGCAAGCCAACCTGTGGCCAGGGGAGGCTTCAAAAGAGCCTCCAAAGGCCAAGGAAGACCGTAATCGAAACCGCGGCTAAAGGAGCAGCTTTCAACACAACCAGAGTGGGCAACATCCACTTTGAAGGAAGAAAGAGCCCAGCCTTGCAATTCCGATATACGGCTCTTCCTGCACAACGAAGACGAGGCTCGAGCATCCCGATCTTTGGATGCAACAGGCACCTTCCGCCTGCCTCGGAAGCCCTCGACTCCGACTTTTGGATGTAACAGTCACCTTCAAGTGCATCAACGAAGACATGGCATCCCATCTTCACCCTCGGGAGCATCTCGTCAACAGAATGCATTCGAGTAAACAAATTCATGTCGGAAGAATGTGAGAGAATGTGAAGCAAACTCTCTCCATGCCACTATTTATAGGCCGGGCAAATCAAACCCATGCGCCAAGTGGATGGCTCTCCGAATTCCGTGCAATGAATTTGCATTAAATAGATGAACCGGACGCTTCGAAATCAGCCAAGTCAAAACGGCTATTTAAAGCACTCGAAGATCGTAACAGTCGCACCATTAAAGATGTGTCACAAAGCGGATGCGCCGGCCAGACCGCGCATCACACAGACGTGCCCTTCAACATCAAGTGCATCACACAGATGCGCCCTTCAGCACCAAGCGCCTTACAGGGGATGCGTCCCCATGCGTCCCCATACGCCTAGTGGAACGCCGATCGATGCGCCCACTCAGCTGTCTATCGAATGTCAAAAACATTAAATGCTGAACTGACAGAGTTGGCAGCACGTCTCCCGAAGTCTGAACAGTTAGCAGCTTTTTCAGAAGACGAAGTGTCGGCAACGTCAGCATCATCATTACTTTCCTCCGACGGCTACTGCCACGTGGCCACCCAATCATCTCGCATGAGCCTCCGCAGCCATGTGCCCAAATCTGCATGTGCCTCAAAAGCCATACGTCTCAGACTTTTCATTGATCCCTAAAGACAGAAGGAAAGTCACCAATAAAGCTTCGCATGCGCCTCAAAAGCCATGTGCCCAGAATGGTTCATGACTCCTAAAGGTTACGAGCCAAAGTCTTCTCATGCGCCCAATCCTAGGCGCATCCTACCAGATCATTCCCCATCAAATTCGAGATCTCCGAGCCATGGGTCGACGACACGTGTCCTTTAACTCAACTCACCCAAGATCTCAGCAACAGAAAGATCTTCTACTCTGCTACGTGCCGGCTCACAACAGCAGCATGAAGAATTCAACCCCTCGATCAGGACGCATCGTCTATGCGCCTCCATCAGTAATTACCACGTGGCGTCCCCACGTCCAAGCGCATCCTACATATGCGCGCATGAGCAGCCAGCCTGTAAAGCTATAAACAGAGGGATCATTTTCTTCTCACCCACACACAACACAGACATGAACGAACCCACCACCAGAGAGGCAGATACAGACACTCAACGTCTTCCTCCTCTCAGCAAGCTCCAGCACCCAGAGCAATCCAAACCTTCAGAGAACTGATAACTGTCGTCAGATCGTCAACGGAGTCAACGTATTACCACTCGCTCCATCGGCACAAGGGACCCAGATAAACAAAAGTGTACTCCTAGGACTACGTCTAAGTCCTACATTGTAACACTGTTTTGTTTGTATTGAAATTTACAATCAAAGAATTTTAATGGCAAACAACGTGCAAACGAAGATCAAAGATAAAAGTGGGAATAATTATTCAATGATTAATTGGTCTAAGTGGACCCAAAGTTGCGCGATACAAAAAGAGCACAAGGGAACGAGTTCAAGTGGGACATGATATATCAAAACGAAGATAATCTTATCTACTACAAAACTCGTAAAGAGAGTTTACAGAGATTGGCATCCCTGACGCTCCAGAAGTCAGAGTAACGGGAAGGAACATTAATGTTCAAAACAATTAAATAAATATTTATCGAAAATAATTCATTCAGAAAATTTAAAATAAACCCTGAAATTCAGGGGGCTTACATCCTACCCACCTTACAAGAATTTCGTCCTCAAAATTAAAAATCATCCAATAGGTCAAACTATAACATGTAGCTGCTCTGGCTGTAAAATCCCTATTATTATTTTTTTTTATTAGACTTAAAAATGAATTTATATAATTTATGGTTTTATTTATTTTTTTTAAAATGACCTTAGCCATTGTTGAGTTTTGGAGCACTAGACGACTATGAATTTTGGCACGGAAGATGAAGCAGTGAGCCTTGACTAGTGTACTAGCCATGCCGGGGGAAGCCTAGCCATGATAATGTCCAAACTAGGAAAACCAGACCAAATTGTGAATTGACTTATTTATAGTATTTTAATTAAATATTATTTTATATATTTTTAGATGACCCGGTTTGTCTAATTGAGCCTAAACTGGGTTCGAACCAAATCTAAGCCCAAGCAGGCATGTGGTGGGACCAAAGTGGCCATGTAGACATATTTTATGTACGTAAAAATAATTTCTAAATTATTTTAGAATTTCATGTGCAATTTAAAATCATTTAATTATTTGAGCAATTATTGGTATTTTATTATTTAAATAATATATTATAAAATAGTACATTTTATGGACCCGGGAAAGGGTGTGCAGTGTAAGTGCACTCATTGGGACGATCTTATTAATTTATTATTATTAAAGTTATTTTGTGGAGAATTAATAAACATGTTTTCCTATTTAAATATTATTATTATTTTGAGTTGATTTATTAAGGATTGAATTTATATATATATGTAGATATGCTCAAATATTTTAAATAATTGGATAGTTAACTTTTAAATGGTATTTGGATTTTAAATAGATTTTTGGTGTATTTATGGATATATATATATATATTTGTATAGATATATACATATAATGATTTAAGCTTTTGATTTAAAAAGTTTTGAAAAAAAAAGGAAACTATGGATGGGTGGTCGGCCCCACCACCCATCAACACACGTTATAGAGCAGCTTGCTCACGGAAAAGAGGGAACCAACTCGCTGAAGCCACAGCAATGTGGCCGAATTGTTTTTTTTTCTTTGTTTTCTTTCCTTTACATATATAACCATATATATATATGTTTTAAAGGGAAATCCAAACCCTAGTTTCTTCTCCATCTTCTTCCTCTTCTCTCCTCCATCCTCCTCTCTCTCCTCGGCGTGCATGCCAGCTTCGCCGGAGCGACAGCATCCCTGCCTCCCGATCGTCACGACGACAACAACAACAACAGATTCCCACTTTAAGGTATCCCACTTCCCCGATTAATTTCTCCTCCAATTCTTATCCGTTTTTAGATCCGTCAATTCTTGTAGAAAGCCCACATGACCCTCTATCATCCTCTTCAAATAGTTTTACTTATTCTACAATAAATTCTGTATTAATTAGATTAAAACCCCCACTAAAAATCAGTTTTCAAAAATTAGAAAACCCCGGTACGACTTGCGTCCCGCCAATCCGGACGATGTGGTCGCGAACCGAAGGTACTGAAATGTCCGTATCGACTTTGTGGACATACAAGAATTGACGGAATTCAAATTGGTTGCGTGTGCGCGACGAATTTGATCCGTATCCGTCAAATTTTCCCGTATCGGGCATTTTCGGTATTTTCCAATTACTTTGTGCACACTCATCAAATCGCGACGAAACTTGCGCCATTGGACTCGAAATATTTTTCTGGTCCTGTATGCCAAGTTTGGTCCGATTCTAAAATCGTTGACTGGGACGCCATTTTGGCGGGCCCACAATCCCACTCAACGGGCAATTTTGTGCACGGCTCGTCGGAATCTAAAATTGGACATACCGTTGAGTTCGTCTCGAAAAAACAAATTTATAGACATGTAGTTTGATGACTTTAGAGACCGTAGGTTCTGGCACGCATTTCGATGCAAAGCGGGTCCAACGGCGGACATCATTTTGTCCCGAAATTACGATTTTGCCCATGTTCCAGAATTTGACTTTTGGACAGGCGTTTCCTAGGCATATCTTTTATTCCAAATTCGTTCGTGATATTTGTTTCAGCATCCGAAGCTCCTTGTGGATTTTGACTTTCGTGTTGACGATTCTGACTGTTGGATTTTGCTACATCTCGCACCACCCTCAAGCAAGACACCTTGCCATTTGCTGTTTATTTATTTTAGCTCATATTTCATGCATTATTTATTTTCTTTATGCAAAATAAACTGTGATACATGGCATAACCTGTTAGAACTTACTGTTCATTTATATTTCCTGCTATGTATTATTTTTCTTACACATTAAACCTAGATTTAAGGGACCACCTTGGTGTGTTGCATTTATGGCCCTGACACGTTGTACCACGAAGTTGTGTGTCGCATGTAGAACACGGACGTGCGTGATTGGCTGGCCACCAGTACGTACAAGCCGTGCGATAGGAATAACCGCTAATAGATGTTGCATGCTTAGTTTGACTTAGCGGTTAATAGAGACATAATAGGCATTGGGTGGGAAGAACAGTTCCTTAATGTATGGGTCATATATGCACTGCCTGATTGCCGGTTATCTCCAATGGGAGGTGTAGAAGCATGGAATTTCAGAACCAGAAAGCCCATGCGCCAGACTATATGCACCAGACCTCGGACAAAGTACTTCACAGCAAAACAACAAGTATAGACATTGAGAAAAGGACTTTTTATTTCACATATAAAAGTCTATTACATGTCTAGAAAAGATTGTACAAAGGAGAATTTCTACAAAGAAAAGATCCTAAGTCTACAGCCAGCAGACACCATGCGCCCTCAAGCAGGCGCAGCAACCACCATGCGCCCTCAGTCAGGCGCATCCCACCATGCGCCCTCAGCAAAGCGCATCCTTTTCAGCAGCTCAGTTATGTGCATCCCAGTTATGTGCATCCCTTCAGCAGCCCAGTTTTGTGCCGCTCTTCCAGCCAGGCTCACCGCCGTCAAAATGCTTCGACTAATGAAGTATTTATTGAGCAGAACGAGGGTGGCAATCAACCCTCTAGCCGAGGAAGAGAAGAGCACCGCAAGCCAACCTGTGGCCAGGGGAGGCTTCGAAAGAGCCTCCAAAGGCCAAGGAAGACCGTGATCGAAACCGCGACTAAGGGAGCAGCTTTCAACACAACCAGAGTGGGCAACACCCGATTTGAAGGAAGAAAGAGCCCCCAAAGGCGCAGCACCGCCATTCCGATCTACGGCTCTTCCTGCACAACGAAGACGAGGCTCGAGCATCCCTATCTTTGGATGCAACAGGCACCTTTCGCCTGCCTCGAAAGCCCTCGACTCCAACTTTTGGATGTAACAGTCACCTTCAAGTGCATCAACAAAGACATTGCGTCGTATTTTCACCCTCAAAAGCATCTCGTTAACAGAATGCATCTGAGTAAACAAGTTCATGTTGGAAGTACGTGAGAGAACGAGAAGCAAACCCTCTCTCTATGCCACTATTTATAGGCCGGGCAAATCAAACCCACGCGCCAAGTAGATGGCTCTCCGAATTTTGTGCAATGAACTTGCATTTAATGGATGAACCGGACGCTTCAAATTCAGCCAAATTAAAACGGCTATTTAAAGCACTCGAAGAACGTAACAGTCGCTGCATTAAAGAATGCATCACGAAGCGGATGCGCCAGCCAGCCCGTGCATCACACAGACGCGTCCTTCAACATCAAGCGCATCAGCACAGACGCGCCCTTCAGTACCAAGCACATCACAGAGGATGCGCCCCTATGCGTCCCTATACGCCTAGTGGAACGCCAATCGACGTGCCCACTCAGCTGTCCATCGAATGTCAGAAATATTAAATGCTGAACTGACAGAGTTGGCAGCACGCCTCCCGAAGTCTGAACAGTTGACAGATTTTTTAGAAGACGAAGCGTCGGCAACGTCATCATCATCATCACCTTTACTCCGACGGCTACTGTCACGTGGCCACCAAACCACTCGCATACGCCTCTACAGCCATGCGCTCAAATCCGCATACGCCTCAAAAGCCATGAGCTTCAGACTTTTCACTGATCCCTAAAGACAGAAGGAAAGTCTCCATTTGAAGCTCTGCATGCGCCTCAAAAGCCATGCGCCCAGAATAGTTCGTGACTCCTAAATGTTACGAGCCAAAGTCTCCTCATGCGCCCAGTCCTAGGCGCATCCTACCAAATCATTCCCCCATCAAATCCGAGATCTCCGAGCCATGAGTCGACGATACGTGTCCTTTGACTCAACTCACCCAAGATTTCAGCAACAGAAAGATCTTCTCCTCTGCTACGTGCCGGCTCACAACAGCAGTATGAAGAATTCAACCCCTCGATCAGGGCGCATCATCCATGCGCCTCCATCAGCAATCACCACGTGGCGTTCCCGCGTACAGGCGCATCCTACATGCGCGCATGAGCAGCCAGCCTGCAAAGCTATAAATAGAGGGATTATTTCCTTCTCACACACATAACGAACACACAGAACGATCCTACATACAAAAAATGAAGGAACACACCACCAGAGAGGCAGATACAGACACTCAACGTCTTCCTCCTCTCAGCAAGCTCCAGCACCTAGAGCAATCCAAACCTTCAGAGAATTGATAACCGTCGTCAGATCGTCAACGGAGTCAACGTATTACCACTCACTCCATCGGCACAAGGGACCCAGATAAACAAAAGTGTACACCTAGGACTACATCTAAGTCCTATATTGTAACACTATTCTGTTTGTATTGAAATTTGCAATAAAAGAATTTTAATGGCAAACAAGCTGGCGACTCTGCTGGGGACCTCTTTCTCCTCCACCGAGAAAGCTGTGTCGCAATCCGACGACGTGAAGGTGGGCTCCTTCCATAAGACGCTGGTCGTACGCCTCAATCAACAGACGTATTAGGAGTTTATCTCTGAAGGCAGTACAAGTCCTTCGAAGCGGCTGCCGAAGCCAAAGAAGACCCGCCGAGTTTGGGTGCGCAAGGTCGACGCCTCGGGTACCACCACCGAAGGGGATGTGCCGATCCAGCCTTCCCTTCCTGCTGACGTCCTCAGCAACCAAGATACGCCCGCTGGTGCAGCGCATCTTTCGGAGAAACGTGCAGCTAACCACGTTCCCCAGCCATCTCCCTCTCAGGCGAGAAAGATGCGTCGACGGAGCAGGGGCGCAGCCAATGCCCCGCGCATCACCTGTAAAACCCCTCAAAATATTTTTTTTATTTTTATTAATATTTATTTGTTACTAAATAATGTTAATTGTTAAATAAATGCTTTTACACTAATTATAAATTATTGATAAAGTTTAGAAGTATATGATATATATATATATATATATATATAGTGTTACTATTTATTGGTTTACTATTAGATTATATATATAAGCTTGTATAGTTTTGGTGTTAAAAATTTTAGCAACTAAACCCAAACCTTAATTTAACCTTAACCTAGGCCCAACCCATTAGGGACCTATTCATTTGGATCTCATTCCCATATATATATTCTTATAGGAGAACCTAATCACTCTCAACCCTAACCCTAAACTTGCCTCCACACAAACTCCACCTCTCCCCATCAAACCACCAGCCCCTCCTCCTCTTCCGCGCCTATCTCCACCCCCTCACCCGGAGCCCCGCCGTCGACGACGAGACGCGGCGCTTCCCGCGCCCGCGTGTAGCAGCCGGCGCCCCCCCCGCACGCTGCGGCCCCGACCGCCCCGATCCGGCGACCCCCTCGTCGGCGCGGCCCCCTCGCGGCGTTCCACCCCCCTGCGGCGTGGCGAGGTAACCCCGACCCCCCCGTGGCGCTGTCACGTGGATTAAAACCTCTTAGCATGCTTTAAACCAAGTTTTAGTATTTAAATTCTGATTATTCAGTTTTGTATTAATTGTTATGATGAATAAATGGATGAATAATTAGATCTAAATGTAGGAAATCATTGGAAATTATGTAGGGGTTCTACCCTAATTTTTGTACGAATTAATATTAATTATTAGTATTTATTTATATTTAATTATGAAGTTTCAATGCTAGTAATTAATTAAATGTGTTTACTATTTTAATTTTTATGTAATATTTTGATTACGAATTAGATATAACTTTGTACATGAAAAAGTTTGTATAATTAATATAGTATTTTAAAATAATTTTTCCAGAATTTTTAGAATTAAATTTATAATTATTTTATGTGAGAAACAGTGAATTAAAACTGTTTAATTAATTCCGTTTGATGCATATAATTTAATTGGTAAATAACTAAATAATATAATTTATATGGAAAATATAGATTTAATTATAAAGTAAATTATGGAAATTTTTCCAGTATTTTATTGGTTTTTAAAATATTTTATTTAGATTTTTCTTGGAAGTTTTGTATTAATCAAACTAATTATTAAATACCATTTTCAATTTATATTATTTAATTGGTTAGTAATTAAATAATATTGTTTGAATAGAAAATGTTTGTAATAGTATATTATTCTGTAGAAAAATAATTCCAATATTTATTTATTATTATTTATAATTATTTAGATTTAGTTGGATAATTTCTAGATTTATTACATAAGTTGAATATATTATATAATTAATTGTTATTAATTATATAAAAGTTGTAATTTTGTGAAGTGGTAAGATTCTGTTAGAAATGTGTAAATAGGGTATTTAGGAATTTATTTTATATATTTTAAATATATTTACGAATTTTTAAGACTTAAAAGTAATTTGGAAAATCATGTTTAGGTTTATGTAATAAATTGTGTAATAATTATTTATTGATTTAAATAATTATTAATTTTGTGTTACTACTGTGAATTTAGTTTTAATGATTAAATTTAAGGTTTTTGGTGATTTATTTGGATTTATTTAGAATTATTAAGTACTTATTGTTATTATCCAATTAGTTATTTAATAAATAGTTTAATGATAATAATTCATTTTCTGTAAAATATATATATATATTTATTATTCTGATATTATTTAGTTTATTATTAAAATAGACTAAAAATGATTTTAAGGATTTTTACTATTTATGTTAGTAATATTAGGAAGTGTGAATTCATGTGTGTATTAAAATGGTTGGTTAATTGATTATCATTAATTAATTAATTAATTATTAAATATTTGGTTGTATATAAATTTCAAAATATAAATGGTATGATAATAAGTATGGTTTACATACTTATTATTGTATAATTATTATTCATAATTATTGATACTAGTTAGCTAGTAGTAATAGATTAATTTAAATTATAGATTACTTAGCAATTAAATGAATTGTTTAATTTGTTTAATTAGTAATTAATTAGAGATAAATTTTGTTTAGGATTATTTGCTTCTCGGGACTCAGACTCTACTTTGGACCCGGATACTCAGTTGCTGGACACAGGCAAGTACACCTTGCTTGACATTTACTATGCAGTATTTACATTTGCCAGTTATTACTATCGTGTGCACTCGTCTCCATTGATGACTACCTTGTATAGAGTTAGTATAAACTTGACACTGTCTCAGACACGTATCACATATGAGTGAGTTGAGTGCAGAGGTTCTGTGTTGACTGGCCATTAACATATGATCTTGAGTCTGTAGCAGTTTGGTTTAGTTATACTATATTTACTATGACGTCTTGCATATTGTCGTACCGCGTATACGGTACGAGTACATTGGGTGGGGAGAGTCTACTAGTGGTGTATGAGAATTCTGTTTCCAATGTACGCTGGATGCTCGTAGCCCCTCGTTTCTCAAACCGTAGAACGCTTGGTGGCAGTTTCTTCTTCTTCTTCCCCTCTCATGTGCCACTAGAGATGTCTCGAGTGCATTTACACATAGATGGTTAGAACACCTTATTGCTTCCTTGTATTTCCTGTCCTTGTTTGGTTAGGGAAATACTGGATGGCATCCTTATTCGTTACTTTTATATTACTCCTCAGTATGTTCATGCATGTCATTTTCCTGTGTATTTGTTATGTCCCTCTGAGGACCTGGTATCTTTTCCAGAGCTTGACGAACACTTATTTCCGGCTGATTACGGAGTAGAGGGACTTGTTGACGACGACTTTGAGGTGGAGCCGCAGCCTTGATCCTCTGGAGGCTAGCTACATCTTCAGACATGGGTTTCATTTCCAGTATTCCGTTAATTTCTATTTGTTACTTTATTTTTATTCCAGATGTACTCATTTACTTATTTAGTGGATTGTTCTCCTCTAGCCATAGTTGACATTTGAATTCTGTGGCACTGATTATTTTCCATTCAGTTATCTATTACTTTATTTTATGGATGAGACTAGTTTACCTGCCTGTGATGTTACTTTATTATACTTCAGCGTACTACAATCAGATCATAGTCCATTAAATTAGGTTTAGCTATGCTTGATTGTACAGCTGGCATGCCACGTGTTTCCGATCCGATTATTTGGAACTGGGGCGTGACATGTTTTTAGTGGTGGCCCATGCAGGTCAAAAATTTGTTTGGTTACGTTACTGTACCGAACAAGCCTGCAAATTAGGTTTAGAATATTAGGTCTCATCCATACTTGACTATATCATTCTTGATTATCCTTGAACAAATTCTTTTGCATCTTGTTTGTTTCCGTCCTATTCTCAATTCCTTCTATCTTATCTCTACAGAATCATGAATCTAAGGAGTGGACGTACCGCTGCCGGTAGAGACAATCAGTCATCTGGTATGGATGATCAGTCCGCAAGGGTAGTTCCAACCCACCCTTTGCTTCCAGGGCAGACGTCTCAGCCAGTTGGTGCACAACCGACTGGGGTACCTCCTCCTCCCCCGCAGTACCCTCAGACACCATATGGAGTGCCCCCGGCTGTGCCTCAAGACAGTCAGGCACAGATGTTTCAGTTTATGCACATGATGATGCAAGAACAGAGACAGCAAGCAGCAGAGCAGAGGCAAGAAGCAGCTGAGCAAAGATGGGAAGCTGCTGAGATGAGACAGGGATTCTTGACAGCTATGGAGAGGATGACAGCACCAGCACCTGCACAAGCTCCGACACTAGCTCCCGTGAGACCAGCACGGGTAGGTTCAGTGAAGGACTACGTGCAGATGAACCCCAAACCTTATTTGGGAAACGAGAGTCCGGAGGAGACCACTACTTGGATCACCAACACCAAGAAGAAATTGCAGGCATCTCAGTTGCCTGAGGATTTATGGATGACCGGCATAAGAACTCAGTTGGAGGGGAATGCCCATCACTGGTGGGATTCTATGGAGCGTCAGTTGGGTACTCGTCAGACGTGGGAACAGTTTCTGGAGTTTTTTTTGATAAGAAGTACTTCCCTACTACTGTGAAGAATGCCTTATACAACCAGTTCCTGCACCTGGAGTAAGGGAACAAGACTGTTGACGAGTATGACTCGGAGTTCAGTCAACTCAGCAAATATGGGGAGGTACTGATACCCAATGATCTGGAGAAGGCCAAGAGATTTTATAACGGGCTGAGGCAGGAGCTACAGCATTATACTAGCTCTCAGTCCCGAATCTCTTATGCTGAGTTGCTGACGGAGGCCAGGATTCAGGAGACAATTAGCAAGGGGAAGCTGAACCCGCAGAAGAACCAGCCAGTGCAGACGAAGACGCAGCAAGGAGGTCCTATCAAGAGACCTATAGGACATTATCAGCATCAGCAGAAGACTGGACCCTACCAGTCTAAGGAGCTTCCGACTTGCCATTTCTGTGGCAGGAAGGGACACTTACATAGAGAGTGCAGAAGGATGCTGGGTACTTGCTTAGCTTGTGGATCGAGCCAGCATCAGGCTCAAGATTGCCCAGTTCGGGGAGCCATTATGCTAGCTGGAGGCCAGAAGCCATCAGCACCAGGAGGTCAGCAGAGAGGACCTATACTCCCTTCACAGTCAGCACAGTTTGAGAAAGCCAAGCAGCAGGCAGGAAACAAGAAGCAAGGACAGATTTTTGCTCTTACTCAGGGAAAAGATGGAACTAAAGGGGAGGCTATCACAGGTACTATTCTAGTAGGTTTATTGCCTGCTACAGTGTTATTTGATTCTGGTGCCACCCTATCATTTATATTATCTAGATTTGTAGTTGTGCATAGGATAGCTACTTCTACTATGCCTAAGAGTTGGAACATTATTACTGGTGGGGGTATAGTACCTGTGACTAGTTCATGTAGAACCTGTTCGGTAGTTATATGTGGCCGAGAGATGAGAGCTCGACTTTTGGTATTACCTATGCCAAATTTCGACGTAGTATTGGGTATGGATTGGCTTAGTCAATATCATGCTATATTGGACTGCCACAGGGGTTGTGCTATATTTAGACCGCCAGGCCAGCCGGAGTTTAAATTTCAGAGAGGAAGCATTGAGAAGGGAGTATCTCAGTATCATGAAGCTTGCATGGCAATGGAGGTTGCCCCGCCACCGATCATTGATGAGTTTTCTGATGTCTTTTCCGATGATCTGCCGGGTCTACCACCCGACAGAGAGGTTGAGTTCACCATTGAGCTCATACCAAGAGCGGCACCAATCTCTTCAAATGTCTATCGACTGGCGAAGAAGGAGCTGGATGAAATGAAGGTGCAGTTGCAGGAGTTGTAAGACAAGGGGTTTATCAGACCAAGTGCATCACCTTGGGGAGCCCCGGTCTTGTTTGTGCCAAAGAAAGATGGAACAGTTCGCATGTGCATTGATTATAGGGCTCTTAATGCTGTGACGATTAAGAACAAGTATCCCCTGCCCAGAATTGATGATCTATTTGACCAGCTGACAGGAGCCCAGGTATTCATGAAGATTGATCTGAGATCGGGATACCATCAAGTGAAGGTTCGGAAAGAAGACATCCAGAAGACGGCATTCAGGACTCGGTATGGTCATTACGAGTTCTTAGTAATGCCCTTTGGTTTGACAAATGCACCTGCTGTGTTCATGAATTTAATGAACAGAGTATTCCATGAATATCTTGATAAATTTATCGTAGTATTTATCGACGACATTTTGGTGTATTCAAAGAACCATGAAGAGCATGAGGATCACTTGAGGAAGGTGCTGGAGATCTTGAGGCATCAGAAGTTATATGCAAAGTTGAGTAAGTGTGAATTTCTGCTAGATCATGTTTCATTTCTTGGACATGTTATCTCAGGGAAAGGCATAGAAGTGGATCCGACGAAGATATCAGCAGTGGATCGTGGCCAACTCCAACCGATGTTTCAGAGGTGCAAAGTTTTCTGGGGCTTGCCGGATATCACCGGAGGTTCGTAGAGAATTTTGCAAGAATTGCGGAGCCCATGACGAAGTTGACTCGCAAGGATCAGAAGTTCGAGTGGACGGAAGAGTGCCAAGCTGCTTTTGATGATTTGAAGAAGCGCCTTACTACTGCACCAGTCTTGACCATTCCATCGGGATCAGGAGGTTTTGTCATCTATAGTGATGCATCCGGGAAGCGATTAGGATGCGTCTTGATGCAACATGGGATGGTAGTTGCATATGGTTCTCGGCAGTTGAGGACCCACGAGAAAAATTATCCCACGCACGACTTAGAGCTTGCGGCGGTGATATTTGCCTTGAAGCTTTGGAGGCATTACTTGTATGGAGAAACAGTGGAGGTATATACAGATCATAAAAGCCTCAAGTATGTCTATACTCAGAAGGATTTAAATTTGAGACAGAGGCATTGGCTTGAGTTGATGGCAGATTTTGATATTGAGTTATAGTACCATCCAGGGAAGGCGAATTCAGTAGCAGATGCATTGAGCCGGAGGCCTATGGCACACTTCTTGACATCACAGAAGGAGTTGCTTTATGACTTGGAAAAGATGGGCATCGAAGTTGTTAGGCCTGGAGGAGTTGCAAAGATGATGAATATTCAGGTTTAGTCTTCGTTGGTTGAGCGGATCAAGGCGATCTTACCGACAGATGCCAGATATCAGAGGCTTCGACAGAGGACAGAGCAAGGACTGCAGACTGGATTGAGGATTCACGAAGATGGGACCTTGAGGTGCGGAGATCGCCTCTATGTTCCTAATGGAGAGATCAGGCAGGAGCTGATGACAGAGGCTCATAGCTCGACTTATTCTATTCATCCAGGAGATACAAAGATGTACAGGGACCTGAGACAGCACTACTGGCGACATGGAATGAAGCGTGAAATAGTACGGTTCGTAGCAAAGTGCTTGGTGTGTCAGCAAGTCAAGGCTGAACATCAGAGGTCCGCAGGATTATTGCAACCGCTTCCGATACCTGAGTGGAAGTGGGAGCACATCACTATGGATTTTGTTACGGGATTTCCGAGGAGCCCAGCTGGACGAGATGCGGTTTAGGTGATTGTGGACAGATTATCGAAGTCTGCTCATTTCATACCATTTCGAGTGGGGCAATCTACAGAGGTATTGGCAGATTTATATATGAAGGAGATAGTGCGATTACATGGGGTACCAGTCAGTATAGTCTCTGATCGAGATACGAGATTCACATCACATTTCTGGAGGAGTATACAGGAAAGTCTGGGCACAAGACTGAAGTTCAGCACTGCTTATCACCCCCAGACGGACGGACAGTCAGAGCGTACCATCCAGACGCTGGAGGACATGTTGAGAGCTTGCATGTTAGATTTTGGAGGATCCTGGGAGGATCACTTACATTTGGTAGAGTTTTCTTACAACAACAGCTACCAGGCAAGTATCCAGATGGCCCCTTTTGAAGCATTGTACAGAAGGAAGTCTCGATCGCCAGCATGTTGGGGTGATGTAGGCGAAAGACAGATATTGGGACCAGAGTTAGTGACTCGTACAGTGGATACAGTCAAGAAGATTCAGGGGCATCTTCGAGCAGCACAGGACCGGCAGAAACAGTGGACAGACACTCATAGGCGACCTCTTGAGTTCAGTGTTCTTGAGAATCTCCCCGACTAGAGGTACAATCAGATTTGGAGTTAGAGGAAAGCTCAGCCCAAGATACATTGGACCATTCGATGTGTTGGAGAAAGTTGGCGAGGTTGCATACAGATTGGCACTGCCGCAGTCATTGGAAGGCGTTCATGACATATTTCATGTCTCCTAGTTGAGGAAGTATGTGGCAGACCCTAACCACGTACTTGATCATTCAGAGATCACCGTGGGACCGACCTTGTCCTACGAGGAGCAGCCTGTGGAGATCCTAGACCGCAGAGAGAAAGTGTTGAAGGGGAAGACCATTCGACTAGTCCGAGTTGCGTGGAAACACCATTCTCCGGGCGAATCGACTTGGGAGCGGGATGATTCTATTCTGGAGCGTTTTTCATACCTTCGTGAGGCGTCTGGTATGACTTAATTCTGCTAATATTCACTCTCTAGATTTTGCTTAATTTAGTTTGTAAATTTCCTAGATTTAGAATTATGATTGTGTGTGTTTCTTTTAATCCCAGCTTGTTTTAATTTTGAGGACAAAATTTTAATAAGTTGGGGAGAATGTAAAACCCCTCAAAATATTTTTTTTATTTTTATTAATATTTATTTGTTACTAAATAATGTTAATTGTTAAATAAATACTTTTACACTAATTATAAATTATTGATAAAGTTTAGAAGTATATGATATATATATATATATATATATATATATATATATATATATATATATATATATATATATATATATATATATATATATATAGTGTTACTATTTATTGGTTTACTATTAGATTATATATATAAGCTTGTATAGTTTTGGTGTTAAAATTTTTAGCAACTAAACCCAATCCTTAATTTAACCTTAACCTAGGCCCAACCCATTAGGGACCTATTCATTTGGATCTCATTTCCATATATATATTCTTATAGGAGAACCTAATCACTCTCAACCCTAACCCTAAACTTGCCTCCACACAAACTCCACCTCTCCCCATCAAACCACCAACCCCTCCTCCTCTTCCGCGCCTATCTCCTTCCCCCTCACCCGGAGCCCCGCCGTCGACGACGAGACGCGGCGCTTCCCGCGCCCGCATGTAGCAGCCGGCGACCCCCCGCGCGCTGTGGCCCCGACCGCCCCGATCCGGCGACCCCCTCGTCGGCGCGACCCCCTCTCGGCGTTCCACCTCCTGCGGCGTTGCGAGGTAACCCCGACCCTCCCGTGGCGCTGTCACGTGGATTAAAACCTCTTAGCATGCTTTAAACCAAGTTTTAGTATTTAAATTCTGATTATTCAGTTTTGTATTGATTGTTATGATGAATAAATGGATGAATAATTAGATCTAAATGTAGAAAATCATTGGTAATTATGTAGGCGTTCTACCCTAATTTTTGTATGAATTAATATTAATTATTAGTATTTATTTATATTTAATTATAAAGTTTCAATGCTAGTAATTAATTAAATGTGTTTACTGTTTTAATTTTTATGTAATATTTTGATTACGAATTAGATAAAACTTTGTACATGAAAAAGTTTGTATAATTAATATAGTATTTTAAAATAATTTTTCCAGAATTTTTAGAATTAAATTTATAATTATTTTATGTGAAAAACAGTGAATTAAAACTGTTTAATTAATTCTGTTTGATGCATATTATTTAATTGGTAAGTAACTAAATAATATAATTTATATGGAAAATATAGATTTAATTATAAAGTAAATTATGGAAATTGTTCCAGTATTTTATTAGTTTTTAAAATATTTTATTTAGATTTTTCTTGGAAGTTTTGTATTAATCAAACTAATTATTAAATACAGTTTTCAATTTATATTATTTAATTGGTTTGTAATTAAATAATATTGTTTGAATAGAAAATGTTTGTAATAGTATATTATTCTGTAGAAAAATAATTCCAATATTTATTTATTATTATTTATAATTATTTAGATTTAGTTGGGTAATTTCTAGATTTATTACATAAGTTGAATATATTATATAATTAATTTTTATTAATTATATAAATGTTGTAATTTTGTGAAGTGATAAGATTCTGTTAGAAATGTGTAAATAGGGTATTTAGGAATTTATTTTATGTATTTTAAATATATTTATGAATTTTTAAGACATAAAAGTAATTTGGAAAATCATGTTTAGGTTTATGTAATAAATTGTGTAATAATTATTTATTGATTTAAATAATTATTAATTTTGTGTTACTACTGTGAATTTAGTTTTAATGATTAAATTTAAGGTTTGTGGTGATTTATTTGGATTTATTTAGAATTATTAAGTACTTATTGTTATTATCCAATTAGTTATTTAATAAATAGTTTAATGATAATAATTCATTTTCTGTAAAATATATATATATATATATATATATATATATATATATATATATATATATATATATATATATATATATATATATATATATATATATATTTATTATTCTGATATTATTTAGTTTATTATTAAAATAGACTAAAAATGATTTTAAGGATTTTTACTATTTATGTTAGTAATATTAGGAATTGTGAATTCATGTGTGTATTAAAATGGTTGGTTAATTGATTATCATTAATTAATTAATTAATTATTAAATATTTGGTTGTATATAAATTTCAGAATATAAATGGTATGATAATAAGTATGGTTTACATACTTATTATTGTATAATTATTATTCATAATTATTGATACTAGTTAGCTAGTAGTAATAGATTAATTTAAATTATAGATTACTTAGCAATTAAATGAATTGTTTAATTTGTTTAATTAGTAATTAATTAGAGATAAATTTTGTTTAGGATTATTTGCTTCTCGGGACTCAGACTCTACTTTGGACCCGGATACTCAGTTGCTGGATACAGGCAAGTACACCTTGCTTGACATTTACTATGCAGTATTTACATTTGCCAGTTATTACTATCGTGTGCACTCGTCTCCATTAATGACTACCTTGTATAGAGTTAGTATAAACTTGACACTGTCTCAGACACGTATCACATATGAGTAAGTTGAGTGCAGAGGTTCTGTGTTGACTGGCCATTAACATATGATCTTGAGTCTGTAGCAGTTTGGTTTAGTTATACTATATTTACTATGACGTCTTGCATATTGTCGTACCGCGTATACGGTACGAGTACATTGGGTGGGGAGAGTCTACTAGTGGTGTATGAGAATTCTGTTTCCAATGTACGCTGGATGCTCGTAGCCCCTCGTTTCTCAAACCGTAGAACGCTTGGTGGCAGTTTCTTCTTCTTCTCCCCCTCTCATGTGCCACTAGAGATGTCTCGAGTGCATTTACACATAGATGGTTAGAACACCTTATTGCTTCCTTGTATTTCCTGTCCTTGTTTGGTTAGGGAAATACTGGATGGCATCCCTATTCGTTACTTTTACATTACTCCTCAGTATGTTCATGCATGTCATTTTCCTGTGTATTTGTTATGTCCCTCTGAGGACCTGGTATCTTTTCCAGAGCTTGACGAACACTTATTTCCGGCTGATTACGGAGTAGATGGACTTGTACAAGGTCACAAGCAAGCCAGAAGCATGCGCTCACAATCATGCGCGCTTCTGATGGTAAGCTGTACAAGGTCGACTCGAGTGCTGCGGTGCCAGAAACGAGCCGACCTTCAAAGTCCTTGTCTCGTTTGGGCGCATCTATTGCGTGCACAACCAAGTCGAGTAAGGCAAATCCAGTGGTCTTGAACTCCCACGCCTCCTCTGGTTGTGCGTCTGAGGTCCGTTCAAGTCACTTCAAATGCTGTGGTTCCCCCACTACTGATCGGGATGCCTGTTTGGCATTAGATCAGGGGGCGCAACACTCACTTGACCACCCCGGAACTTGGCCTTGCCATGCGCCTAAAGGGGGTATGAAGGTGGCACTCTCCTCCAATGATCTGCGTAACGTGATCACTCACAAGCGCCGATCAGGAGAGTCAACTGACAAGCACGATGCGCCTCTCACGGGGCATACTTGTGCTGTGGTCACCATTAACTGCTGTTGCAAAGCGGCAGTCCCACCCAGGCAGTCGGTGTTCCAGCGGCTGCAATCATCGACACCCCTCCGACGTCGCCTCGGGAAGAGGATGTCAACAGAAAAAGAGCCAAGGGTTGCTTCATGCAACGTGATCTCCAACTCCTCGTCAGTCCGAAAGGCGACTGGCAGTTCCTCTTCCTCGTCCAAAAGCCAGCCGAGGAAAACCAAGACAGCTGTCGCGTCCTCCGGAGTGTTCGAAGGCACTCGGAGGAGGAAGAAGATCTTGGAAGAAGCTGGGGGTAGTCAGACCCTTGTCGAGTCCGAAGACGAGGGTGTCCAAAGCACATCTGGGGCGGATCCTGTCAGCCTCCCAGGAGATGAGAATATCCTCCAGAACATAGCTGGGGGTAGTCTAGCATCTGCGGACCCGAGTTCCGGAGACGTAGAGGCCCTTCAAGACAGAGCTGAGGGTAATCAGGTCCTTGCAGATGCGCCCATGGCGAATGTTCTCCCGAACATAGCCGGGGGTAGCCAAGACGAGGCTCCAGAAGAGGCAACTCCCCCACAAGAGAGTGAGGCCGAGAGTGAAGACTCAACCCATCCATCCACTCTCGGCCGCGTCATGACAGTAAACGTGACTGGGGCTGATATCGAGTCTGATGCGCCTCCAACGGACCTCGTCCAGCGCATGGATACCCTGGAGGGAGGACTCAAAACCCTCTCTGCCTCCATGCAAACACTGACTCAAGCAGTGTTTGAGATATGGTCAGCATTGGCCAGGACACCTTCTGCCGGTCCCGACCCGGGGGCCAATGGAGAATCGAGTGTACCCCTTTAACGGGTATCCTCGGACATAGATCGCCGTGAAGCACCTCGGACATCGGAGCCCTCAAGTGCTCAACTCCCGGTGGTACCACCTTATCCGACTCCCAGCTCCACAAAAGACGTGGTCGAGATGATCAGGGACTTGCGTGAACGCTTTGAGTCCAAGACAAGACAAGAGGAGCGCCAAAAGATGGGCATCCCCCAACCTTATCCCCTCGAATGGAATAAGGTGGTTTATCCTCCTAAGTATAAACCACAAACACTGACGCCATACGACGGGAAGGACTCTCCGCGTCGCTATCTGACGTATTTCCAGTCTCAGACGGGACATCTTCCGAAGGAGGATGCACTACTTACCAGGATATTTGTTGGGGCACTGAAAGGAGTGGCGTACGACTGGTACTGCAGCCTCCCCGACAATTCAATATCTTCCTTCGACGACCTGACGCATCTTTTTCTCGACCGTTTCTACGACGGCGGAAAGGACATGACAATGGCGTCCCTTATAGAGATACGCCAGAAGGAGAAGGAAACAGTCCGAGTATTCATCGAACGCTTCCGACAGGCCTGCTTCAGACTGCGCCCGGGCATGCCAGAACATGCGCTTCTCTCCTCCTGCAGCATGAACATGATGTCTGTAGTCAAACTCTGGCTTAACTCTACTCCTCCTCCCGACTGGAGCTCCTTAATCATTGAAGCAAAAGCCGCAGAGAAGAAGGCGGCAAATGCTCGTCTTCTGGGAGTCAGTTTCCCTGCCTTCGAGGACAAGGGGAAACGGCCTGCAGCCAACAACCCCGGACGAGAGACAAAGGAGAAACAGGTATTGACTGTCAATGCCTCAAAAGGTGCGTCAGCACCTGCTCAGAAACCTCCACTTGCACCAAGGCCGAAGGAGGTTTATTCATTCAACGACGAAGACACCCTGCAACTCTTTGAGATACTGAAGCAGGGTGACAAGATCAAGCTTCCGGACCCGAAGCGTCCCGATGAGGTTGGGAAAGTGGACAACCCGAGGTACTGTCACTACCATCGGTTTGTCGGACACCCAACCAAGGACTGCTATGTCCTCAAGAATTACATCCAGCACATGATCAATGCGAATGTAATCTCCATCGACTACGAAAAGAAGACGATGTCAGCCAACGTGGTGTCACTCCAGTTTGGTACCCTGCCGCCGATTACAACACAGGATGGCGTCGTCCCCATCCCTAAGGCGACAATGGAGGTGGTTAACCTACCACCTACCCGTGATAACGTGAGTGGACTCATCCCACTCACCACATCTCGGAGAGAGATCCTATGGGTTCACCCCGATCTTGTCTCCGAGGTGACTCAACCGGAGGTACGCCCTACCTCCAAATCCAAAGGCAGGAAGATCAAGTCTTGCCGTACAGTCTCTTCTTCAGCGAAAGAGGCACTTTCTGTGCAGACGTGTTCACAACAGAACGTCCAACCCGACGAAGCTGCCGTCGAGGTGGTGCCTCCTGGCACTGTCCCTGCTGTCCAGGACGAGGGCCCGTCTAAGCCCCCAGCAGCTAATAAGCAGAAGCATATAGAGGCTCGTTTCGACAGACCTCTATGAAAGGAGAATGCTTCGGGGCTAGCCAAGCCCCACTACTTCGACATACTGGCACAACTTGCTAGTACTCCTGCCCGCCTATCTCTGTTTGAGCTCCTTCGTCTTTCCAAAGACACTCGTGAGGCTCTCTGTGAAGCTCTGAAGGATGCTGAGTCCTTCATCAGTCAGGTCAAGCAGCCTGAAGATCTTCCAACTACATGTGCGCACTGTCATTGTGCGGATAAGGTTATCCCCAATATAAACTTTACCCAATAAGACATGCTGCTCAAGCACAACCGACACAACAGGCCGATGTATTATACAGGGTATATCGGTTCTGTCAAGGTGAAGCGGAAGAACCTTCGAGAACTTCGAGGCCTACAGGGGCGTCTGGCATACATTCGGGGGTTCATAGCAAACCTTTCCGGCAAATGTCAACCCTTCGCTCAGCTCATGAAAAAGGGAGTCTCTTACGTCTGGACAGAGGAGTGCCAAAAGGCTTTCGACGACATCAAGGCTTATCTGACAAGCCCGCCAGTCCTGGTGGCACCAGTCGTCGGCAAACCATTTCTCCTCTATGTCCGTGCCATGGATCATTCCCTCGGCGCTTTGCTGGCTCAGAACAGCGATACATGCTATGAGCAAGCAATCTACTACCTCAGTCGAACACTCATCGGGGCCGAACACCGGTACAACCCCGTTAAAAAGGAATGTTTGGCTTTAGTATTTGCCACCCAGAAGACTCGTCATTATGTCTCGGGCCAGACAATTCATGTCATTTCTCGAGTCAATCCGCTCAGAGTCCTCATGACGAAGCCAGGATCATTGAACTCCCGGCTAGCCACATGGGCGATCTTGCTAACACCATACATCATGGTGTTCGTTCCGCAGAAGGCTGTTAAAGGTCAAGCTCTGGCCGACTTTTTAGCTGCACACCCCATCCCAGAGTCCTCAAGACTCTATCAAGACATCCCGGATGAGGTCCAAGAATCAAACGTCACCGAAGAAGGCCCCGTCTGGCGGATGTTTTTCGATGGCGCTTCAAGAATAGGCCCGAAAGGCTAAATCATCGCAGGAGTGGGGGTGGTATTAGTCTCCCCCGATCAGCTGGTCATCCAGCGTGCTTACTCCCTTTCGAAGCCATGCTCCAACATTGTTGCCGAGTACAACGCGCTCATTATGGAACTCCATCTGGCACAACAGCTGGGGGTGAATCATCTGGAAGCCTACGGCGACTCAAAACTCATCGTAAACCAGATCAGAGGGCAATACGATGTTCGCCATGAAGATCTGATCCCTTACCACGAAGTTGCATTGAAGATTATTTCAACCTTCACTGGGTTCTTCATCGAACATGTTCTCCGTCTACAAAACTTGGAGGCCGACGCTCTGGCTGGCCTCGCGGCCTCATTGGCAGCGCCCCTCGGGACTCAACACTATGTCACGATAGTCGAAAGAGACTTGGTCTGTCCTAAAAACAACCTATGCTCATATATAGCCCACGCCATGCCGACGAATACTGGTGTTAATGTTCGAGACTGGAGGTTCCCATTCATCGACTTCGCTGTCTACGGAATTCTCCCAGAAGACCCGAAAGAAGCCGTCTCAGTCAGGAGACGCTCTCTTCGATTCTACTACGATACAGCCACTAAAATGCTGTACCGACGCTCCTACGATGGACTTCTCCTTCGATGTTTGTCCAACGAAGAAGCAGTCGAAGCCCTTCGAGAAGCTCACGACGGAACCTGCGGGGCCCATCAACCTGGCCCTAAATTAAAGGATCGACTGCGACGCATGGGCTACTACTGGCCAACCATGGCCGCTGACGCTGTTGAATATGCTAAGAAGTGCCATACGTGCCAGCTTCACGTAGACTTCATACATACACCGTCAGAACCACTACATCCTACAGTCGTCTCCTGGCCCTTCGAAGCTTGGGGCATGGACATTGTGGGACCGATCACCCCTCCTTCATCAAGAGGACACCGCTTTATCCTAGCCATCACCGACTACTTCGCCAAATGGGCAGAATTAGTTCTACTGGCAGAAGTAAAAGCTCCAGGGTGATCAGCTTCATCAAGCACCACGTCATCTACCATTTCGGGGTACCCCGGAGGATCATCCACGACAATGGACCTCAGTTCATCAGCCATGTTTTCAGCAGATTCTGTGATAAGAATCGCATTCAAAGCGTGGCATCAATCGCCTACAATCCGGCAGCAAACGGATTGGCCGAGGCGTTCAACAAAACTATCGTCAGGCTACTCAAAAAGGTCGTGTCATCCAACAAACGCGACTGGGACGAAAAGCTCGGAGAATGCCTTTGGGCCTACCGCACAACGGTACGGACCCCGATGGACAACACACCATTCTTCCTGGTCTACGGGAGCGAAGCGGTACTACCTCTTGAGATCCAGATACCCTCTCTCCGCGTAGCAATCACAAATCAACTCATAGAAGAAGACAATCAACGTCGTCGTCTGCGAGAATTGGAGGCACTTGACGAAAGGCGTCTCCTAGCTCAACAACGCATCGAACTCTACCAAGCCCGTATATCACAGGCTTTCAACAAGAAGGTCAAGCAGAGAACTTTCCAAGTTGGCGACCTGGTTCTGGCAGTCAGGAGGCCGATGGTGTTAACTCATAAGACACCAGAAAAGTTCGAACCCGAGTGGGAAGGACCTTTTACCAAAGAGACGACATACTCAAACGGTGCTTACCGCCTCGCCAAACCCAATGGGGACCTGTTCATGATACCCATCAACGGCAAGTTCCTAAAGAAGTACTACTCTTGACATCTTTCAGACATGTGCTTCCACCAGGGGATCTATGGACCCAATCATCAGGGCTCACAGACAATTCCCTTCCACAAAATCATACGCTGTCGAAACCCAGCTGTTCCGTAGCATTCTCCAGTAGAAGAACGACCACGTCCACATCCCCTCTGAGTTGTTCCCCTACGCCCTACAAAGTGGAATCTTACACCCTGTAAGACTATGATATCCTTCATGTTTACTACGTCCACATTACCTCTGAGTAAACATCCCGTACAGACAACCCCTGCGTTGTCGTACATTGATCGCAGAACTTCTACGTCCACATTACCTCTGAGTAGTTCTGCGTATCCCCCAGGATCATTCCTACCACGTCCATAACACCTCTGAGTAGGAAGATTCCACCACTTGAATCCCATATTTGCCATGTCCACATCACCTCTGAGCAAACATGTGGGTTCTCTCAAACTTATTATCTGTACCTAAAAACCAAGGTGCGCAAAAGATAATAGGTCCACACAAATCATCAAGTTCATGATAGCAAAAATGAACACACCACAAAAACTTTGTATTCTTTATTTCTCAAATAAAGAGTAAAAGTTTACATCCCCAGCAGAACTTCCATGTCCATATTACCTCTGAGTAGTTTCGCGTATCTCCCTCCAAAGTCATTCCTACCACGTCCATATCACCTCTGAGTAGGAAAGCTCTACCATCAATCCCATATTTACTATGTCCATACTACCTCTGAGTAAATATGTTGGTTCTCTCTCTCTCTCTCAACTTATCATCCGTACCTAAAACCAAGGTGCGCCAAGGATGATAAGTCCACATAAATTCTCCAGTGGAAGTACCCAAACCTATCACGTCCATACTACCTCTGATAGGATTGTCACACTTAAACAGTTCTACTGTTCATGCTTCTTGTTCAAAGTATTTCAAAACTTATCCAAAAGTTTTAAAAACTTTGAAGGGGGTATACTCAAACGGTGCTTACCGCCTCGCCAAACCTAATGGGGACTTGTTCATGATGCCCATCAACGACAAGTTCCTAAAAAAGTACTACTCTTGACATCCTTCAGACATGTACTTCCACAAGGGGATCTGTGGATCCAATCATCAGGACTCACAGACAGTTCCCTTCCAACGAAATCATACGCTTCCGGAACCCAGCTGTTCCGTAGCATCCTCCCGTAGAAGGACAACCACGTCCACATTACCTCTGAGTTGTTCTCCTACGCCCTACAAAGCAGAATCTTACATTCCATAAGACTACGCTATTCACAATGTTTACCACGTCCACATTACCTCTGAGTAAACATCCCGTACAGACAACCCCTGCGTTGTCGAACATTGATCGCCGAACTTCCATGTCCACATTACCTCTGAGTTGTTCCGCGTATCCCCCAGAGTCATTCCTACCACGTCCATAATACCTCTGAGTAGGAAGATTCTATCATTTGAACCCCACGTTTGCCACGTCCACATTACCTCTGAGCAAATATGTTGGTTCTTTCAAACTTATTATCTGTACCTAAAAGCCAAGGTGCGCAAAAGATAATAGGTCCACACAAATCATCAAGTTTATGACAGCAAAAATGAACATACCACAGAAAATTGTGTACTTCTTTATTTCTAAAAAGAGAGAGTAAAGGACTACATTATCCCCAGCAAGAGTTGCAAAAATACAAAAAGAAGAGGCTATAATCCCTAAACATCCCCAGGGTTGGCTGAAAGCTCTCTGACTCGGCGTCTCAAGTCTGCCGCACGAGTCTCCACAGTCGCCAGGACTCGACGCTCAGTTTCTTGATGCATCGCTTCAACAGCCTCAGCAGAAGTATCGTTCTCATGCTTCTCATCAAGCTGTTGTCGCTGCTGAGCCAGGGCAAGAGCCCAGTGAGTGAAAGTTGCTTCCTCCTTCTTGAATGCTACGTGCTTAGCCTGGACACGTTCGGCGTCTAATAGGAGTCGGGCCCGCTGGTCCTCAAGGTGGCGGATCTGGGCGTCAATCTCCGCGATATTAGCGTCCAACGCAGCTCATGTTTCCACTGTCTCCCGCGTAGACTGAGATAATCGCTCCACTGCAGCTTCAGTCTCAGCTACTTTGCGTTCCCAGACACTCACAGTAGCCTGGTAAGAAGACTCAATCTCGGCGATCAGCTTCTCCTTCTCCGCATCTATCAAGACGGAGAGGTCATTTTGCTGGATACGCTGAAGTTCGGAAAGCCGCTGGTCCAGCTCAACCACCGAAGCCTCCAGGATTTCGGCCATATGATCATGGCCCTGGTGAAGACGGATCAGGTTGATATAAGGCAGTGCCAGAGATCTTGTCGTCGCAAAGCTTCTATTGGCATCCATCACCACAGATACACCCCTCTGCAGCATTTTATATACTGCCTCGACGATGAATTTTACATATTCATCTGCATCCGCCAGCACCTGCGGCGTCATAGCAGGAGTTGGAGGAGCTGCTGTAGTTAGCGGACCGGAGGAAGACCCGCCGACCTCAACCTGTGAGGCTGGAACCACGGCATCAACACGCATTTCATCAACAGGGGCTGGACTGCTAGCCCGAGGAGCCAAGGGAACAGAAGAAGCCGGGACAGGCGTCGAGATAGTACCCCAAGTGGAAGGAGCAACCGAGGGTTCCATCACACCCTTATCCTTCCCGAACTCGAAAGTACCACCGACGTCAGTGACCATCTCTTCAACCCCCAATGTCCTATCAGCAGCCAGTACCTCCCCTGGCAGAACGGGGAGATCAACACTTGTCTCCTGACTCGCCCCTGAAGTCAGGACCGGCAGACGAGTCTCATCCTCTTCATCAAATCCCTCTACAGGGACAGGATCCGTCGCTACCTCCTTATCAGTAGCCACCTCAGCCTCCGTCGCTGAGTCTGGGGTAGGGCTCGGCAGTGTTACCGCCGACCTCCTCTCATCATGACAAGGAGGGGAATCAACCCTCTCCTCTGTTCCAACCATATCTGTTGCCCTCGTAATAGACTCTTACAACTCTGGAGCGACGTCATCCGAAGATGACGAGCTCCACTCCACGTCATTATCACGAAACCCCGTGTCCGCTGGACCCTCAACGTCCAAGGCCCCTACGACGGCTGGCACCATCTCGAAAGTTATTGCAACCTCCGTACCTTTTTTAACAAAGTCTGGAGATACTAGAACCTCCGCAGGAACATCTTCAGGATTCTTCTCCAATGGAGACATTAACATCGGAGGAATGCGCTCGTCAGAAGAGCTTGCCACTTCCTTCGGTTTACTGACATCCGGTTTCGAAACACGGGTCTTCTTCTTCGACGATCCCTACAAGAAGAAAAGCACAAGTCACCAAAATGACAAGATGAACCAAAAATTACGGAGGACTCCTTACCTCAGCAGAAACTGATTCCACTGGCATTACAGGCGGCACTCATGTCGCCTTTGGAGTCGTCGTCTTTCTCGGCCTTTTTGGTACAGACGAGCCGGTTTCCGCGTCAGCCCGCCTCTTTCCAACAGAGGGATCCCTCACTGATGATGCAGCAGCAGCCCGATATCCCGCCAATTCCGGCGGACGATATGACCGGGCCGCTATCAACATATTCTCCGTGGCCTCCAGCTGAGTTCTAACAATGAAACTAGTCTCCCTGTCATAACCAGGAGACGTAGTATTCATAGTGCAATATAGCCTGGCGGCCGAATACAGGATCTGTGGCCGAGGGTTGCGAACTGGCGTAGTAAAACGAACACCAGTACACCCGGTATTATAATATTGCCAGTCCCGAGCTCCATCCAGCAAACTTTCGACAAACCCCAGACTATTACCGGGATTTTATAACATTAGCTGGGTATAGCCAAACTGGCAAGCAAACCGGCTGGGCAGATATGGCTCCAAGTAACACCTATTTTGGTTGCGGTAGACCAAGTGAGAAGGCCGAATACTTTGCAACCAACGAAAACCCCATTTTGGCAGAGTAATCGTGTCTTCACCAGAGTCAACTAAATCTTGGTCAGCCTCGAAATCTTTGAAGATGGGGCCAACCTTGACAATCTCCCACCCCTGAAGGTAGGACAAAACTCTCTTGCAAACGGGGACGCCAGTATGCAACCACTTCCTCTTATAAAAGTAGCGGATAAGGGCATCACCTTCAACATGATCCTCCTCCGGACCAGGACTCATCACGTTCGGATGATGCAGAATCAGCCATCCCATAAGATAGTGGAATGGTAGCTCGGCCCGGGGAAAGTTGTCATTTCTACCTCTCCCATGGATCACATCATCAGCAAAGGTCCTCAAACCCCGCAACAGGTTACACACCATCGCGGGGAGGAGAGCTAAAGGTCGTCCAAAGACCAATTTCATGGCGGGCAAAATAAGGTTCCGGTGTACCCTCTCCACTGCACCAGATCCGCCCGCAAACACATAATCCCGGAGCCATATCATCAAGTATGCCGTCAGCACCGCCTTAGACGACATCCGGTACGTACAGTGCCAAAAGCAGCTATACGCGTTCTCGCCACTCTCATTGGAACGAGGGGTCCTCTCATCCAGCCGGCTTATTTCAGAAGTCACTTTCGCGAGTTTCAGCCCTTGCGGAATCGTAAATCAGATCCTCGAGGAATCCGCCAAATCCTGCTTGAAGACGTGATCCCTCCAAGCAGTCACATGAGGCTGACTCTTGCCTTTGTCCTTCCGGTGCATCAGATAATGATGGCGCACCACTTCTTTGAAAATGGTCATCATCTTCGGGTTCTTATTTTCCAGAACCTGGATTTCTTCATTCGACGGGAAATATTCTTCGTACGGTTCCGAGCCCCAAGGAAGCTTGGACACTTCGTACATCTCATGGAGAGCCAACCCCAACTCCCCCACCAGAGTATAGAAGGTGCCAGTCTGGGTATTGAACAACTCCAAGAGTGCGAGGAACATAGGCTTATTGAGATCCACGCCAGCCTGCGTGGCACGGATAGCGGCCGTCAGCCCAATCTCCTTAAGTTCAGCCTTGAACTTCGAAAGCACCCAAATGGTCAACTCATCCCACCTCGGGATATGGTGACACCAACCTTCAACTCTAAAGCCACCTTTCGGATACGGGACCTTCGATGTCAGCATCCGATTTGCAAAGGTCGGAGCACTGAAGGCAAACGTGTCACTAGGGACTTCAATGTAGAGGCTCCCAGGACGCAAAGTTTGGCAACTAAACGTGGAATCGGCTCGCGAAGCGGCCAAGGTATCCCTCTGGTTCGAGGTAGCATCAATCGAAAGGATACCTCCCAAGGCCCCTCCTTGAGAAGGAGCAAGTTCCCAGCGCATCCTTCTCTTTGAAGCCAAACGGTAAAAGGCCGTCAGCGGCAACTGGCGGTCAAGTTGCCGCATGTACAGGACCATGCCTTTTGCAGAAAAGAACCAGTCTTCTCTGATCTTCAGTATCTTCGCTTCAGAAGAGACCAGTCGGTCACCGTACAAAAAGATAGGTTTTAAGAAAGTCACATCCTCGGATTCAGCAGATTTCAGTTTACCGCTCTCTATCATACTCTGGAGGAAAATCGGCAACTGGTTCTGGATTTGCAGCACTCTCTCAGGAGGTTGGTTTTGTAAGATAGCATCCTTTGCAGGATTGATCACCGCCTCATCAAAATCAACTCCCATTTGACAAAAAGAAGCATCCAGGAGGACCTCATTCAGCAAAGGGATTGTCATCGACACTGGCACAACAAAAATAAAAGTCAGGTAAAAAGACAAAGTGTGTCAAAGCAACCTGGTGCATCATCATGGTGTAAACCCACGCGCGTCAGTAAAAGCTTCGGCGCATCATCAGGGTGTAAACCCATACGCTTCAGCAGAAAGGCTTCGACGCATTATCAGGGTGTGAACCCATGCGCGTCAGCAGAGGCTTCGGCGCATCATCAGGGCGTAAACCCATGCGCGTCAGCAGAGGCTTCGGCTCATCAACAGGGTGTAAACCCATGCACGTCAGCAGTTAAACCTCGGTGCATGATAAAGGCCTAAACCTATGCACGTCGGCAGGACCATGCGCGTCGGCAGCAGAGAGTTAGGGCACACCAACTCAGCCGCATGATCCGAAGTTCATCTGAACAAAGAAAATAGTGGAAGAGATGACACCCACCCGTCATCGCAGGTCGAACGTCGGCCGGAGTCACAATGGTGGCAGGAGCATCCTCTTCGGCATACTCCGCCGGCTCCTTTCCCTTGTCAGCACTGCCGCGAGGAGTCTTGGGAGCCATTCTTTGGGAGAAGAAAAGTTAGGGTTTTTGACGAAGAACTCTAAAAAAGGCAAAAGCAATGAGAAGAAGAACTCTCTCTCTCTCCATCTCTCGCCTATTTATAGGGCTTGGTCGCACGCGTGAACCGATGACGTGTGATCTCAGCCGTCGCCTCGGGTTCTGTGAAGAGATAACCGCAAATAAAACCCAAAAGATCATCATTAATCTTTTCGGTTACCGAGGCATCATCATTTGCACTAACTGAGCATGTACCCCATCACTAATGCACGGAGTATCTATGCACCCCGACAGACATGCGCCTCTACCACCATGCTTCTTATTCAAAGTATTCCAAAACTTATCCAAAAGTTTTGAAAACTTTGAAGGGGGTCTTGTAAAAGCATGGAATTTCAGAACCAGAAGGCCCATGCGCCAGACTATATGCGCCAGAGCTCGGACAAAGTACTTCATAGCAAAATAACAAGTATAGATATTGAGAAGAGGACTTTTTATTTCACATATAAAAGTCTATTACATGTCTAGAAAAGATTATACAAAGGAGAATTTCTACAAAGAAAAGATCCTAAGTCTACAGCCAGCAGCCACCATGCGCCCTCAAGCAGGCACAGCAACCACCATGCACCCTCAGTCAGGCGCATCCCACCATGCGCCCTCAGCAAAGCATATCCTTTTCAGCAGCTCAGTTATGTGCATCCCAGTTATGTGCATCCCTTCAGCAACCCAGTTATGTGCCGCTCTTCCAGCCAGGCTCACCGTCGTCAAAATGCTTCGACTAATGAAGCATTTATTGAACAGAACGAGGGTGGCAATCAACCCTCTAGCCGAGGAAGAGAAGAGCACCGCAAGCCAACCTGTGGCTAGGGAAGGCTTCGAAAGAGCCTCCAAAGGCCAAGGAAGACCGTGATCGAAACCGCGGCTAAGGGAGCAGCTTTCAACACAACCAGAGTGGGCAATACCCGCTTTGAAGGAAGAAAGAGCCCCCAAAGCCGCAGTATCGCCATTCCGATCTACGGCTCTTCCTGCACAACGAAGACGAGGCTCGAGCATCCCTATCTTTGGATGCAACAGGCACCTTCCACCTGCCTCGGAAGTCCTCGACTTCGACTTTGGGATGTAACAGTCACCTTCAAGTGCATCAACGAAGACATTGCGTCGCATTTTCACCCTCGGAAGTATCTCGTCAACAGAATGCATCCGAGTAAACAAGTTCATGTTGGAAGTACATGAGAGAACGAGAAGCAAACCCTCTCTCCATGCCACTATTTATAGGCCGGGCAAATCAAACCCACACGCCAAGTGGATGGCTCTCCGAATTTCGTACAATAAACTTGCATTTAATGGATGAACCGGACGCTTCGAATTCAGCCAAATCAAAACGACTATTTAAAGCACTCGAAGAACGTAACAGTCGCTGCATTAAAGAATGCATCACGAAGTGGATGTGCCGGCCAGCCCGTGCATCACATAGATGCACCCTTCAACATCAAGCACATCAGCACAGACGTGCCCTTCAGTACCAAGCACATCACAGAGGATGCGCCCCCATGCATCCCCATACGCCTAGTGGAACGCCAATCGATGCGTCCACTCAGCTGTCCATCGAATGTCAGAAACATTAAATGCTGAACTGACAGAGTTGGCAGCACGCCTTCCGAAGTCTGAACAGTTGACAGCTTTTTCAGAAGACGAAGCGTCGGCAACGTCAGCATCATCATCACCTTTACTCCGACGGCTACTGTCACGTGGCCACCCAACCACTCGTATGCGCCTCCTCAGCCATACGCCTCAAAAGCCATGCGCCTCAGACTTTTCACTGATCCCTAAAGACAGAAGGAAAGTCTCCATTTGAAGCTCTGCATGCGCCTCAAAAGCCATGCGCCCAGAATAGTTTGTGACTCCTAAAGGTTACGAGCCAAAGTCTCCTCATGCGCCCAGTCCTAGGCGTATCCTACCAAATCATTCCCTCCATCAAATCCGAGATCTCCGAGCCATGAGTCGACAACATGTATCCTTTGACTCAACTCATCCAAGATTTCAGCAACAGAAAGATCTTCTCCTCTGCTATGTGCCGGCTCACAACAGCAGTATGAAGAATTCAACCCCTCGATCAGGGTGCATCGTCCATGCACCTCCATCAGCAATCACCACGTGGCGTTGTCACTACCACTTTCTAGCTTGAGGGTATTTTGGTCATTTTCAAAATTTTAGAATTTAATTTGAATTATTTTATTATTTATAATTAATATGATTTTTTAGTGATTTTAGAATAATTGATTTTTGAGTTTTAGTGACTTTGACTTATGTTGACCTTGGAGACTAACCTAGTGGCTAACCTAGGTCATGACTAAGTGATTAGGATTTGAGAACCTAGGTTGACTTAAGTTCATGAGGATTAACTCATTGGGATTAGTTTGGTGAAATTAGGGGCTAGATTGATTAAGTAATGGCTTGTGAAATCACAAGTCATTTATGACTAATAGGCTTAATGGCCCATAGCCCACACCCATTGAACCAAGCCCTAACCCTAGAAAATCTGACCAGCCACTATGGACAGCCCCCCCTATTTATATGCTCCTAAAATTAGGGTTGCCTCTTTAGAAAACTTTGCCATTTGGAAGAGGTGAGTCCCCATCTTTGTAAATCCTTAGAAAATCCATTTCTTCTCCAAATTCCTTCAAACAAATTGCAATAGGACATAAATCCATTGTTCTTGCTGTTGGTATTGAGTTTTTACAGAGAGAAAACAATTTGAGAAAGTTTGGTGGTTTGTGGAGCTCTTTCCATTTGGGGATTTTGAACCATTGTTCACCTATAGGTATAATTCCTTCCATTGCTTTTAAATTCTGTTAAAAATCATTTCTAGGTTGTCCTAACCCTAACCTAATAGTAGGATAGGCTAACCCTAGAATTTGGACCCATTTCGTGTCCGTATCGGACACGTACCAGTGTGTCTAGGTTAGTGTTCGACGAAATGTCTCAAAGGGCATTTTATTCGATTTTTGTGATTGTGTTTGAATGGAAAAATCCATTTTAGTCTCGCTTATACATTTCTTGGACACTGAGCACGTATTAGCATCGGGTCGTGTCCCTACAGACACACGGACACACTGTTTCCTCCCACGCGTGCGGGCAGATTTTCTCCCCTGCTGCTCGGGTACAATTTCTCAGTGCACAGAGGGTTTCGACGCTTGAAACTCGACATAGGAGTTGTGTCAATGACTGACACGAGGCTCGTAAAGTTTCACGAGTCCTCGTGTCGTGTCAGACACGTATTTGTGTGTGCACATGTTGTACACTGTGCGTCCAGTGTGCAGTGTGGGTTTTCTATTTTAATTCGATTTGCTAATGCTTTTAAATGTGTTTTAACTTACTAATTAGATCCTAAATATCATGAGTAATTCCTGTTTACATTAGGTTACTTGTTAGTTTAAGTTTTGTTTAGAAAATTTGTTTTCGAGCATGGGTTTTGGGGTTATTTCTGATACATACACAAACACTGTTATTTCCAGAGATTCAACCCCTTTAATTCCCTATTTTGGTTAAGTTTTCAACTGTTAACTATCCCCACATGTTACATTTTATTTTAGCTAAGCTTTTACTTTCGATTATAGGTTTGTAGTTGTGAGTTTGAGCTTTTGGCTATTGGTTTCATATTCGAAATTATTGAACTGGGTTGTGTTCAGTTTGAACCTGAGATTTCCAAATCTTTCTATATTGAACTGTTGTTAATTGGTTACCTGATATATGAGATTTAGTTCCCAGTTTTGTACAAAACCTGAGTTATGAATGTTCATTTCTGTAGTTAACTGAGAATAGTTTTAACCATCTCGATTTGATCTGTAAACTGAGTTTTCCATTACCTGAGTACTTCCTCTTTTGAACTATTTTAAACCTGAAAGTACACTGTACATTGATTCCTTCTTTTTTAGTTGACTAGAACCTATGTTTACATTATATTAATTCAATGTCTCTTCTTATTAACTGGATGTATAACCTGAGAGGGGATTATGTGTTCCCAGTTTTCAAAACTTGGGAATAAGTTTGTGTTTTCAGTCTTTGTAACCTGAGAATCAATGCATTCCTGGGTTGAATCCTTCAAACCTGAGATTGAGTTCTCCTTCATTCGAATTTCATTAACCTGAGTTTTAGTTCATAAAACCTGAGAATGCCACTATACATTTTTCCCTTTCAATTTTGAAAATCTGAGATTTCTTGGCTCAAACTGATATGGTTTTCCCATCAAAATCCTGAGAATGCAGTTTACTATGGACTGATTTGGGGTTAGTTGAACCTGAGATGTAATTTCAGTTGGCTTTCTTTTGTTTCCAGGATACATGGTTACCTACGGTTTTTTTTCCTATTCCTATTGTACTACACTGTCATGTTCCCTTCACTAAATTCCTGTTTTGCCATTTCACTGTTTCCCTTTCATTTGTTCAATGTTGTTAACTGTTAAAACCTGGGTGTTCCTGTAACTTAATTGATAATTCTAACAACCTGAGATGAGGAGGGGTTTATTCCTGTGTAAATCTGAGATTAATGGGACTGTGTTGCCACTGTTGTTCCTCACATACACTAACAACTACACTGTTTCTTGTCTCAAGATTAATACACACACATCCACTTTTGCACAATAATTTGCTCACTGTTTTCAGAAATTATATTCCCTGTTCTTTCAGTCTTGTACTTCACACACACACAAACACATGTACTCATGTGTTTTCCCCCTCACTCTCTATGTGTGTATATATATATAAGCATTGTTATATATATACAAGCTTTCCTATATATGTGTATATGTATTTTAATATATATATTATATATATGGTGTCATGATATGTGGGATTTATGTTATGATATGATGTCATAGAGTATGGAATACCATAGGACTTAATGTATTATATTTAGGATATAGTGTATTATAGATTATGTTATAGAGTATTGGGTTGTTGTATAGTGACTATAGGATGGGTGTTTTCTTAATAGACTATTAGACATAGTCATATCAATTGGTTATGTGTTTTAGGCATAATTAGGCATGGTATGCCTAGTTGGAACCTAGAATAGTCTTGCTAGACCTAGATTAGACTAGTTGACCTAGATTAGACTCGGTTGACCTAGTTTGACTTCTAGGGTTGACCAGAGTTGACCAAGAGTTGACTTTGGTCTAGATTGACCTAGATTCATGTAAAACGTATTGTAGTGCATTACATTTCTATTCTGGACTTGTTGTGACTCGTACTGTTCTAAATAGGAGCCAGACACCACTCCTCGGACAGTACTTTCATCTCGGACTTTCAGTTAGCAGGCGAGTACATTCTCTGATCTTTTCATAATTGTCTGGACTATATTCATGTTCTAGATTACTCTACATGATGTTGACATGTATCTTCACGGATTAGTACTATATGGATCCCTTCCTGAGATGTTATCCCTCTACGGGTGCATCGGGTATTTCATGTTCATGTACTTTATCATGTACATCAGGTACTCCTTGTACTCGTACTAGTTCATGTTTTTACATGTTCTCATGTGCTTTCACGTGCCTCATGTACTACTCATTACATGAGTTCACGTATCTTAGTTGTATTCATGTACTTATAACGTAACTTGAATGGATCCTTGTGTACTGATTGGGGCGGGGTGAGTAGAATTGGTTATGTGAACACTATCCCCAGTAGCTGTATAAATGTGCCTCCTTATTTGTATTCATGTGCACCTAAGCCGTTTACATAACCATATTGTACTCTAAATCATGTAGTCACTTACAGTCTTTACTATCATGTATTTTACTTTCAGTTATAAAATATCTCCTGTTTTACCTGTACTTCCATTCAACACTTTCTGTATTTTACTCTATTGCAATGATTTATACTCCTAACCTGATATGAACTGTTGAGAGATATGTGCTCGTTTCCGTCCTGACTGGACCTGTTGAAATATTACAGAGGACGAAGCTGAGGCGTTTTGCCCTACTTACTACGGTGCCACACTAGATGTGTGCCCGAATTTGGACCAGCAGCAGGACCCATTAGCTGTAGACGACACTCCATTAGTTTAGGATTGTCTTACTATTTTGGGATTACTGTACTAGATTCTGAGATATTCTGAGATATATTATTTTAGACACTTAGATTCTGGATTATATCTCTGTGATTCTCTGTTCTGGATATTTTATCTTTCATTATCATTCCATCTTACCTGTTCTACCTTAGCTGTGATTGAGTTATAGATTGTGTTATGTCACCCCCATTCGGGGAGTATAACTGTATTACCTTCAATTGTTAGATGTTGTGACCTAGGACAGCGTTCTACCGTCGACACTGTGGCATAGGCTGGACGTACCCACGTCTCGTGCCCTTACTCTAGGGTGCGGGTCGTGACACGTTTTTAGTGGTGGCCCATGCAGGTCTAGGATATAAGTGTAGTGGTATTCAAACTAGAATATCGTTGCAGCCTGCAGTAGAAATTAGCATATTTTTTTTGAAGTTACTCAATCACACTAGGAAAATTCTTTATCAGATTCCGTATATCTATTTGCTGCTTATTGTCTTCCTTAGAAATTTAAACTGTCCTCCTTTGATTATTTTGACTCATTCTCAGTAATTGTTTCTTGTTTGATCTGTGTCTCCAGGATGGTTGAGACGCGATCGTATCGCCCCGTAACGGGGGATGCTGGAGAGGGGTCTGCCACCTCTCGTGTCCAACAGCCAGCTCCCGGTGCTACAGGGCCAGTACAGCCCTCAGGAGTGGGAGTTTCTGCCACTTTTGGAAGAGCACCTCCGGCAGTCAGGAGGCCAGTTATGATTCCAGAGATCCTTCCCACGCAGCAGCCTCTGCCTGCGGGGATGGTAGATGCTGCCCATCTCTTCTCCTTCGTGGAGAGGATTGTTGAGTCGCACCAGCAGCAGCAGACGAGGCAGACTGCAGATTCCAGGCAGGGGATCGATGAGGCACACCAGCTGGTTCGTACCACAGTCGAGATGATCACAGCTCAGGGGACTCAGCAGCAGCCCCGTCGGAGGGAGAAGGATATACAAGACTTCCAGAAGATGCACCCTCGGGAGTTCTTCGGCACAGAGGGCATCCACGTTGCAGATGACTGGATAGAGCACATCGAGGAGATCTTTCGACTAGCAGAGATACCAGCTCGACTCCAGATCGAGGCGGCGGGCAGCCAGATGCAGGATTTGGCCCGTGCGTGGTATCAGGCAGATCCCAGAGTAGGAGTTGAGGGCCAGACTTGGGCCCAGTTCAAGGAACTGTTTCAGGAGCAGTTCTTTCGTGATGTTGCCTTGGGAGGTATCGAGACACAGTTCGAGGCTCTGGTTCAGGGGAACCAGACGGTAGCTGAGTATGCCGGGGAGTTCTGCAGATTGGCCCGGTTCATTGATGATTTGTCTGAGAAGACGAAGACGAGGAAGTTTCGCCGAGGCCTGATTAGAGAGGTTCGGTCGCTGACTAAGAGCGAGCGGAACGCCACTTTCGCTGAGATATTTTTTGGGGCCATGGCGACGGAGGACGACCTAGGGCTGAAGCAGAAGAGGGGTCGTGACTTCCAGGGTGGCAGCAGCAGTCAGGGGCAGGCCAAGAGGCCTCACTTCCAGCAGCAGCAGCAGAGGCCAGTGCAGCAGTATCAGTAGCAGCATCAGCAGCAGAGGCCAGTACAGCAGCACCAGCAGCAGAGAGGGCAGCAGGCACCTCGTCCGGTAGTCATTTATGCCTTCTACAAGAAGCCAGGGCACATGATCCACAAGTGCAGGAAGAAGCTAGGCAAGTGCCTACTTTGTGGTGCTGGAGATCACCAGTTGAGGGACTGCCCAGGGGCTTTTGGGCGAGGACAGCAGGGAGGTGGAGCCAAGGCTCCAGCAGGCCAGCAGAGGGGACCAGCCCTGCCGACCCAGCAACAGAGGTTCCTGCAGCACCAGCAGCAGGCACGAGGTGGACAACAGGGGCGAGCTTTCGCCATGGCAGCTGAGGATGCCGAGGCCATTGAAGAGCTGATAGCAGGTTCGGTTCTCCTAGATTCCCTTCCAGTATTTGCACTCTTCTATTCCGGGGCTTCCCACAACTTTGTGTCAGTATCGTATGCTATTAGACACAGTTTGATTTCTGAACCACTGCCTAGGACCTGCAAGATCACGACCGGGGGTAGGGTCATCCTCGTGAGTGATGTTTACAGAGGGCGGAGTGTCATTTTGGGAGGCCGAGAGTTGGGGGTGAGTCTACTAGTCATGCCATTACCGAACTACGACATTGTATTAGGTATGGACTGGCTGAGTAGGCACCACGCCCGCATTGATTGCCGTGGGGGTAAAGTTTTGTTCGGGGCGCCAGGAGAGCCAGAGTTTGAGTACACCCGGCGGCAGAAAGAGCAGAACGGAGGAGTCTTCTGTGGAGCTTCAGTCGAGGAGCAGGTGGCTCCGCATCCCTTGATCGCAGAGTTTATGGACGTGTTTCCAGAGGAGTTGCCAGGGCTTCCACCGGACAGAGATGTAGAATTCTCGATAGACTTGGTTCTCGGCACGGAACCGATCTTCCAGCATGTCTATCGAGTGAACAACAGTGAACTGGTAGAGCTGAAGAAGCAGGTGGATGAGCTGCAGGACAAGGGCTTCATTCGCTCGAGTTCTTCACCTTGGGGTGCACCGGTACTCTTCGTACCCAAGAAGGATGGGTCGGTACGGATGTGTATCGACTACAGGGCACTCAACAACCTGACAATCAAGAACAGATATCCACTACCGCGGATCGATGATCTGTTTGATCAGTTGAGCGGAGCTCGGGTGTTCTCCAAGATTGATTTGAGGTCGAGTTATCACCAGGTGAAGGTGAAGAAGGAGGATATCCCCAAGACCGCTTTCAGGACGCGGTACGGGCAGTTTGAGTTTTTGGTTATGCCGTTTGGGCTAACCAATACACCAGCAGTATTTATGAATCTAATGAACAAGGTGTTCCACTAGTACTTGGACAAGTTCGTGGTGGTGTTCATTGATGATATATTGATATATTCCAAGACAGAGGAGGAGCACGAGGAGCATCTGCGGATAGTGCTAGAGACCCTCAGGAGGGAGCAGCTCTATGGGAAACTCTCCAAGTGTGAGTTTTTCTTGGACCAGGTGGACTTCTTGGGGCATATGATGACTGGAGATGGTATCTCAGTTGACCCCAAGAAGATTGTAGCAGTTGAGGCTTGGACAGCGCCGACTTCAGTGGCAGAGATCAGGAGTTTCCTGGGGCTGGCAGGATACTATAGGAGATTTGTGCAGGATTTCTCCCGGGTTGCGGAGCCGTTGACACGGTTGACCCGGAAGAAGACTGAGTTTGTTTGGTCAGAGGAGTGTCAGGCAGCTTTTGATGAGTTGAAGAAGCGGCTTACGACAGCTCTGATTCTGACATTGCCTTCAGGATCAGGTAGTTTCACTATTTATAGTGATGCTTCAGGGAAGGGGCTGGGTTGTGTCTTGCAGCAGCATGGGAAGGTGATTGCCTATGCTTCCAGGCAATTACTCCCCATGAGAAGAACTACCCTACCTATGACCTGGAACTGGCGGCGGTGATTTTTGCTTTGAAGTTATGGAAGCACTATCTGTATGGCGAGAGGGTGGAGATTTTCATAGATCACAAGAGCTTGAAGTATGTGTTTACACAGAAAGAGCTCAACATGAGGCAGCGCAGGTGGCTTGAGTTGATGAAGGACTTTGATATCTCACTTCAGTATCACCCTGGAAAGACCAACGTGGTTGCCGATGCCTTGAGTAGGTATCCGACAGCCATGTGTTTGACTATAGATCGGCACCTTCTTGCAGACTTGGAGAGCCTTGGGATAGAGGTGATTGTGCCCGGAGTGCAGATGCAGTTATGGGGCCTTCAGATACAGTCGAACTTGATGGACAGGATCAAGACGGCACAGTTTGCTGATGTGGCTCTGCGGTGTATCCGAGAGCAGATCAGTACAGGAGTGGAGGATGCTGAGTTCTCACTTGCAGAGGATGGTGCCCTGAGGCACGGTTCCCGGGTATGTGTGCCCAGTGGGGAGCTCAGAGAGCAGATTATGCAGGAGGCTCACAGATCGCAGTACTCTATACATCCTGGTGCCAACAAGATGTACAGGGATCTGCGAAAGCATGTCTGGTGGTACGGAATGAAGAGGGAGGTGTCCAACTTTGTAGCCAGATGCTTGATCTGTCAGCAGGTCAAGGCAGAGAGGCAGAGGCCCGGAGGATTGTTGCAGCCGTTGCCCATTCCAGAGTGGAAGTAGGAACATATTACCATGGATTTTGTATCGGGGTTGCCACGTACACCAGGAGGAAAAGATGCGATTTGGGTCATCGTTGACAAGTTGACCAAATCGGCCCACTTCTTGCCATTCAAGGTGGGTACGTCTACAGAGAGGCTTGCGGAGTTGTATATGAGGCAGATAGTCAGGATTCACGGAGTTCCCGTCAGTATAGTCTCAGATCGGGATAGCCGCTTTACTTCCCATTTCTGGAGGAGTCTGCAGACTAGCTTGGGCACTCAGCTCAAGTTTAGTACCGCATACTACCCCCAGACGGACGGACAGTCAGAGAGGACTATTCAGACCCTTGAGGATATACTGCGGACGTGCGTCCTGGATTTTGGAGGTTCCTGGGAGGATCACCTGCATTTGGTGGAGTTTGCTTACAACAACAGTTATCAGGCCAGCATTGAGATGTCACCGTTTGAGGCTCTGTACGGGCGTAGGTGTCGTATACCCTTATCTTGGGATGATGTTGGAGAGCGAGCTTTACTGGGACTAGAGATGGTTGTTGACGCAGCCGAGAAGGTGAAGCTCATCAGGGACAGACTTCGCGTGGTGCAGGACAGACATCGACACTGGGCCGATAGCCACCGGAGGCCGCTGGAGTTTGAGGTACAGATTTAGAGATAGGATTAGAAGTAGGTTGTATTTTTTTGTTTGTTTTGTTTGATTGATCCTGTTTGAGGTTTTTAGTAACTTGAGACCTTGCTTGTGATTAGGTTGGAGACATGGTTTTACTGTGGATATCTCGGACTCATGGTACGATACGTTTTGGTGGAGGAGGGAAGCTTAGCTCGCGCTTCATCGGCCCTTTCGTTATCAGCGGGAGAGTCGGTGACGTGGCATACAGGCTAGACTTGCCACCTGCACTAGTGGGCGTCCACAACGTATTCCACGTATCACAGTTGAGACGGTACGTGGCTGACCCTAGCCATGTGCTCGATCACTCGGAGATTGAGGTTGGGCCTACTCTCAGTTATCCAAAGCAGCCTGTGGAGATTCTGGATCGCCGAGAGAAGGTATTGAGGAACCAGGTGATACCCTTGGTAAGCATCGCATGGAGGCATCATTCTCCAGGAGAGTCGACCTGGGAGCGGGAGGATGAGATGCGCGAGCGGTACCCCTATCTTTTTGGACCTTGAGGTATACTTTTCTATCCTTCTTAGCAGTTAGTTTCGCCTTTAAATTTCGAGGACGAAATTATTTTAAGGGGGGTAGATTTGTCACTACCACTTTTCTAGCTTGAGGGTATTTTGGTCATTTTCAAAATTTTAGAATTTAATTTGAATTATTTTTATTATTTATAATTAATGTGATTTTTTTGTGATTTTAGAATAATTGATTTTTGAGTTTTAGTGACTTTGACTTATGTTGACCTTGGAGACTAACCTAGTGGCTAACCTAGGTCATGACTAAGTGATTAGGATTTGAGAACCTAGGTTGACTTAAGTTCATGAGGAATAACTCATTGGGATTAGTTTGGTGAAATTAGGGGCTAGATTGATTAAGTAATGACTTGTGAAATCACAAGTCATTTATGACTAATAGGCTTAATGGCCCATAGCCCACACCCATTAAACCAAGCCCTAACCCTAGAAAATCTGACCAGCCACTATGGACAGCCCCCCCAATTTATATGCTCATAAAATTAGGGTTGCCTCTTTAGGAAACTTTGCCATTTGGAAGAGGTGATTCCCCATCTTTGTAAATCCTTAAAAAATCTATTTCTTCTCCAAATTCCTCCAAACAAATTGCAATAGGACCTAAATCCATTGTTCTTGCTGTTGGTATTGAGTTTTTACAGGGAGGAAACAATTTGAGGAAGTTTGGTGGTTTGTGGAGCTCTTTCCATTTGAGGATTTTGAACCATTGTTCACCTATAGGTATAAGTCCTTCCATTGCTTTTAAATTCTATTAAAAATCATTTCTAGGTTGTCCTAACCCTAACCTAACAGTATGATAGGCTAACCCTAGAATTTGGACCCATTTCGTGTCCGTATCGGATACGTACCAGTGTGTCTAGGTTAGTGTTCGACGAAATGCCTCAAAGGGTATTTCATTCGATTTTTGTGATTGTGTTTAAATGGAAAAATCCATTTTAGTCTCGCTTATACATTTCTTGGACACTGAACACGTATTAGCATCGCGTCGTGTCCCTACAGACACGCGGACACGCTGTTTCCTCCCACGCGCGCGGACAGATTTTCTCTCCTGCTGCTCGGGTGCAATTTCTCTGTGCACAGAGGGTTTCGACGCTTGAAACTCGACATAGGAGTTGTGTCAATGACTGACAAGAGGCTCGTAAAGTTTCACGAGTCCTCGTGTCGTGTCGGACACGTATTTGTGTGTGCACATGTTGTACACTGTGCGTCCAGTGTGCAGTGTGGGTTTTCTGTTTTAATTCGATTTGCTAATGCTTTTAAATGTGTTTTAACTTACTAATTAGATCATAAATATCATGAGTAATTCCTGTTTACATTAGGTTACTTGTTAGTTTAAGTTTTGTTTAGAAAATTTGTTTTCGAGCATGGGTTTTGGGGTTATTTCTGATACATACACAGACACTGTTATTTCCAGAGATTCAACCCCTTTAATTCCCTATTTTGGTTAAGTTTTCAACTGTTAACTATCCCCACATGTTACATTTCATTTTAGCTAAGCTTTTACTTTCGATTATAGGTTTGTAGTTGTGAGTTTGAGCTTTTGGCTATTGGTTTCATATTCGAAATTGTTGAACTGGATTGTGTTCAGTTTGAACCTGAGATTTCCAAATCTTCCTATATTGAACTGTTGTTAACTGGTTACCTGATATATGAGATTTAGTTCCCAGTTTTGTACAAAACCTGAGTTATGAATGTTCATTTCTGTAGTTAACTGAGAATAGTTTTAACCATCTCGATTTGATCTGTAAACTGAGTTTTCCATTACCTGAGTACTTCCTCTTTTGAACTGTTTTAAACCTGAAAGTGCACTGTACATTGATTCCTTTCTTTTTAGTTGACTAGAACCTATGTTTACATTATATTGATTCAATGTCTCTTCTTATTAACTGAATGTATAACCTGAGAGGGGATTATGTGTTCCCAGTTTTCAAAACTTGGGAATAAGTTTGTGTTTTTCGTCTTTGTAACCTGAGAATCAATGCATTCCTGGGTTGAATCCTTCAAACCTGAGATTGAGTTCTCCTTCATTCGAATTTCATTAACCTGAGTTTTAGTTCATAAAACCTGAGAATGCCACTATATATTTTTCCCTTTCAATTTCGAAAATCTGAGATTTCTTGGTTCAAACTGATATGGTTTTCCCCTCAAAATCCTGAGAATGCATTTTACTATGGACTGATTTGGGGTTAGTTAAACCTGAGATGTAATTTCAGTTGGCTTTCTTTTGTTTCCAGGATACATGGTTACCTACTGTTTTTTTTCCTATTTCTATTGTACTACACTGTCATGTTCCCTTCACTAAATTCCTGTTTTGCCATTTCACTGTTTCCCTTTCATTTGTTCAATGTTGTTAACTGTTAAAACTTGGGTGTTCCTGTAACTTAATTGATAATTCTAACAACCTGAGATGAGGGGGGTTTATTCCTGTATAAATCTGAGATTAATGGGACTGTGCTGCCACTGTTGTTTCTCACATACACTAACACACTACACTGTTTCTTGTCTCAGGATTAATACACACACTTCCACTTTTGCACAATAATTTGCTCACTGTTTTCAGAAATTATATTCCCTGTTCTTTCAGTCTTCCTTGTACTTTACACACACACAAATACATGTACTCATGTGTTTTCCCCCTCACTCCCTATGTGCGTATATATATATAAGCATTGTTATATATATACAAGCTTTCCTATATATGTGTATATGTATTTTAATATATATATATTATATATATGGTGTCATGATATGTGGGATTTATGTTATGATATGATGTCATAGAGTATGGAATACCATAGGACTTAATGTATTGTATATAGGATATAATGTATTATAGATTATGTTATAGAGTATTGGGTTGTTGTATAGTGACTATAGGATGGGTGTTTTCTTAATAGACTATTAGACATAGTCATATCAATTGGTTATGTGTTTTAGGCATGATTAGGCATGGTATGCCTAGTTGGAACCTAGAATAGTCTTGCTAGACCTAGATTAGACTAGTTGACCTAGATTAGACTCGGTTGACCTAGTTTGACTTCTAGGGTTGACCAAAGTTGACCAAGAGTTGCCTTTGGTCTAGACTGACCTAGATTCATGTAAAACGCATTGTAGTGCATTACATTTCTATTCTTGACTTGTTGTGACTCGTACTGTTCTAAATAGGAGCCAGACACCACTCCTCGGACAGTACTTTCATCTCGGACTTTCAGTTAGCAGGCGAGTACATTCTCTGATCTTTTCATACCTGTCTGGACTATATTCATGCTCTAGATTACTCTACATGATGCTGACACGTATCTTCACGGATTAGTACTATATGGATCCCTTCCTGAGATGTTATCCCTCTACGGGTGCATCGGGTATTTCATGTTCATGTACTTTATCATGTGCATCAGGTACTCCTTGTACTCGTACTAGTTCATGTTTTTACATGTTCTCATGTGCTTTCACGTGTATCATGTACTACTCATTACATGAGTTCACGTATCTTAGTTGTATTCATGTTCTTATAACGTAACTTGAATGGATCCTTGTGTACTGATTGGGGCGGGGTGAGTAGAATTGGTCATGTGAACACTATCCCAAGTAGCTGTATAAATGTGCCTCCTTATTTGTATTCATGTGCCCCTAAGCCGTTTACATAACCATATTGTACTCTAAATCACGTAGTCACTTACTGTCTTTACTATCATGTATTTTACTTTCAGTTACAAAATATCTCCTGTTTTACCAGTACTTCTATTCAGCACTTCCTGTATTTTACTCTATTGCAATGATTTATACTCCTAACCTGATATGAACTGTTGAGAGATATGTGCTCATTCCCGTCCTGACTGGACCTGTTGAAATGTTACAGAGGATGAGGCTGAGGCGTTCTGCCCTATTTACTACGGTCCACACTAGATGAGTGCCCGGATTTGGACCAGCAGCAGGACCCATTAGCTGTAGACGACACTCCATTAGTTTAGGATTGTCTTACTATTTTGGGATTACTGTACTAGATTCTGAGATATTCTGAGATGTATTATTTTAGACACTTAGATTCTGGATTGTATCTCTGTGATTCTCTGTTCTGGATATTTTATCTTTCATTATCATTCCATCTTACCTGTTCTACCTTAGCTGTGATTGAGTTATATATTGTGTTATGTCACCCCCATTCGGGGAGTATAACTGTATTACCTTCAATTGTTAGATGTTGTGACCTAGGACAGCGTTCTACCGCCGACACTGCGGTGTAGGCTGGACGTACCCACGTCCTGTGCCCTTACTCTAGGGTGTGGGTCGTGACAGGCGTTCCCGCGTACAGGCTCATCCTACATGTGCGCATGAGCAGCCAGCCTGCAAAGCTATAAATAGAGGGATTATTTCCTTCTCACACACACAACGAACACACAGAACGATCCTACGTTCAAAAAACGAAGAAACACACCACCAGAGAGGTAGATACAGACACTCAACGTCTTCCTCCTCTCAGCAAGCTCCAGCACCCAGAGCAATCCAAACCTTCAGAGAACCGATAACCGTCGTCAGATCGTCAACGGAGTCAACGCATTTCCACTCACTCCATCGGCACAAGGGATCCAGATAAACAAAAGTGTACTCCTAGGACTACATCTAAGTCCTATATTGTAACACTGTTCTGTTTGTATTGAAATTTGCAATAAAAGAATTTTAATGGCAAACAAGAGGTATGGTCCTGATAGCCGGTTATCTCCAGTGGGAGGTACGGTCCTGATAGTCGGTTATCTCCAGTGGGAGATACGATCCTGATTCCTGATATTCCTGATCCGGCCCATGCGTCAAAGGTTTGTTCTTATTGCATTCACTATAGTACGGTTAGGTACCCTATTGCATGCATCCCTTATTTATTTGAGCAATATTTATTCAGTTTATATGGCATGATATTATGTGTCTTGTTACGTCCCTCTGAGGACCTGGTTATCTCGCCAGGTGTGTGCTATTGTCTTTCGCAGGTGTTCTAGCTCTAGCCGTGTTTATCGCTATTTCTTCGAGGATGATTGCACTTGGATCGTCTTCGCTTCGCTCGCCAAAATTATTTCATTTCCCATGTATTTTTCTTACTTGTTGGTAGTGGATTTGTCTCCGCCCAACATATTGTATCAAGACAATTCTTTATCATTATATGATATCTTTTATTTTTTGGTGGATGAGATTAGTTATGGTTCTACTGCATTTTACAGCTTATGTATCCATACGAGGTTTCCATATATTGGAGTATACTTCGTATGAATACAGCTGGCATGTCGATGTACCTAGTCTTACGTATTTTGGGACTGGGGCGTTACATGTTTTTGTGGTGGCCCATGCAGGTCCAGTTTGTCACTTCGGTTACGTTACTGTACCGATGTGAGCCTGCAACATAGGATTAGAATCTAGGAATCTCATCCATACAGCTTGACCACTTCCTTTGGCTTCAAATTCTGAACTCTCGTTCGACTTCCTTGAATTGCATCTTGCTTGATTCCTTTCTACCGTTGATTCTTATTTTCGTGCTTAGTGTCAACTAGGAAGGTGACTACACTAGTATATGCTCGTAGGTCAAACACATGGCTAGAATGGTTATATTGGCAATTGGAATACATTCAAGACCCTAATTGAGTTAAAAAGACTTTTTAGTGTGATTTAATGATTTGTAATTGGTAAAGTAGGGTATTACCACGAAAAGTTTCAACCCTGAGATTTCTAAATAGTAAACACCAGAGGATTTATAGAATTTCATACTTGGTTTAAGAAATTGATTGATTTTCAAGATTTGATATTTATGATTTATTGGATTATAGTTATACATCCTTGCATAAGTATAAAATTGATTTGCTTTTCGAGTTGTGATATTTATGAGTTTTTGGTGATAGATATACATCTTTGAACAAATATAAAATTTATTTGATTTTCGAGTTTTGATGTTTATGATTTATTGTATTATAGTTATGCACCTTTGAACAGTTATAAATTTGGTTTGAAAATGATCTTAGCTTTTAAAAATGGCCGTAGAAATTATTTAAATTGAGTTGTACTACTTGTGATTTTCGTGTTTAGAAAATTTAGAATTTTAAGTGGAAGTAATGACGGTGAAATTTTGGTTTAAAATATTTGAAAGTTATGAAAACGATTTTTGAGAAAAATTTTTATTTTAAATAGTGTCCTATGATTGAGGATTACAAATCTATTTAGAAAAAAAAAGGATTTTGACTGATAAGATTATTTGAAAATGTAGTTTAATGTGAGATTGCTAATATTAAATTTTTTGGAAGAATTTCAAAGGATGTGATGGAAAGTTATTTTGATTTATTAAAGGAAGTTACCATTTAGAAGTTGTGATTTTGTTGGAATAACTTAGCATGAATAGAAGTTAAAAAACATTGATGAGAGCAATGAGCTTAAATTTTTGAAATTGCTTTTAATATGCTAAGAGTTTTATTGTGAGTTGTTTGAAAATTTTAGAGTGTTAAATTTTTGATTGATTGTGAAATTTTTATGTATTCGTAAATTACGAACTCTTGAGTTAAATAGTTGAATTTAAACGTTAATTTTGGAAAAGGTTAGTAGTAACGTGATAAAAATTTTGCTTTGAGATTTATGAGAGTGTTTAAATTTTTATGATGAATTTGAACGGCTTGGAGTGAATACAAATTCTGGTGGTTTACTTTTGAAAGTTTAATTTTAAAACTTTTGGAGGAAACTTGAGTTAAAATTTTAATGGTAGGCCATCAAGATAGCTCTAATAAGATAGATGTACTCCACACTAATTGCCATGTCACTTATGACCATAATAGTAGTATATACACAAGTGTTGTTAGTCATCTACCCAGCTATGTAGCTATATTTCCACCTTGACTTACTCGACCTTCCTTCAATTCTAGATCTTTTTAATTGCGACCTTCTAAACCATTTGCAATTTGAATAATGAGTTAATGGTTCCTTAACTATATTCATCTAGAAGACTATCTTCTCACTAGAATGGTGTCCCTAAATTATTATTTTACTGGATTCGTTAATTAATTTTATTTCATGCTTTAACTTGATCTTCTTTATTTTTGTGCATTAATTATCATCTCGTGAACTTCCACTTTCTATTCTTGATCTTCTGGCGTCCCCTACTGTGACTTGTATATTTGGAGTACAACACTAAACTCTTACTTCCAACAAATTTCATATGTAAGACCTAGACAAGCCCACCTTCATGTAGATATATCATGTCCCACTAAAACCCGTCTCATTGTACATTATTTTCATGATATAACCTTCTGATCAAAATGGCTAAACTATAACCTTTACCATGATACCGATATATTTTTGACCACGGATAGGGATTCCATCTCGACTCAATTCTTTCGACCGATATGTGATTTTGATCTACTTAATTCCTTAAATGCTTAAATTTGTGCTTTATCTTGATTTCTTGACTCATTGTCCCATCACACTACTAGCTTAACTCTTGTAAGTTGGGTAGAATACCTCACGGCCCAACAAAGCCTTTGTCCTTGTGACCCATGTTGATAAGTTTACTCAGACTACAAAATTCAGAGGACCCTAACTTAGCTAGTCAACCAAGCCAACTGTACAGGCCCAAACTTCGGGCGGAACTTAGATTTTAAAAGATCCTGGACTATTTAATTTCCTTTATCATTTTCCCTTACTTTTATTTTGAATGTCTTATGCTACTAATTAGCCCCAGTTTTGCAAGCTTATTTCTTTACCAAGCTTGATCATGACATATTTTATTGGGTGCACCCACTAACATATTGTCTAATCAGAACCAGTACATGATGGTCTGATCAACCTATTGAACTTTGGTTCGCCTTCGTATATTATTCTACGTTGATGGAGACATAGTTAAACTTGCCTTAGAGTCTCATCCACGACAGCCTTGGCAATTCTCTTTTGAATTATTTTCGTCGTCTATGAACCACGTATGGTACTCAATAGCATCGTCTTGAACCCTTTATTATTCTTGACTTTTACTTATTTTAGAGAGACAATGCACTGTACTTAAGAAATGGACCCAAGGTATCACTCTAGTCATGTGGCTATATCCTCGCATTAAACTACTCATTCTACCCCTCAACCCCATCTACCCTATTGTTCCTAAATTTTGAGGACGAAATTCTTGTAAGTTGGGTAGGATGTAAAATCCCTATTATTATTATTATTTTTTATTATTTTATTAGACTTAAAAATGAATTTATATAATTTATGGTTTTATTTATTTTTTTAAAATGACCTTAGCCATTGTTGAGTTTTGGAGCACTAGACGACCATGAATTTTGGCACGGAAGATGTAGTAGTGAGCCTTGACTGGTGTACTAGCCATGCCGGGGGAAAGCCTAGCCATGGTAATGTCCAAACTAGGAAAATCAGACCAAATTGTGAATTGACTTATTTATAGTATTTTAATTAAATATTATTTTATATATTTTTAGATGACCCGGTTTGTCTAATTCAGCCTAAACTGGGTCCGAACCAAATCTAAGCCCAAGCAGGCATGTGGTGGGACCAAAGTGGCCATGTAGACATATTTTATGTACGTAAAAATAATTTCTAAATTATTTTAGAATTTCATGTGCAATTTAAAATCATTTAATTATTTGAGCAATTATTGGTATTTTATTATTTAAATAATATTTTACAAAATAGTACATTTTATGGACCCGGGAAAGGGTGTGCAGTGTAAGTGCACTCATTGGGACGATCTTATTAATTTATTATTATTAAAGTTATTTTGTGGAGATTTAATAAACATGTTTTCCTATTTAAATATTATTATTATTTTGAGTTGATTTATTAAGGATTGAATTTATATATATATGTAGATATGCTCAAATATATTAAATAATTGGATAGTTAACTTTTAAATGGTATTTGGATTTTAAATAGATTTTTGGTGTATATATATATATATATATATATATATATATATATATATATATATATATATATATATATACATATAATGATTTAAGCTTTTGATTTAAAAAGTTTTGAAAAAAAAAAAGAAGGAAACTATGGATGGGTGGTCGGCCCCACCACCCATCAACACACGTTATAGAGCAGCTTGCTCACGGAAAAGGGGGAACCAACTCGCTGAAGCCACAGCAATGTGGCCGAATTGTTTTTTTTTCTTTGTTTTCTTTCCTTTACATATATAACCATATATATATATATATATATATATATATATATATATATATATATATATATATATATATATATATATATATATATGTTTTAAAGGGAAAATCCAAACCCTAGTTTCTTCTCCATCTTCTTCCCCTTCTCTCCTCCATCCTCCTCCCTCTCCTCGGCGTGCGTGCCAGCCTCGCCGGAGCGACAGCATCCCTGCCTCCCGATCGTCACGACGACAACAACAACAACAGATTCCCACTTTAAGGTATCCCACTTCCCCGATTAATTTCTCCTCCAATTTTTATCCGTTTTTAGATCCGTCAATTCGTGTAGAAAGCCCACATGACCCTCTATCATCCTCTTCAAATAGTTTTATTTATTCTGCAATAAATTCTGTATTAATTAGATTAAAACCCCCACTAAAAATCAGTTTTCAAAAATTAGAAAACTCCGGTACGACGTGCGTCCCGCCAATCCGGACGACGTGGTCGCGAACCGAAGGTACTGAAATGTTCGTATCGACTTTGTGGACGTACAAGAATTGACGGAATTTAAATTGGTTGCGTGTGCGCGACGAATTTGATCCGTATCCGTCAAATTTTCCCGTATCGGGCATTTTCGGTATTTTCCAATTACTTTGTGCACACTCATCAAATCGCGACGAAACTTGCGCCATTGGACTCAAAATATTTTTCTGGTCCTGTATGCCAAGTTTGGTCCGATTCTAAAATCGTTGACTGGGACACCATTTTGGCGGGCCCACAATCCCACTCAACGGGCAATTTTGTGCACGGCTCGTCGGAATCCAAAATTGGACATACCGTTGAGTTCGTCTCGGAAAAACAAATTTATAGACATGTAGTTTGATGACTTTAGAGACCGTAGGTTCTGGCGCACATTTCGGTGCAAAGTGGGTCCAACGGCGGACATCGTTTTGTTCCGAAATTACGATTTTGCCCATGTTCCAGAATTTGACTTTTGGACAGGCGTTTCCTAGGCATATCTTTTATTCCAAATTCGTTCGTGATATTTGTTTCAGCATCCGGAGCTCCTTGTGGATTTTGACTTTCGTGTTGACGATTCTGACTGTTGGATTTTGCTACATCTCGCACCACCCTCAGGCAAGACACCTTGCCATTTGTTGTTTATTTATTTTAGCTCATATTTCATGCATTATTTATTTTCTTTATACAAAATAAACTGTGATACATGGCATAACCTGTTAGAACTTACTGTTCATTTATATTTCCTGCTATGTATTATTTTTCTTACACATTAAACCTAGATTTAAGGGACCACCTTGGTGTATTGCATTTATGGCCTTGACACGTTGTACCACGAAGTTGTGTGTCGCATGTAGAACACAGACGTGCGTGATTGGCTGGCCACTAGTATGTACAAGCCGTGCGATAGGAATAACCGCTAATAGATGTTGCATGCTTAGTTTGACTTAGCGGTTAATAGAGGATTTATGTTGTGGATACAACATAATAGGCATTGGGTGGAAAGAACAGTTCCTTAATGTATGGGTCATATATGCACTGCCCTGATTACCGGTTATCTCCAATGGGAGGTACGGTCCTGATAGTCGGTTATCTCCAGAGGGAGGTACGGTCCTGATAGCCGGTTATCTCCAGTGGGAGATACGGTCCTGATTCCTGATATTCCTGATCCGGCCCATGCGTCAAAGGTTTGTTCTTATTGCATTCACTATAGTACGGTTAGGTACCCTATTGCATGCATCTCTTATTTATTTGAGCAATTTTTATTCAGTTTATATGGCATGATATTATGTGTCTTGTTACGTCCCTCTGAGGACTTGGTTATCTCGCCAGGTGTGTGATATTGTCTTTCGCAGGTGTTCTAGCTCTAGCCGTGTTCATCGCTATTTCTTCGAGGATGATTGCACTTGGATCGTCTTCGCTTCGCTCGCCAAAATTATTTTATTTCCCATGTATTTTTCTTACTTGTTAGTAGTGGATTTGTCTCCGCCCAACATATTATATCAAGACAATTCTTTATCATTATATGATATCTTTTATTTTTGGGTGGATGAGATTAGTTATGGTTCTACTGCATTTTACAGCTTATGTATCCATACGAGGTTTCCATATATTGGAGTATACTTCATATGAATACAGCTGGCATGTCGATGTACCTAGTCCTACGTATTTTGGGACTGGGGCGTTACACTAGCTACGATACTCAATCTGCTACCCTTGTAATCATCTCTTCCGTTTCTCTTTACAATCTTTTTGTTTCAGGTTCAACAAAGTCCTTCCATCATAAACTACGTCATATATCCTTTAGAATCTTCCATAGTAACATAGAACATTTATGTATACCCTAAACTATAGGTCATTCTCTGGGTATGTTTATAAACCTACAATGCTTGATCATCAACCATATTTCCAACCTCAATTGTAAATACTTGATTTCCTTATCACATCCTAAGTATTCTTATTCTATCAATCCACAGACCCTTTGCATCATTTGTCGTCAATCTTTTCCTACAGCTTCTCCTTGAAATCATACGTTCAATTCTTATTCTTGGCGTAGAGCCTTCTTCTTTTACTCAACAAGTCCTCCGAATATAATTCCTCGATTTCAAAACTCCCGATTTATTAATTACCAATGTACATATGTCTTTGCCTCATTCTTTGTCGTTTTAACTGATATCTTTTCGATCTCGTATGCAATATTATATCCTATTCTAACTTATTCTATATCATTCCACATATCGATCTACCCTCTAATCACATGTAATTAGCTATAGATAACCAACCAAAATTCTACAAATGCTAAATCCTCAAACTGCTAAGCACAAGATTCTAATCCTCAATCCATAGTCACAATCATATAATATCTCATTATTCTATCTTAGATACCCTATCATCAAGTCATACTATCAATACAATCGTTCTTAATGGTTTTCAACTCAGCTACAGTTAGTCACCCATACTTGTCCCATAAGCTTAATCTAATCAATCCTTAGGAAAAATATTTATCACAAACACACAATACATTTATAGTTATACTACAGAATCAGTTAACAAGGTTTGGCTATTTTGGACGTCTATCAAGTAGAAGGTAACAAAGCCTAAGACTGGGTCAAGCAATCCATAACAGTGTCCAAACAAGTTAAAGGGTCAAGCAAGACAGAAAAGTTTATCGGAATATCTCCAGGAATGGTACGAAGACAACGAGATGCATAACGAGAAGAATTACCCAAGAGGTTAATGAAGAAGAGTTTAGTCAAGTCATAGTAAAGATGGAACACAAAAATAATTATGTCCAAAAAGATAATATGAAAGCAATCCTGTTGGAGAATCCTAGAGAACCTATAATCCTAGTTGTAGATATAGATAGAACAGAGTTAATCAAGACGGGAAAGAATGATAATAAGAATTTATTCCTGCTCATTCGGTCATAACAAAGTAAACCAAGTTAAGATACGATCTGATAACCATACACGTCTTCCTGAAATCATGTTGCCAGAATTTTCGCCACACCAGTAAGTTTAGATGTAACAAACGATAGAGTCAAAACTAAGGTATACATCTTCTAATCATGTTATCTAGACCGGTATGGCTGCAAGAAAATCTAAATTTCATAACTATGATAAGTATATCCGAAATCAGGCTCTATGTTTTTGTCATACCAGCTAATATGGCTGCGATAAATTCTAAACTCCATAACTAAAGCAGACATTTACCTTATCAGGATATATCATAATTCAATCCACAAAATTTATCACGATGCAAGATCAAAGTCAACAACAAAAATTAGGAATTAAATTCAACAACGAATTTAAAGGAGAGCAAATAAAACATGTGAAAACAGATTTTGAGATAAGATTAGAGTAAGATCCTTAGGGGTCATCCCAAGGGTACTATCCTGGTCAAAATTGTAATTCACTGAATTCAAGCAAGAGACTAAATACAGTTAACGGTCCTATGCTCTGACGAGTTCTCCTATGTTGCAATCCTAGATATCCTCTAGGTGTTCTAATTGTTGTTCCTAGTAATAACAAGTTGTCCTAGATCCTAATTGCAGGCTTGCTTGGTACAATAACGTAACCAAACAACTTAAGTCTGGACCTCCATGGGCCGCCACTAAAAACATATCACGATCCATTACCCAAATTGTTGGGCCGGGCCGAGCCATGTCCAGCCTACGCTTGTTAAAGCGTAGTAAACTGTTTCTAAGAATAGACAATAAAGGATCTAAGCTACTAACATTTCTAATATCACATTTAAAGGTTCATCACAACACAACATCTATAAGTGAAGGTAAACAAGTACAGACTTAATAATACACTTCCAAAGTATCTAACTAGAGACAAGGTCCAGTATCCAAATGTAAGTACAGACCAAAGTCAAGTCTCAAAACACCTAAAAGATAACTAAGCAAGGTTCCCCGCTAGGGCCTCTTCTGGAGCTAAGGCCAGGTCCTCAAAATCAGTGCCATAGTATCAATCACATAGCATTTCCTTCTCGAAAGTGAACCTACAACGTTATCCTGTCAGGACGGGAGCAAGTACAACCTCTACAACTAAAGTACTGAAATAAATAATGAAAGAGATGTACAACAAGAAACATGGTGTGATAAGTCTATAAAATAGGAAATACTGGAAACATGGCCTCATGGTACAACTGGGATCACAGTATCATAGTAACATAGGGAACATGGCATATCTGGAATCATGATATGATTGAAATCACAGTATCATAGTAACATAGGAAACATGGCATATCTCATAGTCTATCATGGCAAGGACACATATGTCATATAGACAGATGTATATGTAATGTTTAAAACTGTAGTAGGTATGTGATCGTCAATAGGTGTACAATGTACTGAGACACAATGTAAATAAAATATACATATGTACAAGTGCACAAGCATAGGTGTACATCCGTACAGAAATACGGGATAATGGCCTACGGCACAGTAACATGTAGAATAAAACTTTGCTCGGTACGATAAAGGGGGCATGATCACGTACTCAACTGTCAGTTTCCCCATAACCCATATTCTAACATGTGAGAGATACGAGAACAGTAAAAACATGTGAAAGATACTGTGAGCAGTATAAGCATGGTAGGTACTGGGAGCAGTATAAAACATGTGAATACTCAGAGCAATATAAAGTATAGTGAAACATGTACTGAGAACCAGTAAGAAGCATGTGAAGATATAAGAACTGTCCTAAGCATGTCAGGTATTGTAAGTAATAAAACCTGTGAAGATTTAACTTGCTACCTCAAGGATCAGTATTTTAACAGGGTTAATACATGTTCTAGCATTTAAAGACAGTAAATGATTTTGTAGATGTACTTGCCTCGAGCAAAGCAAGAATACTAGTACAAAGATATTGATGTCCGGTGTCCTGTCAATAATGATATACAAACTCAGTCTCTAAGTTATGTTCAAGATTTTACACTAGTGGTGTGACACGACTCCTAACTGGATACTTGCCAAGTGGAAACCTAGCATAAAAGTCCAATGTGGAGAGCCACTATATCCAAACTAATTTTCTAGGGTCTTTACACTAGTGTAGGGTGAGGTCCAATACTACAATAACTCAAAACAACACAAAAAGTTACAAGTCGTAATTATTCAATAAATAAATCAAACTGTATCCTAGGGCTGTGCACAATTAAGTCAAACCGACCAAATCGAACCAAGCCAAACCGAATCGATTGGTTTTAAACCGAATCGATGGTTCAGTTGGTTTGGTTCGACTTCAATTTTTTCAAAATCGACCGATTCGGTTCGGTTCACGGTTTGGTTATGCCAAAAACCGACTAAACCGAACCGAACCAAATCCTTGTTAAATAATTAGGGTTGGTCGGTTGGGCATGGGTTCATTGGGTTGAACTATACCGGTTTGGTTCATTTATTCACATCACAGCCATTTATCAAGTTGAAGTTGAAAGAGCTCTCTCTCTCTCGTCTCAAAGAGGAGTGCTTGCGGCTCCTATTCTTTTCTAATTGCTCCTGTGCACATGGAAGAGGCTTTTGGTTGAATGGATATGATTTTTTTATATGTATAATTAGCATTTTTCTCCACCTGCAAAGCGCAAGTTGAATTGAAGCTGCTGAATTGTATTTACTGTTGTAAAGTACAAGTTGACTGAGGTTTCACAAAAAAATAAAGCATATAGTCCATTTTTTTATGTGATCAAAATCGACCAAGTCGAACCAATCCAAATCGAACCAAGTCGGTCGGTTTCAAAACTAAACCGATCATTTCGTTGGTTTGGTTCGATTTTGTTTATTTTCAAACCGATTAACTTTGGTTCGACTTCGGTTGGGACCAAATAGGTCGACCACCGACCGATGCACACCCCTTCTGTACCCTATGTTCCAACAATTTTTGAGATAGACAAAAAGCTCAAGTTTACATAAAATAAAGTACCAAAATGATCCCTGATAATTATAGAAATTTATACTAATTTTTCTAGAATTTATAAACCCTCATAAATATTTATTAAAAATCAACAAACACATGTATCCTGAAAATGAGTTCTGTTTTCCTATTTTTATAAAATACCAAAAGTACTTATTAAATGCTGAAAAAATTATAATAAATTAGCTAAATTAACATAGTATTTAAATACAATTTTTCCAGATTTTTATAGCAATTAAAATATATATAAAAATTCAAAAACAAAAAGTAATAATTTTTGAAAAATAATTAATTACAAATTAAGGATGATACATAAGCAAAATCTACAGATGTTGTCGGATGATAAAATAAATATCACCAACGTGTCCAGAACGGCCAAATTAGCTGGGATAGCCTACCCATAAGTTCAATTTGGACACAGGGGCAAAATAGTAATTTTGGGTCAAAATGATGTCCGCCGTGGACACACTTTGCACCGAAAAACGTGTTAGAATAGAAGTCTACAAAACCTAGCAAATTATATGTCCACGAATCCAGAATGATGATACGAACCCAACGGTATGTCCGAAATAGGATTCCGATGTGCCGATCTCAAAATGACACGTTGACGCGGATATTTAGAATCCGGTTTGCACCGAAATACGTGCCGAAGTAAATATATTCAAAACTCAGCAAATTATATGTCAACGAGTCCAAAATGACGATACGTACTCAACGGTATATCCGGAATTGGATTCCGATGGGCCGATCTCAAAGTAACCCGTTGACTCGGAATATGGGACTCGCTTTGCACCGAAATGCGTGCCAGGGTCCACGTTCTCCAAATCAAGCAAACTTTATATGAAAACATGCCAGAACGATGCCACGAGTCTTCTGGTGGTGTCAGAAATTAAATCCGGAGTCCCGGGTTCAAAAATAGAATTTAACAAGTGCAAATTAAAGAAATCGGACGGCGAACTTTGGCGTCGAATTCAACCAACCAAACGTGCTTATAATGAAACGAAACTTAAATGAGGCAGGAAGAGGGTTATACCAGCTACGCACAGGAACTAGTAGCGAGCAAAATGAAGCTGCGATGACGAAGATACGAACCTGCGAAGTTGGCATCACGAAACTGTCCAAAAATAGTTCAATTTAAAACGTCAACTTGGTGGCTAGTTTTGAAGTATCAAACGACAAAATTAACGGACGAAAATTGAGGGGAGTGAAGTGCTATATACCGAGATTGCGGTGGAGTAAGGAGTTCGTCGATCCAATGGTCGGATCACCCAAAAAATACGTACAAAGTTGCTGCGATGGGACACGAATTTTGAGTTCCAAACTCGCACGTCACGACGGGGTTCCGTTCAAAACGCACGAATAGCCTATGCGTCGCGCCGGAGAGGATGGTGGTGGACTGGAGGAGGTCGCCTGTGGTGCGCGCACGGCGGGGGGGGCTCGCCGGCGGCGGCTGGCCGCGATGGCCGCGTGCCATGCGCCGTCGCGTGTACGGGGGTGGCGCGGCACCCACTGCTGCTACTCGCAGCTGCTACGTCGCTGCTGCAGCGCTGCTCGGCAGCGCGGGGGTGCTCGTCGGCCTGGCGTGGCGTTTACGGCGGTAGACGAAGCGGGGCCAGGCGGCGGGGTGGTGGAGACGAAGTGGTGGTGGTGCATGGTGACTGAGATGGTGGTAGAGGTCGGTTGTGGAGGGGGGAAGGTTTGGCCGAGTGAGAGGGAGAGAGAGTTGAGATGTGTATGTGTGTTGTGTTTTACATAAAGAGAGAGAGTGTGTATATAGGTGTGTGTATAATAATATAGAGAGAGAGAGATATTTGAGAAAAGAGAGAGAGAGAGAGAGAGAGGTCGGTTTAGAATAGGGGGGTTGTGTGTTGTAAAGGAAGGGTGAGGGGGTGATGTGTGTAATAGGAGAAAGAGAGAGAGAGAGAGTGTGTTATTTATATATATATGTATATATATATAGATATTTGTAAAGTAGAGAGAGAGGAAGTGATATTTCCAAAATTGGAAAAAGAAATATTGTGTGGGGTATTTGGGCAGTCATGGGAGGACAACATGGAGCTTGGGTTCGGGTTCGGTCGAGCCGGGTCTGGTCAAAATCGGACAGGGTAAAATAATTAAATTAAAATAGGTATTTATAATCATGGGTAAATAAATAATATGCGGGGACTCAAATAAATGGGACACAAGTTTCATATGGGTAGTAGGCTTCATGTGGGCCCTGCCCATACTTTGGGTTGACTAGGTTGGATCGATGTCGGGTCCTGAAATTAATTTGGAAATTAAATCATGTAACGACCCGCACCCGCTTTTCGGATACGAGACGTGTCCAAGCCAGCCTACGCCGCAGAGTCGGCGGTAGACCATTGTCAAGCCCGCAAGAAATAAATGCTAAAATATCATATTTGCTGCTCATTCACATTTCTAAATTTATTACAGCAGTTACAACATTTATATTTAAAGGAAAATATAAAGTTTTACAACTAATGAAATTGATACAACTGCTATCTATTTCTAGGTCGGCCTCAGCATACCCATGTCTTCCCAGTGCTAAGAGTGATAGCGGCTAAACCTGAAAAATGTTGGTTTCCAGTTAGGAATGGAACAAGTACACAAATCGACGACAATGCGAAAACACAATAGAATTAACAAGACATGAAAATAACATATGAGATATCAAAACTGGTAAATAACTGATGACATAGCACGATAGAGAAGAAAATAAGGAAAAACTAATAAAAGACATCTATCTAAGTGGTGTGAAATATCCTTTCGACATGTGAACGGCTAGGGGGTAAAATCCGGCACACTGTACGTGTCATGTGCAGCGGCTATCGTTCAAGAATAGACATATTGGGATATTTCTGGATAGTCCACATGTATACTAAGATATTTCCCCTCCCGACAACTCCGTGTGACGAGCGTGTCAACAAGCAGCAAGATATACGTATAGACATGAAATAAAAAGACTACTATGAATCGAAAAGCAATCAGAAAGTGCACTTGCCTGAGGTCCTTAGCTGGAGAAACCAATAATACTATACCACTCAAAGAGCCACAATCAATCAACACATGCAGAAGTCTCCAGATGCTGAAATAAACAGTACCATCGTTCTCAGAATAGTCAAATTAGCTAGGATTTCCTGTCCTTAAGTCCAATTCTGGACACAGGGGCAAAACGGTAATTTCGGGCAAAAATAATGTCCGCCGTTGGACCCGCTTTGTACCGAAAAGCGTGCCAGAGTCAATGGTCTCTAAAGTCGTCAAACTATATGTCTACGGATCCGGTTTTTCGATACGAACCCAACCGTATGTCCAAAGTTGGATTCCGGCGGACCGTGCACAAAATCGCCCGTTGAGTGGAACCGTGGCGCCCGCAAAATGGTGATTTTATCAACTGTCTCAGAATCGGACCAAACTTGGCATACAGGACCAGAAAAATGATACGGTCCTGTTGGCGTAAGTTTCGCCTCGATCTGACGAGCGTGCACAAAGTAATTGGAGAATTTGCAAAGTGCACGATACGGTGAATTTCGACGGATACACATCAAATTCGTCGCGCACACGCAACCAATTTGAATTCTGCCAAAGCCCACACGACCATAAAGCCGTTATGCACCTTTCAATGCTTTCGGTTCGCAACCACATCGCCCAAAATGGCGGGACGCACGTCGTATCGAAGGATTTTTATTGATTTTTTAGTTTTCAGAAACAGGTTTTTCTCTAACTTTGAAAATAGTTTAACAGCAATATTATTGATGAAAATTAAATCTATAAATGGTGTTACAATCTCGTTTAGGTTGTCTAAAAACCTGTTCAAGAAGATTCCTAGATTTCTCGCTGGATTGACCAAGAACAGCCTTCCAACTTGGGTCCTAGACTAAGAAATCTGTCATGTTTCGACAGTTTTCCATCGAACTTGGGTTCGATTTATCGACCAATATATTACTCCTCGTGGTAAAACAATTCATGGATTGGAAAGAGGGTTATATTGGGTTCACATAAGATTTTACGGAATTGCAAATGGATAAACGTGGACGGAGATAACGTACCACAAAGTTGGGGACTCGAGGCCCTGTCACTGCTATCGTTTACGGCTCCAGGCCGCGCGCGCGCTGGTTTCGCGCGCCTGGCCATCGGCGGTGCACCGCGGCGGTGCGCTGCCGTCGGGGGTGCGCCGCCCAGGTGGCTGGGGTCGCCCGTCGGGTGTTGGGAATCGGGTTTAGGGTTTCGTCGACTCTCGGTTCTCTCCCTCTCTCTATATATATATATGCACGATATATATATATATATATATATATATATATATATATATATATATATATATATATATATATATAAACCATTGCTGCTAAAACTTAAGGCTCGGCTGGGCCTCTGTTTCCTTGGGTCGGGGGAGGGGGGGTTCTCTGGATGGGGCTTTAACTGTGAGGCCTGGGCTGCTAGGTGTTATTTCTTATTTCCTATATATATATATATATATATATATATATATATATATATATATATATATATATATATATATATATACACACATATCTATATATATATATATGTATATTTATATATAGATACATACACATATATTTGTATATGTATTCACATACACATTATACGCATATTTATATATACACATATATATATATTTATACACACATACATATCCTTATATATATTTATATATAATATATATACACACATGTATATATATATATATATATTATATTTATATATACGTACACCCATATATATATTATATATACATATACATACACACGTATTTGACATATATTCCTATATACATACTCACATATATACATATCATTTATATAATAGATTATTTAATAAATATAAATCGTTTATCCTTTAATAACAGCAAGTTAATATTAATGACAATAAAAATCCTGATGACAATTATATAGCCCAGAATTCGTTTCTGATCATACAACACACACACTACTCATCTGGCTCCAGAAGATCATACAAATTTTGTACAACACTATTTAATAATGATAATCCCTATAATTTACCTATAACAAATATTCTTAGAAAGTAATTGACAATTCCCAAAATATATACAAGAATACTTGCACTTACCAAACATGTCTACAAGACCGTATTTGGTCTCACTACATGCCTACCTGGCTTGGATTTGACTTGGGACCAATCTGGACAGGTTCGGTACCACTGGGTCACCTAAACAGTCAAATAATAATAATAATAATAATAATAATAATAAATAATTAAACTATTTATAACGGTCATGTCATAACTTGGTCTGGTTTTCCTAGTTAGGACATCATTATGGCTCGGCCTTCCTTACCAAGGCTAATACACTAGTCAAAGCACGCTACTGCACTACCCGTGCCATGATTTCTTGTCACCTTGTACTCCCAATCTCAACTATGGCTAAAATCATCTACCATAATAATTAACTATTTAATTATTTATAAAAATCATAAATCACCATTCAAACCGAATAAATAATAATAAAAAAATATTTCAAAAATTTTGGGAAGGGGAGCTACAAATCAGGTCTTACGGTAGATAATTAATTGAACTAAATTGATCCGAAAGTTGTGCGAAGAAAATAAAGCACAAAATGGATTGTCTGAGTGGGACACGAAGGTCATGGGTGAAGAGCGTCTCGAGTAGATCATTTATGAGAAGTTGGTTCTGAGAAAATGATTGGTCTGGTGCTCCTAAATTAAAAGTCACGGTGACGTGCAAACGAAGATCAAAGATAAAAGTGGAAATAATTATTCAATGATTAATTGGTCTAAGTTGACCCGAAGTTGCGCGATACAAAAGAGCACAAGAGAACGAGTTCAAGTAGGACATGATATATCAAAACGAAGATAATCTTGTCTACTACAAAACTCGTAAAGAGAGTTTACAGAGATTGGCATCCCTGACGCTCCAGAAGTCAAAGTAACGGGAAGGAACATTAATGTTTAAAACAATTAAATAAATATTTATCGAAAATAATTCATTCAGAAAATTTAAAATAAACCCTAAAATTTAGGAGGCTTACACTCTCTCCCTTCCCTAAGCTAGGGACGGCCAAGAAAGGCTTGTGAGTCCCTATTTGAAAAGACTAAAAAGCCCCCCACTAGTCTATTGATTAATATTAGGAAAGGGTTAATGGTTGAGGCTATTTTAGTCATGATTTAAGTCTCTAATCTAACTAAACCTAACCATGAATAATTAGTCTAACCCACTAACTAAAAATAATGTCATGAGGGCCAAGTCTAACTAATGAGTGGGTCCCACTAGAGTCAAAACTATCCCGGGTCCCCGATACAAGTCGGATTGAGTTGAAATTCGAACCCGACTCAAGTAACCCCAAAACAATATCATAAATAAATAATAAATTCCAAAATAATTCTAAAGTAGAAAAATGACCAAAATACCCCTGTTTATGAAAACTGGGAGGTGACAAATCTATCCACCTTAAACTGGGATGTGATAAATCATGAGGTGACCAAAATACCCCTGTTCATGACGCCTTATTTCAACCTCTTCTGATGCCCACCAGTCGTAGGCGAGATCCTGAAGTAACAGTCTGACCTGGTCAACCTTCTCTTCTGCTAGAACCTTTACTGCTACCAAAATGGTCTCAATATCCTGAAGCCAAGCATCTGCTGTAATGGCATCCTCCGTGCCATCAAAGTACCTCGGGTTAAGTCGGCAAAACCTTTTCGACGCTCCCGAGTCATTCCTGACACTTCTCTCAAGAGCTAACTGTAACCCCTAATTCAGTAATACATTCTACTCTTGTTGTTGGGTCTACTGTTGCTGTTGGGATGCCATCTGACGCTGCTGGGTGGCCAGAAATCCCCTGATAACCTATAGATGAGCTGCGACATCAGGTACTGCCGCCGCTGCTGCCACTGCCGCCACCACCGGTGGTGCTGGAGTTTCTGGTACCTGTTGCCCCACTGGCTCTAACAACACTTCTACTCGGATCTGTTCAGGAGAAGGTACTCCTCCCTGTTGTTGCCCTGTCGAGCATGCTCCGCTGGTTGTTCGTCCACATTGGCCTCGCCAGCTACTGAGAAAGAAGCACCCCTATAGGGAAAGGTATATGATATCAATTGACATGACAAGAAAGATTCGAGGATACAATTCAAGTTATCAATCAAGGTGAAAAAGGGAAGACGAAGCAAGAGATCAAAGGAAACAAGTTTTGATTGAGACTCCTACAGTAATAACACTCCACAAGTCTAAAAAACAGACCTGCATGGGCCACCAATAAAACCTTGTCACGCCCCAGTACCAAAATACGGAGGGTGACTAGGCCAGCTACTCCATATGAGGTAAGAAAATATCATACGACGATCGTGACTGTTATGAGACTAGGGGTGCTTACTACAATTAGGTCTCCTATGGTCCCATAGAGCATCTGTCTCAATCAATCCAAGCAAGAAACAACAAATAATGAACATATAAGATAAAGAAGTAAGGCGTCCCCGACGCTTCATCAAAATGATCACGGGAAACTAGCTTTATCAGTTAGCTAGCCCAGAGAGTCATAGGTTCATAATCGTAGTCAGCTGCAGTCTGATTTAATTATAATTGTGCAATGAGGCAAAATATCCAAAACAACCGACTAAACAGGTGCCGGTGGCTAAACGCCAGAATATAAGTAATGATACTAGAGGGGTGGAGAAGAAACCCACTCGAGTCCCCTGACCGCCATGCTCCTAGTATGCACCATTGACGTCAGGGAGGAAGGTTGGATCCTCTGGCTCTGCTATGTGATCTGGCCTAACAAAACTAGCGGGTCAGCCTCGAATAGCAAGTACCACAAGGGAGCACAAAAGAGTAAGATAAAACCCAAGCATAATAATAAATAGTAATGATAATAAAAAGCTTTCGGTCGTAACCTTGGTACATAGCCTGTCGTAGAATGATAGCCCAACCCAACAACCAAACAGGGACATGGGTTGGACCACGCACCAAGATAGTCCATGTCCCTCGGCTACTATCGGAAGGTACAAGGCACAATCAAGTCCTTTTTCAAGCGGCCATTCATTCCTGCGGCTTTCTATATTTGGCGAAATTATCCCCGCAATGTTGTTATAGGAATCCTCAGATCGTGTCATTCCAGCATGGCTAACCAATCCAAAATGTATATATATATATATAAACACATAGCACCTTGATCATGCACCGGTCCCCCGTAAGACTACTACACTAAAACATATAACACATAGCACATAGGAGTCGGATATGGTCATCCACCATAAGCAGATACAACCATGTCCGTGGAGGCCGACCCGGCACCTAAGGATGGGACCTGGGGTGGCTAGTATGGCATGATCTCGAGATTCTTTTCGTCCGATGCATCTATCAGATTAGTTGCCTAGTTAACCCTAGGTTAATCTCAAGATTCACATGTCGTGGTCACATGCTCATCCTCATAAATGTCGTACATAGTACGAGTACCCCAAGAAAGGATCCATACTGGCTCAAGGAGTCATACATAAGGATCCCTTATTAGTGTAATGCAACATGCTACACAAACCACATCATTACTACTGACAATTCATTATGTAAGTGCTGAAGGCATTGGATATACTGACATATATCGTATAGGAACACTTCACACATGAGATACACTACCAAAATACAGGCAAATAGTGACTGAAAATTAGCGACGGCGTAATCAGTCGCCAATTAGCGAACGACAAGCGACTTACGGGCGACGGTTTTTTTTACGTAAATTTTTTATAAGTTTAGCGACGGATCAGCGTCCATTTAGCGACGGAATATGTCAACCGACTGATTAGCGACAGATATATACGTCGCTAAGCTGCTGTAAATGTCAAAATGGAAGGATTACTTTTTATTCTAAATTTTTTCATAAAGGTAGCGACTAACGAGCGACTACTTAGTAACATTTTCATGTAGCGACGGCGTAGCGACGAAAAATTTCCGTCGCTAATTTGCTGTAAAAATTCGAAAGTTACTTAAATTTCAAAAATTTCCCAATCTCTCTCTCACTCTAAAAATCCGTCTCTCTCCTCCCCTCTCCCCCCCGACCGGCGATCACCCCCCTCCCCCCGACTGCGGCCCCCTCCGGCGACTCCCCTCCAGCGGCCCTCTCCGGCGCCCTCCCCCACTCCGGCCCCCTCCCTCTTTTCCTCCTCCGATCTAACCCCCTAACCACCCCCTCTTCTCCTCCTCCGTCGAGCCCCCACCTCCGACGACCACCTCCCTTCGGCGTGCTCCCCCACTCCGTCCCCCTCTTCTCCTCCTTCTAAACCCCGTACACCCTCCCTCTTCTCCTCCTCCGTCGTGCCCCCCTCCGGTGACCCCCTCTCCGGCGACCACCCCCTCTGGCGTCCCCCCCTCCGGCTCCCCCCCTCCGACGTCCCCCTTCCCCGAGATCCTTTCTGTGACCAACCTCTTCAAGGTCCGAAACCCTAAACCCTAATTTGTATTTATTTTTATTTATGCTTTGTTTGTGTTTTCTCAACATGTTCTAGGGTTTCAATTTCAATTTTTTGTTTGAAATTTATCGGTATAGTAGTGGGTATAGTAGATAAATAGAAATTTATGGGTATAATAGTTTTAGAAATTTGACGGGCTACGAACATGAAATAAATAGGTGTAGTAGTTTTAGATTACTAAGATAATTGATTGATTAATGCGATATATACTTGAGTATCAATTTGATACTTGAGTATCAACGTAATACCTAATTATACTAGGTTTGTTTTATGAGTGAATATACGTGAGGGGTACGTCATACCAAGTTATACTAGGTTTGTTTTATGATACCAAGTGATATATAGCATCTTAATTCTTGGTGCAGAATCATTCATGTGGATTAGAACAATGAGTCGATACTTACTTGACCGTTCGTGGATGTACAATCGGCAATATGAGAGTATGATTGGCTTGACGGACGATTTCAAGGCGGGCGTCGAGCAATTTCTCATATATACAAGTAGCCATGCCGATTTTATGGACGGAAGGCGCATAAAGTACCCTTGTGTCAAATGTAAGAATATACCATTTAGAGAGGTTTCACTCGTGAGAGAGCACATTTACAAGAAGGATTTCATGCCGAACTACAACGTGTGGATTAATCAAGAAGAATCTCCGGCTTCGCAATCTCAGTCCTTCTTCAATACCGAGGTGAGAAATTCTACTCTCGGAGATCATTTTGAATATCGGCAACCAACAAACTTGGCACGTGAGATGGTATTAGATTTTGCTGTGGCACGTGAGGATCTGAATCCTGATGCAAAGGAGTTCTACGATATGTTCAAGCATGCTGATACTCTGTTATATCCGGGTTGTGATTCTCATTCGGTATTGTCGGTGGTGATGCGGTTGTTGAACCTTAAATCTTATTTTAACTTACCATAAGAATGCTATGACCGGATAATTCAGCTATATATATATATATATATATATATATATATATATATATATATATATATATATATATATATATATATATATATATATATATCTCCAAAATTAAAAATATGTATGTATATATATATATATATATATATATATATATATATATATATATATATATATATATATATATATATATATATATATATTTTTTTTTTTATATATATAAATATATATAAAAATACATACATATTTTTAATTTTGGAGGTATATATATATATATATATATATATATATATATATATATATATATATATATATATATATATATATATTTATATTTATATTTATATATATATACCTCCAAAATTCAATTTTTTGTTATACTGCTTGATTTTGGAAAACTTTGCTTAAATAATTGTGCGTATTAGTTTGTATTGACAATTCAAAGAATATATAGAATTTGATGACATTGATGAGCATGAACAATCACAATCAAGTGTGGATCCAAGAGCTTTAGTACTCGTCTCAGTATGGAAATGCGAAATTAGATCAAAGAAAGTTAGGATATACTTTTAACTATACAGAGTAACTAGCTTAATGGTAATAGATTTACCCATTATCACACATTTTGAGAATAAGTATATATTGCTACATTACTTTCATGAATAATATAGCGTCGAACTTTAGATTTTAAGGCATGAGAAGAATTCTAAAAGTGCCCTCAAAGCTTAATGTTTATATATTTTTTTCCCATCATTATCTACACAAAACCCAAGAAAAAAAAACACTAAAAAATATAATATCCAAAATAATATATGTCATATCTAAATATTAATAAACCTGAAGATGTTCGAAACCAGAAAAAAAAACCAGATGTTCGAGACAAATAAGTAAAAAAAAGCTAACAATTTTTTTGTAGTTCATAATGATAAGAATAATAATAATAATAAAACATCTTAGACAATTAAACGCTTCCTTAAAGCCATTACATATTCACTTAAACATCTTGTCTTGTTGTTTTGGAGGCAAAAGTACTGATTAAGTTTTCATGAGACTTATATACATTAAATAGTGTATAAAAATTGGTTTCCTCTAAAATTTTGGGCCCGAGGGAGTCGTCTTATGGGCCTCATATCAAGTTTGGGCCTAGATATAACAGATGGTTGGATGAACTTGTTTAGCTTGATACCATGAACTAGATACTTGATACTGCGAGACAGATGTATATACTTGGTATCATGAACTTGTACTTGGATGTGGTATCATATTGTAGTATTATATGAAATTATTAGTTGATTAGCACATAATAGTAAGTTAACCTAGGTCAAGACTCTCAAAGGAAATACACTAACATAGACTCAATTGGAGACTACTACTATCATTAGGTACCCCACATCTCTCCCTGCAAACTATAAGATACATAGGCATGTGCCTATAATCATGCCGCTTTAAATCTACACGTGCGAGGTAGCTCGTGAAGCAACTCGCGGTGTGTTGTCAACCCACAAAGTGAGGAACTAGGCAGACGACTTAGTATAGCAGCCAACTGAGGTCAACCCACCACTAGAAGGTGAGGAATATAGGAAAAAATGATAGTAATAGTATAGTAGTAATGTCGACAAGGATACTTGTACCCCAATTCTCCCATGTACTATAGTAACTATACAATAGACGGACCCAGTAATAGTTTGTAAAAGAACTAGAGATACATAAATGAATTTGAAAATGAACTTGAAATCTTGTAACTCGGAACTTGAAATCTTGTAACTCGGAACTTGAAAAATATGAAAATCTTGGACCTTGTCAATAATATTGTCAGCAAGGAAAGCTCACATGTGATACTTTCCGTCTCCATACACCCCACAATATATGCAAGTAATAGACATTAGAATATACTTGCAATTAAAGAAGTTGACATCATATTTAGGAAAACATGCTTGCACAAGTTTTCATTTGGCTATTGTCATGCTTGGTCTTGAACTTGAACTTCTAATGTGCCACGCCCCGACCCGAAAAATCGCTCGTCCTTGCTAGATTCCACCCGAATCATTATTCTTGCTGGGACGTGATATCGTACGAGCCTGGAGTTGTGCTCGTGCAAGGCAAGACAGCAGGTTCACGTAGTGTTTATCTCAAATTGATAACATTCGCAGCGGAAGGAAACATAGTATAATAAGAATCTCCTTTATTGATAAATGAACTTTGGTTACAAAGGCACTGAATAGCCCAACTCATAAATAATGCCAATTGGCTTACAACACTCATAATCTCATTAGCTCACAAATGATTATATTGTTCCATACATTATGCCTCTTTATAGCCAACAAGTAGTCTTCGGTCGAACATCTCCATGTTGCAAGTTCGAACGCCAATGTGGTATATCGCCTCAAAATGCTAAGGACTCCATGCCTCGGTGCATCCAAGCCAAGCCCCGCCACAAGTCGAACATATCCTGAACCTGCAAGTAAACTAGTGGAGGATCAGTACTTTCATCCTTGATCACTATACCGATCAAGACCCACTAGCCTAAACCAACACTAAGTAAATTTAGTTAAGCATACATCTTTATTTAGTAATCTTTCTATTTTTACCTTAAGATCAGTTTCATGGTAATGTAAGCAGTAAAGCATGTTATCAAAGGCAACTGAATCATAAAGGTGTCCCATACCGTGCCCCTATTACAGATACGGTTAGACATAATATGAACATAAGCATAGTGATCGTACCCATCTCCATCTCAAATCACCAAGCCTGTAAACCAATAAAACTCACGCAAGCAACCAATATTTCCAGCATAATAATAAGGGTGGCAGGACCTGCGCCTGCACCCAAATCTAATCTCAAGTTCATCGGCCCTATCTATATGAAGGTCACGATGTTCTGTGTCGTAATGGACATGTATCTCAACTTATAAGCCGACGATTACTCCACATATGGGTAGCTAGTCTAGTAGCCGAAGGATCCCAAACTTACTAGCATTATGGCTTATTACATCAATAGTAGGGCGCAACTCGTCTGAATGAAGTGCACCACAAATACTCCTTAATTCCTTTCGCGGTCGAACGGTCCCAGTGCCCTGACGATCCTACGTTCGAGGGAAGCATCGTCCATGCACAGGCTATCCAAGTCCATTGACCATGCAATACGCACAAAGCAAGCAAGTTATGTCATTCCAATCAATCTCAAGTTCTTAATGTATCATTCGTCTCGATTCAGTCTATCTCAAGTTCCAACGACGCTATGCCTCAATACATCCATATTAATACAGGGTGTCCCAATATGCAACATCTAATTATTCAACTGTTCTTAAGTTATTCGTATAATAGTAGTTCCGTAATAATTGTGCCACAACTGCATACTTCGATTCACGAAGTATCCTTTCAATGTCACAACAGATTCCATGGCGTTGCACCACAACTTGTCCATTTCGCTGATGTAGTCATTCATATAGCTTTCGTGCACAGATGCACGCTCAATGCCATATTTAATGTTCTAGGCCCAGTGTTTAATGTTCTCGGAGTCATGCATTTGATGCACGTCTCAATATTTTCCTTTTAATGTTCTACCAACATTTTATTACCGCGACCCATGCACGTGATACACATTACCTCAATTGTTCAATGTTTAATGTTATATCCTAATATTTGACACACACTAAGACCTTTTCTCATTTAAGCTACGCTCCGATTCGATAGCACCACTAGCACATCAGGGTCTATTTTATTAGGCATGAAGGAGTAGGGGAGAAGGGTCAAGAACCCACCTATGTTAAGCTGATATGCTTTGCCGTTTCGCCGAGCTGATGTGGCTCGATTTTATAACTTTGTTGCATGGCTAACTCTTTTGACTTAGCCATTCCGTTGAACTACTGTGAGCACCCTGAATTTCAGGTTAATTTTTTTTATTTATTTTATTTTATTTTTTGATTGACTGGTTTTGATAAATAATTTATTCTGTTATTTTTTTCCCTTAAGTGTGCTTTCCCGTGCCATTGATATTTGGAGTGTCAGGGATGTTCAACTTTGGAAATCTTTTTCACGAGTTTTAGAGTGGACAGGATTACCTTCATGATGGTATATAGTGTCCCATCCAAACTTGTTCTCTTGTACTCCTTTTGCTTCGCTGAACTTCGGGTCGAATTAGACCGTTTGATTATTAATTAATTTTCCCACTCTTTTCCTTGATCATTTTCAGCACGTTACCATGACTTTTAAATTGGGAGTGCAAGACCAGTCAGTTTCTTGAAACCAACTTCTCATGCTTGACCTACTCGAGACGCTCGTCACCCATGACCTTCGTGTCCCACTCAGACACGTCATTTTGTGCTCCATTTGATTCGTACAACTTTTTCGACACGTGATCCGATTTTATTTCACTCCACGGTGTCACATTCATCTTCCAACTTGATTTGTGGGTCCCCTGTCGACCAAAACCTGTCCGCCCCAATTATGGACATGGCCCACATTGAGCCTACTACCCGTCCGCCACTTGTGTCCTATTTATTGGAATCCCCATGTGCTACTTATTTACCCATGATCACAAGCGACCCCCTAGGTCCGCCATCTTCCTCTCCGGCGCGACGTATAGGCGATTCGTGCGTTTTGCATGACGTCCCGTCGTGACGCGCGCAGGATCGAGTTCATTTTGGCGCTCCGTCGCAACGACTTCGTGCGCATTTTCTCGGAGATCCGACCGTTGGATCGGTGATTTCTTCGCTCCGTCGCAATCTCGGTATATCCACCTTCATCTCTGTCAATTTTCGTCCGTTAATTTTATCGTTTGATACATGAAAACCGGCCACCAAGTTGACCGTTTAAATTGTATTAAATTTGGACAATTTCGCGGGGCCAACTTCGTCAGCTTGTATCTCCTCCACCGCAGCTCCGTTTGGCGTGCTACCAGTTCTGGTGCGAAGCTGGTATAACCCTCTCACTACCCCTCCAGTTTCGTTTCAGTGTGAGCTTGTTTGCTTGGTTGAATTCGACGCCAAAGTTGGCCGTCCGAATTCGTAATTTCCAACTTGTAAAATTCCATTTTTGAACACGGGACTCCAGATTTCATTTCTGACACCACCATTAGAATTGTGGCATCGTTCTAGCATGTTTTCATATAAAATTTGTTAGATTTGGAGAACGTGGGCCCTGACACGTTTTTCGGTGCAAAGTGGATCCCACATTCTGCGTCAACGGGACTTTTTGACGCCGGCTCATCGGAATCCAATTCCGGATATACCGTTGAGTTCGTATCGTCATTCTAGACTCGTTGACATATAATTTGCTAGATTTTGGTGGATATTGGGTCTGGCACGCATTTCGGTGCAAGTCGGATACCAATATCCGGGTCAACGGGTCATTTTGAGATCGGCTCATCGGAATCCAATTCCGGAGATACCGTTGAGTTCATATCATCATTCTGGACTCATTGACAGGTAGTTTGCTAAGTTTTGAGAACATTGGCTCCGGCACGCATTTCCGTGTAAACCGGAATTCCAAGTTCTGGTCAACGGGCCAAATGGAGATCGGGTCAACGGAATCCAATTCTGGAGATACCGTTGGGTTCATATCGTCATTCTGGTTTCATGGACATATAATTTGTTATATTTTGTGGACTTGTTTTCTTGCACATTTTTTGGTGCAAAACGGCTCCGACACGGACACCGTTTTGACCCAAAATTACCTTTTTGCCCTTGTGTCCAAATTGGACCGTTGGGTAGGCTATCCTAGCTAATTTGACCATTCTGGACACGTTGGCGATGTTCATTTTATCGTCCGACAATGTTTGTTGATAATTTCTCTGAGTTTAACCTTTTTATAATTAATTAATAATTAATTCATATAATGTTCGTATTTTGGGATTAGTACAACGAAACTGAGATCAGCCAATTCCAGTGATCTCACATCGCTAAAATTGACAAGTTGGACACGTGGATCACTATAATAAGATTATCAACCTTTCCGATAATCTCCTTATCTCGATTTGCGTGTCGTAAGTTTCGACGTATAAATAACGAAGTACATTTTATATTAGACTAGAATTGACCCTGATTGACCAAAGTTGACCAGTTGACCCAAAGTCAACTGTAAGTCAACACTTGACCTAGTTTGACTAGATTATTGACCGGAGTCGACCTAGAGTTGTTTTGACTAGAAGAACCTAGAATAATGTAGATTGATTATAGAGATTCATTTATTACGACTTGAACACCTTGTAACCTGTGTTGCTTTAAATAGGACTCTGTGGCTTCAGTGGGACCCCCCTATACTTATCAGCTGTTCAGGTTATCGAGACGAGTACATTCTCTGATCATTTCATATCCTGCTTAGAATTATTTCCTGCATTAAATTACTTTACTTGATACTGTCACGTTGGTCACACGGATTAGTACTATATGGATCCTTTCTTGAGATGTTATCCCTTCAGGGAGCATCAGGTACTCTATGTTCTATGTTCTATGCGTTTCACTTACATAGCGTATCATATGCTTCTTTGGTTCTTTGATCACTCGTGACATATACTCATATGATCGCAGAGTCTTCTTTGAATCCTTATTCCATTTATTGGGTCTATCAGAATCCCCATTTTTGGGACTACTATGTATCACCTTCGGGGTCTATTACCTTCGGGGTCTATTACCTTTGGGGTCTATCACCTTCGGGGTCTATTACCTTCGGGGTCTATTACCTTCGGGGTCTACTACCCTTCGGGGGCTGTTACATAGAATCATAACATAACCTGTTTGGATCCTTGTGTATTAGTTGGGGGTACGGAGGAGTATAAATAGCCATGTGAACAATTTCCAAAGTAGAATAGCCATGTATGCCTCTTTAGTATAGCCATGTACAATCAAGCCGTTCACATGTCAACTTTGTGCTCTAAATCACTAGTCACTGGTAGCTCTTTACTTATAGTAGATATTTCTATTACAGTTCTCTCTCCCTGTTTACATACTACATTTCTTCAGTATCTATATCTTACTTTACTGGATGATTATATTTTCTAACCTGCTATGAATTGTTGAGATGTATTGTGCTCGCTCCTGTCCTGACTGGACCTGTTGATAAATTTTACAGATGGCCGGGGATTGCCTGCTAGCCTAGAGGAGACACAGTAGGGGTTGTTTAGGTAGTTATTTTATTTTGTCTGGAGTTGTATTTACTTTGTGGATTACTGTATCTGTATTTGAGTTTTGAGATATATTTCTGGGTTTATGTATCTTAGACACTTAGACTTCTATCTCCTGTATCTCTTTTGGATTTCATGTTTTATCTATCCTTATCATGCTCTACCTTAGATGTGATTGAGTCTGTATCTGCTATGTCACCCCCATTCGGGGAGTATAAACTGTTTAGTCTTATACTGTTAGATGCATTGAGACCTAGGACAGCGTTCTACCGCCGACACTGCGGCGTAGGCTGGGCGTTGTTACGTTCTCGTGCCCTAACTCTAGGGTGCGGGTCGTGACACGTTTTTAGTGGTGGCCCATGCAGGTCGAGTTTATGTAGTGGTATTCGAACTTGAGTACCACTACAGCCTGCAGTAGGATTAGGATATATTTTGAAGGTACTCAATCACAGTTAGGAACCCTTGAGAGATTCCTGGGACGAGCCTTGAGAATCTTATTTTAACTTCGATTTGAAAACTCTCTTTTTCCCTTGATTTGATTTTTTTTTTACTTTTTGTTGTTAAATTTGATTTTAATGGATTATTGTTGAATTTGAGTTTGTATTTATTAATTTTGATGGATGATTGTCGAATTTTGAATTTTGATGATAGTTGTTGCATTCGAGTTTGTATTTTGATAGATTTTGTTCATTTTTGAATTTTGATGTTCGTTAATAAATTTGATTTGATTTTTGAGTATTCATTATTGATTAATTTAATTCTTGGCAAGATGAAATTATATGGGCTAGGTCATTTATGTTATGGGATCTAGTCTTCTATAGTCACATTAGCCAGCATGGTGAGGACATATAGTCTGACTCTGGATATATTTCTCGGGTGTGGGAATTTAAGGTTTTCGCAGCCAAGCTAGCGGCACCGCAAAAATGTTAAATACCATGATTCTAGAGATATGTGCATAAGTCAAGGGCTCTGTGATTATCGTAGCCTTGCTTACTAGTATGACGAGGATTTAGAGTACCATGATTTTGGATAGACGCATATGATTATCAGATTGCACCTTAAATATTTTTGAACATGTTTTCTCTACTTTTGTTCAGTCATTCAAAAAAAAAAGAAAAGAATTATTATTTGTTTGTTTGTCTAGTTTTCTATTATTTAACTCAGGAGTAAGTTTAGTTGGTTTTATAAACCTTGTGTAATTTCTTGCTATGAGTTTTCCATAATACAATGAATCGATGATTTTGCTAGACTTTATCTTGAATTTGATATTTTAACTCTGGATTTCAAAACGGTTCTTTTTTTAAACAGATAAGCAGAACCGATTTTATCGTTATTTCTTTCTTGCTAATATTCTTGTATTAAATAATAATGATAATAAATCTGTCTTGATTTTGTCAATCACCTACTCTGTAATTTTGGTAGGAATTTAAATGTTAGTCTTAACGTAGAATTAAATATTTTATATTGGGACATGAGAATATATACATGAATATATATATAGCAGACACTTTGCTTAACACGTATGCATGCTACACTTGATTTTCCACCTACCTGAATACCTATTAATATGTTGTTGATGTTAAATTTTCAAAACCCCAATATTTTTGTTTCTCTGCTTTTCCTAGCTTAACCCGTAATTTAAATATAAAATTTCATGATAATAGTTTTATTTATACCACTGCACATGTGTGTTATACATAGGGTGTCAATTCAAAAAATTTTGGTTGAGTTTTGTGTTAAATTTGAAAAATCTGAGACTGTGTGCATATTAACCCTTGATACGAGATTCCGAATGATTAGTTCAAATTGCTGTTCCATTTTTATGAAATATTTAGAGCTGTGTACATTGTTGTAAGTAGCGATCTAAATTTAGGTTTCATATTCTTACATGTTAGTTTGTGATAAATATTGAGTTGGTTTTTAATGTTCAAATTTCTCCAAAATCTTGAAAACTAGTTACATGTTAATATTTTACATTGATTTCCATGTTTAGTTAAATTTCAGATTTAACATGTAATATCGAACTGTATGCGTAGATAAATGTATGGAGAGTATGTTAGGGTTTCTTCTCTATCATGTTAGGGTATTGGAAGCATTGAGTTAGTTGTGATTTTTCAAAACCCTAAAACCCGAGATTGCATTATGTTAATATTGCACTGGTTTAAATGTTAGCTTGTTTTCAGATTTATATGTAAATGTTGAACTAAAACTGGGTTTAACCTTCAACACTAAGCTATAACCTGGTACAAGGACACACACACACCCTAACTTAGTATACACTGTCATGTAACCTAACCCTTTCCCTCTATGTTATGATCATATACCTGTATAGATATATATAGAGCTTAGGCATACATGTTATAATGTATATAGATACATAACTAAATCTCTACCTCTTTATATATATGTATGTATATGGTTAAGCCATGCATGTTAGGAGTAAATGAATTGTGTATTGTAGATTGTTTAACCAATATGCCATGATTAGTGTAACTTGATAGCCATTGTTTTGAAATCCAAATCCTCCTCTACACTTTCATGTATGTTCACGTACACACACGCCTACTATCTAACCATGTGAAAATGTTCCCATACACATAATGCTAGCTTTTCCCTCTCTGACGCTCTATATATATATATATATATATATATATATATATATATATATATATATATATATATATATATATATATATTTAAAAAAAAAAAAAAAAAAAAAAAAATATATATATATATATATATATATATATATATATATATATTGTGATTGGATTTCCATGTGATTGACTTTTATTCCTTAACTAGTGATTTTGATTTTTTCCTTGAATAACTACCCTTTTTCAGATGATTGGTAGTTACCTTTATTTTATTTTTGATAAGTACCAGTTTTCATATAGGATGGTAGACTGTCTTACAGTTTTGATGATTTGTTATTTCTGTAACTTTTCTATTTTAGCACCCTGGATTGCTTGTGTGTTTTGATACCTATGACCGTTTTGGTTTAGCATGACTAGTATACCTAGATGAGACTTTCACTACCACCGTATGCCATAACCCTGGACGTTGTCCTTTTTGATGGTATGTTTTATTTAAGTTCTGAGACTTTTATTGTGGGGTTTGACCTAGAGGGAGTATGGACATTTTAATTTCGAGGACGAAATTTTTATAAGGTGGGTAGGATGTGAGCACCCTGAATTTCGGGTTGATTTTTTTTTTCCTGATTGACTGGTTTTGATAAATAATTTATTCTGTTATTTTTTTCCCTTAAGTGTGCTTTCCCGTGCCATTGATATTTGGAGTGTCAGGGATGTTCAACTTTGGAAATCTTTTTCACGAGTTTTGGAGTGGACAGGATTACCTTCATGATGGTATATAGTGTCCCATCCAAACTTGTTCTTTTGTACTGCTTTTGCTTCGCTGAACTTCGGGTCGAATTAGACCGTTTGATTATTAATTAATTTTTCTACTCTTTTCCTTGATCATTTTCAGCGCGTTACCATGAATTTTAAATTGGGAGCGCAAGACCAGTCAGTTTCTTGAAACCAACTTCTCATGCTTGACCTACTCGAGACGCTCGTCACCCATGACCTTCGTGTCCCACTCAGACACGTCATTTTGTGCTCCATTTGATTCGTACAACTTTTCTGACACGTGACCCGATTTTATTTCACTCCACGGCGTCACATTCATCTTCCAACTTGATTTGTGGGTCCCCTGTCGACCAAAACCCGTCCGCCCCAATTATGGACATGGCCCACATTGAGCCTACTACCCGTCCGCCACTTGTGTCCCATTTCTTGGAATCCCCATGTGCTATTTATTTACCCATGATCCTCGGCGACCCCCTAGGTCCGCCATCTTCCTCTCTGGCGCGACGTATAGGCGATTCGTGCGTTTTGCACGACGTCCCGTCGTGACGCGCGCGGGATCGAGTTCATTTTGGCGCTCCGTCGCAGCGACTTCGTGCGTATTTTCCCGGAGATCCGACCGTTGGATCGGTAATTTCTTCGCTCCATCGCAATCTCGGTATATCCACCTTCATCCATGTTAATTTTCGTCCGTTAATTTTATCGTTTGATACATGAAAACCGGCCACCAAGTTGACCGTTTAAATTATATTAAATTTGAACAGTTTCGCGGGGCCAACTTCGTCAGCTTGTATCTCGTCCACCGCAGCTCCGTTTGGCATGCTACCAGTTCTGGTGCGAAGTTGGTATAACCCTCTCACTGCCCCTCCAGTTTCGTTTCATTGTGAGCTTGTTTGATTGGTTGAATTCGACGCCAAAGTTGGCCGTCCAAATTCATAATTTCCAACTTGTAAAATTCTATTTTTGAACACGGGACTCCAGATTTCATTTCTGACACCACCATTAGACCTGTGGCGTCGTTCTGGCATATTTTCATATAAAATTTGTTAGATTTGGAGAACGTGGGCCCTGGCACGTTTTTCGGTGCAAAGTGGGTCCCACATTCTGCATCAACGGGACTTTTTGACGCCGGCTCATCGGAATACAATTCCGGATATACCGTTGAGTTCGTATCATCATTCTGGACTCGTTGACATATAATTTGCTAGGTTTTGGTGGACATTGGGTCTGGCACGCATTTCGGTGCAAGTCGGATACCAATATCCGGGTCAACGGGTCATTTTGAGATCGGCTCATCGGAATCCAATTCCGGAGATACCGTTGAGTTCTTATCATCATTCTGGACTCGTTGATAGGTAGTTTGCTAAGTTTTGAGAACATTGGCTCCGGCACGCATTTTCGTGCAAACCGGAATTTCAAGTTCTGGTCAACGGGCCAAATGAAGATCGGGTCAACGGAATCCAATTCTGGAGATACCGTTGGGTTCGTATCGTCATTCTTGTTTCATGGACATATAATTTGTTATATTTTGTAGACTTATTTTCTTGCACGTTTTTCGGTACAAAACGGCTCCGACACGGACACCGTTTTGACCCGAAATTACCTTTTTGCCCTTGTGTCCAAATTGGACCGTTGGGTAGGCTATCCTAGCTAATTTGACCATTCTGGACACGTTGGCGATGTTCATTTCATCGTCCGACAATGTTTGTTGATAATTTCTCTGAGTTTAACCTTTTTATAATTAATTATTAATTAATTTATATAATGTTCGTATTTCGGGATTAGTACAACGAAACTGAGATCAGCCAATTCCAGTGATCTCACATCGCTGAAATTGACAAGTTGGACACGTGGATCACTATAATAAGATTATCAACCTTACCGATAATCTCCTTATCTCGATTTGTGTGTCGTAAGTTTCGACGTACAAATAACGAAGTACACTTTATATTAGACTAGAATTGACCCTGATTGACCAAAGTTGACCAGTTGACCCAAAGTCAACTGTAAGTCAACACTTGACCTAGTTTGACTAGATTATTGACCGGAGTCGACCTAGAGTTGTTTTGACTAGAAGAACCTAGAATAATGTAGATTGATTATAGAGATTCATTTATTACGACTTGAACACCTTGTAACCTGTGTTGCTTTAAATAGGACTCTGTGGCTTCAGTGGGACCCCCCTATACTTATCAGCTGTTCAGGTTATCGAGGCGAGTACATTCTCTGATCATTTTATATCCTGCTTAGAATTATTTCCTGTATTAAATTACTTTACTTGATACTGTCACGTTGGTCACACGGATTAGTACTATATGGATCCCTTCTTGAGATGTTATCCCTTCAGGGAGCATCGGGTACTCTATGTTCTGTGCGTTTCACTTACATAGCGTATCATATGCTTCTTTGGTTCTTTGATCACTTGTGACATATACTCATATGATCACAGAGTCTTCTTTGAATCCTTATCCCATTTATTGGGTCTATCAGAATCCCTATTTTTGGGACTACTATGTATCACCTTCGGGGTCTATTACCTTCGGGGTCTATTACCTTCGGGGTCTATTACCTTCGGGGTCTACTACCCTTCGGGGGCTGTTACATAGAATCATAACATAACCTGTTTGGATCCTTGTGTATTAGTTGGGGGTACGGGGGAGTATTAATAGCCATGTGAACAATTTCCAAATTAGAATAGCCATGTACGCCTCTTTAGTATAGCCATGTACAATCAAGCCGTTCACATGTTGACTTTGTGCTCTAAATCACTAGTCACTGGTAGCTCTTTACTTATAGTAGATATTTCTATTACAGTTCTCTCTCCCTATTTACATACTACATTTCTTCAGTATCTATATCTTACTTTACTGCATGATTATATTTTCTAACCTGCTATAAACTGTTGAGATGTATTGTGCTCGCTCCTGTCCTGACTGGACCTGTTGATAAATTTTACAGATGGCCGGGGATTGCCTGCTAGCCTAGAGGAGACACAGTAGGGGTTGTTTAGGTAGTTATTTCATTTTGTCTGGAGTTGTATTTACTTTGTGGATTACTGTATCTGTATTTGAGTTTTGAGATGTATTTCTGGGTTTATGTATCTTAGACACTTAGACTTCTATCTCCTGTATCTCTTTTGGATTTCATGTTTTATCTATCCTTATCATGCTCTACCTTAGATGTGATTGAGTCTGTATCTGCTATGTCACCCCAATTCGGGGAGTATAAACTGTTTAGTCTTATACTGTTAGATGCATTGAGACCTAGGACAGCGTTCTACCGCCGACACTGCGGCGTAGGCTGGGCGTTATTACGTTCTCGTGCCCTAACTCTAGGGTGCGGGTCGTGACACTACTCGACTGATTCGGCCTACCGTGCCCATGCCTTAGTCCGTTGCAAGGCATGGTTTTGGTTTTGCGGATACCATTGTGAATAAGGCAAAATGTTGACCTCTTATAATTCTGCATAAAAGCGTAACCTGCACACGAAATCAACTAAAGTCAATATTTCTTCAAATCGGACTTATGCCTTGCATCGCTTCAATTTATAGATTCGAATCGACTCAAAGCTTTCTTTCGAGCCAACGTAACTCTTACATCGATTCGCATCGATACTTCATCGGGACAATGCAACTCTTTGAGTCAATGACTTATCGCAATGCACTGTACGGAGCGGGACATTACATAATATACCACTCAAAATAAGGTTCGTTCTCGAACCGAAACCAACACTCAATCCAAGCATTTTTTTTAGATTATTTCAAGATCTCATGCCACTATCGTTTGAATCATACAACTTAGTTTGGATCATACACATATTTTAGGCGTCTCACTAATATACGTATTTCAGCCAAGCTCAGCTGTAGGATATTGTAACAAAGCTAACAGGTAACTTCTTATCCTCAATTATTTGTCATCTCATATGGACTTGGTCTCTAGTGTTTATCCTCGCAATTCTATCGCATATGCATATTTGATGCATACGTGATCATCCAAAAAAGTTACGGCACACGATGCGATTCAAAAATCATATATCTTATTTCGTAGGTTTTATATGGACCATCAATTCTATGCGTCACGTCAAGCCATCGCGCATTCGATCGCAACAAATCTTGAGGTCATGTCTCAATGGCATGAACTAAGTCCAACATGCCTAAGCCTCGTCACGACCATATGGTTTCGCAACTCGCAACTATTTACGTTCTCAAAACTATCCACGTATCGCGTCCGGGGCTACTCCCGCTAGGCAACTTATCCAGACATCGTGCTTAATCCCTCCCGACACAAGAGGTCAACTTGAGTTTACGATGCTCAAAGGCAATCGTTTTTTAGACACAGGGTCTCTTACGATATGTCTTATGTTACGTCCTTTATCGAGCATGAAAGTTCCAAATCAAACTCCCAATTCAATCCCGACTTGTTTGTCTAGCAAATCTTCGATCGTGTGCTCAACACACATAGCCTAATCGTTACTCAAATATGATCTTCGACACGTTTCTTAGGGTCGTTCTCTTATTTGTTGTGATCATATATGGCAAAATTTCTCACAATCGTCCATCCGTGTCGCTATGCTAAGTCCATTCACCTATCTATCTGATCATCGACCAACCAAGTCTATTTGCTCGATTGATCAGTAATCTCTGACCATATCGATCTAGTCGAAGGCTACTTTGCTAAATTTTGAAATACGATATTCAATCGCCTAGACTTATCCTCAATATGCACTACATCATCATTCACCTTCGACGCAATTTCTTATGTGACTTCATTAGGGTCATCCTACGGTCTCCGACATTTTTTTTGATTTGGCGTTCAAGTCGTCTAGGGTCAGCTGCCCCGAAGCTACGCTCGATAATTGAAGATCATCAACGAGAGACAATTACTACGAACTATGCTATATTTTATTTCGGAGCCAAATCAATTTCCGATAATTCCTATGAGTCTTTACCCAAATCCGACGCAACCCTTGTCACGCCCCAGAACCAGAATACTAGAGAGCGGGGGCAAACATAGCCAGCTACGTATATTAAAATGAGGTCCATCTCGCTATACGGTCACGGCTGTCTAGATATGAGGGTTTACTACAAGCCAACAGTCTCTTAAGGTCAAGCCTACTGTCTCAATCTCAAGCAAATAATATAATTACAAGATGTTTGACCACCAAATATACAATAAAAGGCGTCCCAAATATTACATATCAGCTGATCATGAAGCTAGTCGTACAAAATGCTAGGACTAGCAAGAGTTAAGTCATACATGATCAACCTAGGATTTGTTAATCATGTTTACAGCCCGTAGGCAGACAGTAAGTAAAGTGCATCGAGCTAACATGTGCTCGTCGGCTAAACGCCTCAAAAGAATAACTTTACAATAGAGTGAGCGAAACAAAATAGAAAACCCACTCGTAGCCCGGGTTCCTTCTAGTCACCACCATCGGGCTGGAGGTTCGAAAGATCCTCGGGAGCTGCTCCGAAATCTGGCCACACAAAACCAGCTGGGTCAAACCCCAGAAAGAGCAAGTGCCACAAAGGAGGCCACGAAATAAGAACAAAACCAGCATATCGGAACATAAAAAATTGAAAGAAAAGTACAAGTAATAAAAGTACAGTAGGACAATAAACGACTAGGGACATGGAACCATTTCGGGAGCCAGATTACAACCCGTAAACCAAACAAGGACCGGGGTTGTAACCCTTCGCCTGAATAGCTTCTGTCTCTACCCAGTTATTGTTAAGATAAGTAAAACAAGCATGTACAAGAGTAGCCAGGTACAGGAACTAGACAAGACTTAGACAAGGCTGGACTCCATCCATTCACAAGCGGCCAAGCAATTACTACGGCTTACTACTTAACTAACTAGGGTTATCACAAGCCTTAATTACTAACAAGATGCAATGAGAATTTTCCAGTCCCAAGCCCTGCAGACCATCCAGTTATCCTTCCGCGGGTTGAGAGTATGGTTGGGTACATCGCCCCGGAGACGATATACCCTTAGGTGACTTAGAGGGTGCAACACATGACAGTGCGCTGGAAATGTGCTCTACTCGTCGGCAAGCTACAAGTCCAATTAAGAGCGCCCAGATAACGAGATTGCCTGTGACTGGAAATTCTCCATGAACTATAGTTTGATCTAGTCATTAGCCTAATCCATATTCAGTATGAATCCCTGACCGTGGAAACCAGGGAGTCGCGTCCTAGATATGATGCAAGACAAGACAAGTGGATTGCACAAGAAAGCAAGCAGGAATGGTTGGCGCAGGAATGGACTGCGCAGGAGTGAGCTGCGCAGAAGTTAGATGGCGCAGGAATGGACTGCGCAGGGGTGAAGTGCGCAGAGGTTAGATGGCACAGGAAGCCAACTGCGCAGGGATGGATTGCGCACGAGCAGACTGCGCAGGGATGGATTGCGCAGGAGTTGATTGCGCATGAGCAGACTGTGCATGAATGGATGGCGCTTGGGGCTGAGCGCAGTTCGCTAAGAGGCAAGCAGCGCGGTCGGCGCTGCGCTAAAGAGCGCAGGCCGAGAGGGGATGCGCAGTCCAGCACTGTGCTAAAGAGCGCAGGCTACAGTCTGCTACTCCAGGCCGAGAAGAACACCAAGAACACCAAGAATTCAAATCTTCATATCTTGGTCAAATCAAAACCAAATCTAGATTTTCAAAGGTCTAACTTGAGTAAAATTGAATTCTCTTCCACATGGAAGCATCAAAACCCACAAAATTGCAACTAAAATAGATCAAAACCTTGTAAATCCGAAAATAGAGAAACGTAGATCTAGAACAATGGAGACTCCAAATCACAAAATGCCAAGTTCTAAAGTTAATCTCCATGGCCTAATCTAGCTAATGGACAAATAAAAAGTGGTTCTCATGTGGTGGCAAGGTGCACTTGCCTATGGGTGTTGGTGTTGTGTAGAGGAAGGAAGAAGAAGAAGATGAAGAAATAAATGAGAGAATTACGGAGGAGAGAGAAAAGTAGGTGGAGTTTTAATGAGGGTGGGTTGTGGTGGAATGATGGTTGAACATAGGCTAAGGTGTTCCAATGCATTTTAAACCAAACCAAACCAAACCAAACCAATTCTCCTCCACAAAATAAAACCAAGTCATGTCAAAAACCCGTTTTACGAGAAAACCCAAAATTCCACAAGTCGAGCCAAAATACAATTACAGGCCAGAATCTGAGAAAATAAAATACAGGTCCGAAATACATGCAGGCTTAAATCAAAATACGTGTTCTGAGATATGGGTGTTACAACTCTACCCACCTTAAAAGAATTCCGTCCTCGAAATTTAATTAAGAGGCTAGAGAGACAAGGACAAACTATATTAATCACAGGCAAGCTATAACCAGGCAAACAATCAGACAATCATACATGCAAGCAAGGGATAGAAAACATAAGGCATAAGGAAGACATTATACCTTACGAGTCAAACAGGTAGGGATATCGCGATCGGATATCATCCTTACGCTCCTACGTTGACTCACCGAGAGAGTGATGACCCCAAGCAACACGGACTAAGTTAATAGTCGTGTTCTTGAGTATCTTCTCTCTCCGGTCCAATATAGACACGGGCCTCTCCTCATACGAAAGGTTGGTACCAACAACCAGTTCCGAATGATCCAGGATATGGCTCGGGTCTGGGACGTACCGTCATAATTGGGACACATGGAATACATCATGCACCTCACTTAGCGATAGCGGAAGAGCAAGACGATAGGATACATCTCCTACTCGCTCCAGGATATCGAACGGCCCTATATACCTAGGACTAAGCTTTCTCCGTACGCCAAAGCGAATGACGTCGTGGTTAGGCGAGATCCTAAGGAATACATGGTCGCCGATAGCAAACTCCAAGGGACGTCGACGAGCATTGGCCCAATGCCGCTGGCGATCTTGGGCAACTCGAAGATGATATCTGATCCTTCTGACCACTTCAACTGTCTGGACAATTATCTCTGGACCAAGCATCTGCCTCTCTCCGACATCATCCCATGCTAGCGGGGATCTGCACTTTCTACCATACAGAGCCTCGAATGGTGCCATCTGGATGCTGGCCTGGAAGCTGTTGTTGTATGAGAATTCCACAAGATACAGGTGATCTTCCCACGAACCACCGAAGTCAAGCGTACAAGATCTCAACATGTCTTCAAGAGTCTGGATTGTGTGCTCTGACTGACCATCTGTCTGCGGATGATATGCTGAACTGAACTGAAGACGAGTTCCCAAATTCTCTTGCAAGCTACGCCAAAAGTGTGACGTAAACCTTGAATCTCGGTCCGAGGTGATACTGACGGGCACACCGTGAAGCCTGATAATCTGCCTGAGGTACATCTCTGCCAACTGAGCCGTAGACTGACCAACTCTGAAGGAAAGAAAGTGAGCCACCTTCGTGAGCCTGTCAACTATAATCCAAATAGCATCTCGACCAGCTGGAGATCTGGGCAATCCAATCACAAAATCCATGGTCACATGCTCCCACTTCTATTCTGGAATCGGCAAGGGCTGAAGAAGTCCAGCGGGCCTCTGATGTTCAGCTTTAACCTGCTGGCAAACCAAACACTGAGAGACAAATCGGGCTATCTTCCTCTTCATGCCATTCCACCAGAAGTGCTGACGGATATCACGGTACATCTTCGTACCACCGGGATGAATAGAATACTGCGAACTGTGAGTTTCTGCCATGACTTCCTGTCTGATATCTCCACTAGGTACACAAAGACGAGTGCCGTATCGAAGTGTACCATCTTCATGAATGCATAACTCTGGCCTTCTTCCTGCCTCATACTCTGCTCTGAGCCGCTGAAGCTTGGAATCTGTAGACTGCGCCACTCGGATCCTCTCAACTATGCTGGACTGAACCTGTAGACTGGCCATCAATGCCACGTTGGAAGGAAGAACCACTTCAATTCCCATATTCTGAAAATCTGCCAATAACTCTGGTTGTGCCGTTAGGAAATAAACTCTGGCTCTCCGGCTCAACGCATCTGCTACAACGTTGGCCTTCCATGGATGATACTGCAAATCCATATCGTAGTCTACCAGTAGCTCGAGCCATCTTCTCTGCCGCATATTAAGGTCCTTCTGGGTGAAAACATACTTCAGGCTCTTGTGATCAGTAAATATCTCCACTCTATCTCCGTACAAGTAGTGTCGCCAAAGCTTAAGTACAAACACTACTGCTGCCAGCTCCAAGTCGTGGGTCGGGTAATTCTTCTCATGATCACAAAGTTGACGTGATGCATAAGATATTACCTTCCCATGTTGTATCAAGACACACCCCAATCCTCTACCTGAAGCATCATAATAAACTGTGAATCCTCCGGTCCCATCTGGAAGCGTGAGAATGGGAGCCATTATCAATCCTCGCTTCAACTTCTCAAATGATTCCTGACACTCTGCTGTCCAAACAAACGGTACATCCTTACGAGTCAACTGGGTCATCGGCGCTAAAATCCTTGCAAAATCTGAAACAAACCGTCGGTAGTAGCCGGCTAATCCAAGGAAGCTGCGAACTTCTGCCACTGGGCTGGGTACTGGCCATGACTCGATAGCCACAATCTTCTGGGAATCCACTTCCACTCCTCCTCGAGTAATGATGTGACCCAAGTACGAAATGCGATCGAGCCAGAACTCGCATTTACTGAACTTGGCGTACAACTGGTGCTCCCTAAGCGTCTGAAGGACGATTATGAGAAGCTGCTCATGCTCTGCTTCGCTCTTGCTGTAGACCAAGACATCATCTAGGAACACGATCACGAACTGATCCAGGTAAGGCATAAAAATGCGATTCATGAGGTCCATGAATACTGCTGGCGCATTGGTTGCTTCAAAGGGCATAACAAGGAACTCCTAATGTCCATACCTCGATCTAAATGCTGTCTTCGGGATGTCCTGCTCTCTGACTCTGATCTGGTCGTATCCTGACCGCAAGTCTATCTTCGAGAACACTGAAGCCCCTTTGAGTTGATCAAACAAGTCATCTATCCTCGGGAGAGGGTATCTGTTCTTGATTGTCACTGAGTTCAAGGTATGATAATCTACACATAACCTGGACGTACCATCCTTCTTTTTCACAAGAAGCATCGGGGCTCTCCAGGGCGATCCACTTGCACGAATGAATCCCTTGGTCCTGAGTTCTTCAATCATCTTGTACAAAATCTCCAACTCTGAAGGCGCCATTCTGTAGACTCGCTCTGATACTGGTGCTGTTCCGGGGATTAAGTCTATAGTGAACTCGATCTCCCGCTCTGGCGACATTTCTGGGAGCTCCTTTGGGAAGACATCTGGAAACTCTTCAACTATCCGGGGTAACTGTACTGCTGCTACTGCCATCCGCAATACTGGAGATGATGGCTCTACCGCGCCTCTGGAAAATGAAAACTCTGGCTCGCCTGGAATGCTGAAAACAACTCTGGAACATGGCAGTCTATCCTAGCATACTGGTTCCTCAACCAATCCATGCCTAAGACTACATCATAGTCTGCCATAGGGAATTCTATAAATCTAGCGGGGAACTCTCTACCGCTAACTACGATCCGACACGAGGAAAACACTCGATCTACTCCCACAAGACCATTACCAGTAAGTATATTGAGTCTTACTGATAATGACTCTGGCTCCAATCCTATCCGTGTCGCGAATCGTGCAGACATGAATGAATGCGATGCACCAGAATCAAATAATACTGAAGCTGGAAAGGAGTTGACGAGAATAGTACCTGCCACTACCTCACCTGGTGTAACTTCTTCTTCTATAGCCATCATCATGGCCTGACCTTTAGCTGCGGGTCCCCTCTGCTGGAAACCTCTCTGCCTACTCTGTACTGGAGCCTGGGCACACTGCTGCTGAAATACCTGGACCTGAGGCAACAATGGCCTTGGGTACTGCTGCTGCTGCATGGGTACTGGTCCCCTAACCGATGGACTGGTTAGGTTGGAAGAGGAAGAACTACCCCTATTCGGGCAGGCTCCTATCTTGTGATCTGCCGCTCCACAAGCTAGGCACAATCCTTGCGCCCTACGACAATCTGCCACCACATGGCCCGGCTTCCCGCAATATGAACATCCCATTGCGAAAGTCTGCTTCTGCTTCTGCTTCTGCTGTTGCGGGTACGTCGGGGTCGAATGCTGAACCGACGTTACTGAGGCCGCCCGCCTCAGAGTTCCAATGGTCAAACTTCTAGCTGCTGGGACTGGAGCTGATGATTGGTGCATCTGACAGTGGGACCGCTTCCTACCTCCGGTCCTATCCACGATCCTCTGGGAGGTATACTCATGCCTCCTAGCTGCTCTCAATACTGCATCGAACGTCTGGTGCTCGAACTGCTCGACTGCCAACAAGATTTTCAAATGCAGTCCCTGCTGGAACCGCTGGGCCCTATCAAACTCGGTCGCCACCAAGGTGGGGGCAAACCTACTGAGTCTAGAAAACTCAGTCGTATAACTGTCGACTGTTCTGCCTCCTTGCTTCAGGTTGGTAAATCTGGTCTGCAGGTCGTACCGAGCCACAGCATCGAAATACTTCGTCTAGAATCTCTCTCTAAATACTGCCCAAGCAATGGGTGCCACTAATTCCATGGCTTGTGTTGCCCACCAACTGCGAGCTAAGTCCAACAACTGCAGGCGTACCACCGCTACCTTCTCATTCTCAGGTGTCCTAGCTGCTTCCAGAATCACCTCAGTATCCTGAAGCCAAGCGTCCGCGGCAATCGCATCTTCGCTGCCGTCAAAGAATGAAGGGTTCAAGCGCTTGAAACTGTTGGCCGCACTGTTCCCTGGATGACCGCCTCTGGTCAAAGCATCTGCCACAGTCTGGTGCAAGGCGTCTCATCTGCGATCTTGAGAAGTTATCAAGGCCCTGATGAGACCTACCAAGGTGCCATCATCAAGCTCTGCAGGCTGGACGGGCCGAACTGGGGGTTCTCCTCCAGTAGGTATCACTCTGGAGGCGACTCCGGAATGCTGGGCTTGATCTCCGGGCTGCTAGTCCACGGGAGTTGCTCCTCCTTGCTGATCGACGGGGTTAGTGTCACGACCCGCTCCCGAATAATCGGATACGAGTCGGACACGCCCAGCCTTTGTTGTTAGACACAACAAAGTAAGCTGTACCAATCTAGGGAAACTAACCAGATAAATATGAACATGTATGAAATCACAGCATCTATAAATGTGTCCCCATATCCAGAGTAAAGTACAATATTTGAAATTATTACAATTCAACTAATAAAAGAGTCTGCTAGTCTCAATACATGAAAAGATAATAGAAATACTAAGAAGCTCTAGGCCCCTGCAGCCTCTAGGTCAGAAGCAGCTCCAGCTGGCTCAGTAGGGAAGGCTAAATCCTGCCCATAGTAGGTGTCACACAAAGCCTCCATCTCACCTACAACATATCCTATTCAGGAGCGGAGCAAGTACAATTCTAGGTAATGAACAAGACATCATGATATGAAAGTACAAGAGAACATGTAAAGTACAGGAAGAACAGGTGAATAAGTACATGAAGAAACAGTGTAAAGCACATGAAAGAACATGAATGTAAGAACATGAAAGAACATGATATGTAAGCACTGAAAGAACATGGTATCATAGAACCACAGGAAATAAGTACAAGGTAATCTCCTGAACATGTGTGTACTATATTTGAAATATAACTAAATATGTAACCGGCTAGGGTAAGCACCTGAAAGCACCTGAAAGCACATGAATGGGCGGCTTAGGACCCGCGTGCACGATGCGGGGTCTAAGCTAAACACACCTGAGTTGTTACTTGGGATTGGTCACATAGATAGTATATTTTCCTACCCCAGATACAAGTAATAAGCACAAGAGAACAAGAGCACCAGAAAGAACATGACGTGTTGCAATTGTGTCACTCAAGGAAGCACAGGATATATAATAAAAAGTACAAAACCGTAGAGTGTACTTGCCTGGCTCCAGGAAAGTACAAGTAGGCAATAGAGTCAGATATCCTCCTGTAATTTAATAATGAGTACAAGTTGATAAGTCAACAATCTTAAAATAGCTATTTCCTAATCTAGAAAAAGTTACCTTAACAATTAGCCTTAGTGCTAATCCTGATAAAACTATTTTACCTATAGATATGGCTAAATTCATAATCTAATTGACTAACACTTAATTTAAGGATTAATTCTAATCAAGGCTTCCAATTATCATAGTTAAATGCCATTAACCTACCTTAATGAAGTCTTCCAAAGATAAGGGTTGACTTGTTTGGAACCCCAAAGCCTTGATAGGACTCCGGTATAACAGGGAACCCAAGTTCATTGACTTCCCAGAACATTGAATATAAGAATCCAGTCCTTAGCTAAACAACTGACTTGTACTATCAGAGCAACACTGGACTGAACTAAGCACCCAGCTAATTCCAAAACACTTCTATTCAAGGTGACAGTCTTATTGAACCAGCAATTTACAGAGACAGAGCATTATCTTCAGGTAAGGATGTACAAGTCCAGTCCATAGATGTTTGAACATAACAGGTACTGGGCATTCAAGTTATTTGAACAATTCAATCACTGCATGTTCAAGTTATGAATTTTTCACAACACTGAACATTCCAGTTATGAACTCTTCACATTACTTGAATATTCCAGTTTCCCTTGAAATTTCTCCCAGGTGCAAAAGGTAAATCTCTGCCTGCAATAATTCACAGGACTTGAAACAATACCCTCTTCCTCCAATGATTCAGTACTATCCATTGGTCAGAAATACTCTTGTTCAGTTTACAACTGAACTAAGTATTTCTGTCCTGATGCCAAATCAAATACTGTTTCACACAAGACTGAACAATTTTCAGTCCTTCAGTCAAATTCGAACTAATCATAGAAATATCAAGTTAAGCCCAGACTGAGAATGAACCTTGCATAGGACTGATTCGCAGTCCAACAATTTAGGTAACTCGTGATACACTTCTAAATTCAAAATAAAAGTTAGGGACTCCTCGACCATTCATCCTGCCCCATTCTTCCCACTTGCCAAAAGTCTAAAGAAGACACAGGTAACATATATGAATGGTAGGGTGATGGGCATAATCCAAAACCAAAGCATTTTGACTTCAGTCATGAATAATCATCTCCAACCACAAAATTGGTTTCAAACATTCAATAGAGCATGATAGATAAAACACACTACTTGGCAATGACTGTTAAGTAGAGAAATATTCAAAAACAGAACTGACAATGGGAGACTGGTTAACCTTCTGTTCTTAACTGATTTCTCAGTTAAAACTTAAGGTTCAAGTGCAGTTCAAGTCATCACTCAAGAATCAGTGATACATACCATCCCAGATTTGTAGGATAACCATGAAGCATTTAAGAGCATCAGGCTCAAGAAAATATCCTGATATGCTTCATATACAGTCCTGGTTCACTACTGATACTTGTAGTAGATTCATCAAATAGAATCCATACAATTTTAGGAGGCTTGGGAGAACACAGTTCAAAATTAATTGAAACAGGAAATGGCTTAAACACTGAAATAAGAAAAAAATAATGCAACTGGAATGTTGACAATTCACACAGTGCGTCTAACCCTCCCTCTACTACATATCAACTGAACAATTCCAAGTTCAAAACATCCTTCCTATTCCAACTTAACCATCAAAACATCTATCCTATCTCTCAACTTACGAGACTAAACATTTCAGAGCCATCTAAACTAAATATGAATTTAAAATATGCAAGGATGGTGAGTGTTACCTGATGGTGCTACCTCAACACTAGATTGAGTCCAACCTTATGCTAAAAAATCGACTGAACACAATGTATGGATCCAGGAATCCTCTGAAACAAGGATTAAGCAGTTCAAACATGGATTAATGGGTGATTAGATCCATCCTTCCTAATAAAGAAGATCGAGCTAAAAGAACTTACCAAAACTAAGGATCAATTCGACAATAAAACTTAGAATGTATTCGATTGCTCCCAACAATCTGTCAATCAAAATAATTCAAAAAAAAATTTAAATAAGGAGAAGGTCTATGTCAATGGGAAAATTCCATTAACTCACCTCTGCTATGCAATCAGGGTTCGAAAGGAGAATAGATCCAGATCTGAGGAATGTAAGAACGATCAATAAATCCAATTGGGTTCGTTGGATCGACTGATTCAAAGGGGAAAACAAACAAACATCTAGCGATCAGAATTTCAAATGCTAAACCAAAGATAAATTGTTCAAAGAAGATGATGGTCGAACCACGAACAGAGATCGACCTGTCCTACTCTCGATCGAAATCGATCGACCAGATCCAGAGTTGAACAGAACGTTCTAGTTGTTGATTCGATTTTGATCAATCTCCAAATAAAACAAATTGGTTGAGAAGACAATGAAGATCAAGGAATTCTTACTGAGCTTGCCCCGTCGATTGCAGTGTCGATCGACCCTCAGAGCTCACTCTACCATGGCTGGTTCAGAACGGAGTTTTGAGAAGATGAAGTTTGGAGAATAAAAGAATTGTTGCTCCTCTGAAGTGTGGAGAGGAAGGACCTTAAATAGGCCAGGTAGCGTGAGGCTAAGGCTTCTTCCTGGCGGGAAAAATTCCTCGTTCCCCTCTCTGACAGGTTGTTAGAGAGAAGGATAACAGAGCACATGGCCACTGTGCAATGGCCGTTAGATTTGAATTGAAATTGAAGATTCAAAAGAAATGTGCACAGTGAAGAGCTAGTCCCTTCCAAAGGATTAAGGAATAAAAGACTTGGGCTAAAATCTAATGGGCTGGTTTCAAGGAGTGATTTAAAGGCTGGGTTGGGGACAAGGTTAAAAATGAGGAGGAAAACTATTTACATGGAAGCCCAATAAATTGGACTAAAGGAAAAATAGTAACAGCAATATTGATTTAGAAGAAAAAATATATATATATTCAGGAAAACTTTTGAAAATTAAAATTTCCTGAAAAAGTGGAGTTACAAATACTCCCCCCTCAGAAAAATTTCGTCCTCGAAATTAAAAGGACCAACACAACTCCAAAAAAGATCCAAACTCCAGTTTTATTATTGAAAATCAAGACGCAAAATACAATCACGAGAACAATCTAGGGTAGCGCTCCCGCATCTCGTCCTCGCGCTCCTATGTGGACTCTTCCGGAGAGTGATGTCTCCACATGACACGAACGAGGGGAATGGTCTAGTTCCGCAAACGCTTCTCCCTCCGATCGAGGATCTCTACTGGCTGCTCCTCGTAAGTCAATCTCGGGCCCACCTCCAGCTCGGAATAGTCCACCACATGGCTCGGGTCTGGAATGTATCGTCGAAGCTGGGATACATGGAAAACATCGTGCACTCCCTCCAATCTAGCTGGAAGCGCTAGTCGATATGCCACCTCGCCAATCCGTGCCGTCACATCGAAGGGTCCGATGAATCTCGGACTGAGCTTCCCGCCTCTGCCGAACTTGATGACGCCCCTAGTCGGTGAGATCTTCAGGAATACTCTGTCTCCAACCTCGAACTCAAGTGACCGTCTGCTGCTGTCCACCCAGTGCTTCTGCCGATCCTGTGCAACTCTGAGACGCTACCTAAGCCTTGAGACCCTATACGATAAATTACACACAAGAAGTTGGAATAACACGATCAATGATCAAAAATCGAATAGACACGAGATAGAATGAAGTTCCAATTACAACTTAGAGGAGCAAAATCATGAAGATACATTTATTAAGTACGACCAAAAATCGATAGTTTAACACAGTTAAACTAGAACAAGATAGAAAATCACGGTCAGATAGACAAGACTTAAGATCGAAGTTTAGACAAGTCACAAATGAAGTACGGAGTCACAATCTGGTAATACACAATTTTGAGGAATTCAATGATCTAACGATAAAATGCTAGAACAGAAATTTAGCAAGGGTTGATTGAGGAGACGTACGCAATACTCAAGAGATACAGTATCAAATGAGGATGAACGTGCAAGGATTTGTGATTCTCGAAAACCAATAATCATATAAAAAAGGATAAAGTTTCCATGGTGTCCGGGAACATATAGCTATTTAAAATTACTTTGCCTAGAATCCCTACCCCGCCAGTATATATCTGACTGCAGTGGACTTCGGCTCCGTGACTCAAATAACAATATGTCACCGAATAATCTGTCAACCTTATCCATTTCCTAACAATCATTGACGAAGCAACCCAAGAGATCAGGGTATGAAGAATATGGCAAGTCTCGACAGTACTCGAAAACCTATGATTGTCTGAAATCACTTCAACTTAAAGCTCCTGCCTCGCCAGTGCGCTACTGGCTGCAGTGAACCCTCAGTCTCCATAATCCAGCTAATGGCTGCAGCGCACAACTGTCATGCCATAGTAGGTCATCGAATAGCCTCTCGACTTTATCCCTAGGAATTTCAAAAGAGTTTCAATAATCCAAGTTACGGAAATGGTGAAGTTACCTGACTGTTAGAATACAAGAGTTTATTAGGTATTAAGAGACGACAAGGGATCCAATCAGTGAATATAAAAGGCAACCAGGAAGATTTAAAATTTCAGACAGGGAGCAAAGTTTCAAATTATGACGGAATTTCAACTGATATCTGGAATGGTAACAAGATTTAGTACATGGACTTAATCCCAGATAGATAGCAAAATCTCAAGATGACATAAAAGCAAGATACCAGATAGGAAACAAGTTTCAAATTAAGAAATAAAACCTTGAATAGAAAATTTCAACAAGGAAACAAGGTTTAGAATAGTGACTAGAAAACAGGTTCCAATAGGAGACAAGTGAATCTCAATAGCAAACAAAATTGTAAATAGAGGACAATTTCCGAATAATTCAAAAATAGGAAATGGAATCTCAAACAAGCATTAATAGAAGCGAAGGTTCAAACAAGGTTTCAAAATAATATTTCAAATAGGAATAATTCTGGAATAGTACAAGTTTGATTAGCAAACAGAATATCAATAAACGAGTAGGAACAAGTATCCATGAAACAAGCTAAATCTTTGATAGGAGACAAGATCGAAACAAAATAGTGGACCAACAACTCTCGACTAGAAAATCAAAGTCATGAATGAGGAAACAAATCTCGAATAGGAAATGAAGTCTTCAAAACTCTCAAAGGAATTTGCAACAATGTCTTGAATAGGACGGAGCTTAAACAAATTTTTGATTGAGGAACAGGATTTAGAAATGAAGTCTCGAGTAGGAATTAAAATCTCAATTAGTGCGAAGTTTGATAAAGAAACAAAATTTGCAAAATATGAGCCATTACTAGAAAACAAGGTCAGGAATGATGAATATGCAAATGGTATCGAATAATGAATTTCAAACAATTATTGATTTGTGGATCTGAAACAAGTTTACCGAAATAGGAAACAATATCTCAAAGTAAGTTTCGACATCAATCAAGATTTCAAGGATAGGAAACAAAAAGTTTTGAAGAAGTGATCTAGGTGCTAAGAGGATTTTAAGGAGAGACTGGATTGCTAATCAGAAATTCGCTGTCTTCAATCTGTCTTCAGTATTTCCTCCGGGACTGAAATCACTTCAATCTTCTTCACTGTCCTGACGTAGACTGGTCCGTGCGGTAATGCTCCATATAACTGCTGAATCTGGAGAGGCGGGTCCTTCTGCTGCGGTCCTGGTGCTCCTCGTGTTTGTTCTCGGGCAGTGCGATCAACGTTCTCCAGCAGTCTTGACTTGGTGGGCAGGCGATCCGTAGTATTGTATAGCCTCCGTCTTTTGTGGCACTCTTCATAGTGGCATCCTGAGAGGTAGCAGAAATTGTAAATGATCGTCGGCTGGATCTGAATCTGGATCTCCCACTGGGGCTGAAGTGCAGGGCTCTGGCATGAATATATGGCTGCTGGCGTGCTGAGATCTGCTCCTGATGATGTGACTGGTGGTGTGACCGAAGAAACGCTGACTGAGTGTTGTGACGCTTTGCGGGTCCAGGGTAGTTGTTGTCTTTGTCATAAATCTTCATGTCTTTCATGAGCTTCAACTTTCGGTTTCGTTCCATTGTCTGCGCTACATTCTGAATCTCCAGGCTGGTGGCTCTAATCTTCAGAGAAGTCGGATCCTCACATGCTGAGATGATCTTCAGTGGCGGCTTCAAGTTCTCGATCGGCTCTCTGGTGCAAGATATGTGCTTGGTGTCGGAAAAGTCCAAGTGTCTGAGAGTCTGGAAATCAGAAGTCCTTCCTGGCTCGGAGAGTGTATCCACAAGTCTGACTTGGAAAGGGTGGCCTGCTTCCTCTGGTTGTCAAGGGACTCTTCAGACGTCTCCGTCAATTACGTACTACCCATGGGGATAGTAGAATGATAGAAGGTAGTGGAAGTTCGGAAATGTCAAGTGCAGGTGAATTGACAGTTCTGGTGTTGCATGCTTTTGAACTATCTGCAAAATAGAAAACTGTTAAAATAACCTAGACCTACATACAACAAGTGTTTATAGAATATTAAAATACCTGATACACCTGATATACCTGATATACCCTTATTTCCCGATTTTCCTATACTGTGATCAAGTTTCCCTAGTGTAAATCAAGTCCCCCAATAGTACGCTAAGACCTAGGTACCATTAGGATTGACCTGCATGGGCCACCACTAAAAACATGTCACGACCCGCTCCCGAATAATCGGATACGAGTCGGACACGCCCAGCCTTTGTTGTTAGACACAACAAAGTAAGCTGTACCAATCTAGGGAAACTAACCAGATAAATATGAACATGTATGAAATCACAGCATCTATAAATGTGTCCCCATATCCAGAGTAAAGTACAATATTTGAAATTATTACAATTCAACTAATAAAAGAGTCTGCTAGTCTTAATACATGAAAAGATAATAGAAATACTAAGAAGCTCTAGGCCTCTGCAGCCTCTAGGTCAGAAGCAGCTCCAGTTGGCTCAGTAGGGAAGGCCAAATCCTGCCCATAGTAGGTGTCACACAAAGCCTCCATCTCACCTGCAACATATCATATTCAGGAGCGGAGCAAGTACAATTCTAGGTAATGAACAAGACATCATGATATGAAAGTACAAGGAAACATGTAAAGTACAGGAAGAACAGGTGAATAAGTACATGAAGAAACAGTGTAAAGCACATGAAAGAACATGAATGTAAGAACATGAAAGAACATGATATGTAAGCACCTGAAAGAACATGGTATCATGGAACCACAGGAAATAAGTACAAGGTAATCTCCTGAACATGTGTGTACTATATTTGAAATATAACTAAATATGTGACCGGCTAGGATAAGCACCTGAAAGCACATAAATGGGCGGCTTAGGACCCGCGTGCACGATGCGGGGTCTAAGCTAAACACACCTGAGTTGTTACTTGGGATTGGTCATATAGATAGTATATTTCCCCACCCCAGATACAAGTAATAAGCACAAGAGAACAAGAGCACCAGAAAGAACATGACGTGTTGCAATTGTGTCACTCAAGGAAGCACAGGATATATAATGAAAAGTACAAAACCGTAGAGTGTACTTGCCTGGCTCCAGGAAAGTACAAGTAGGCAATAGAGTCAGATATCCTCCTGTAATTTAATAATGAGTACAAGTTGATAAGTCAACAATCTTAAAATAGCTATTTCCTAATCTAGAAAAAGTTACCTTAACAATTAGCCTTAGTGCTAATCCTGATAAAACTATTTTACCTATAGATATGGCTAAATTCATAATCTAATTGACTAACACTTAATTTAAGGATTAATTCTAATCAAGGCTTCCAATTATCATAGTTAAATGCCATTAACCTACCTTAATGAAGTCTTCCAAAGATAAGGGTTGACTTGTTTGGAACCCCAAAGCCTTGATAGGACTCCGGTATAACAGGGAACCCAAGTTCATTGACTTCCCAGAACATTGAATATAAGAATCCAGTCCTTAGCTAAACAACTGACTTGTACTATCAGAGCAACACTGGACTGAACTAAGCACCCAGCTAATTCCAAAACACTTCTATTCAAGGTGACAGTCTTATTGAACCAGCAATTTACAGAGACAGAGCATTATCTTCAGGTAAGGATGTACAAGTCCAGTCCATAGATGTTTGAACATAACAGGTACTGGGCATTCAAGTTATTTGAACAATTCAATCACTGCATGTTCAAGTTATGAATTTTTTACAACACTGAACATTCTAGTTATGAACTCTTCACATTACTTGAACATTCCAGTTTCCCTAGAAATTTCTCCCAGGTGCAAAAAGTAAATCTCTGCCTACAATAATTCACAGGACTTGAAACAATACCCTCTTCCTCCAATGATTCAGTACTATCCATTGGTCAGAAATACTCTTGTTCAGTTTACAACTGAACTAAGTATTTCTGTCCTGATGCCAAATCAAATACTGTTTCACACAAGACTGAACAATTTTCAGTCCTTCAGTCAAATTCGAACTAATCATAGAAATATCAAGTTAAGCCCAGACTGAGAATGAACCTTGCATAGGACTGATTCGCAGTCCAACAATTTAGGTAACTCGTGATACACTTCTAAATTCAAAATAAAAGTTAGGGACTCCTCGACCATTCATCCTGTCCCATTCTTCCCACTTGCCAAAAGTCTAAAGAAGACACAGGTAACATATATGAATGGTAGGGTGATGGGCATAATCCAAAACCAAAGCATTTTGACTTCAGTCATGAATAATCATCTCCAACCACAAAATTGGTTTCAAACATTCAATAGAGCATGATAGATAAAACACACTACTTGGCAATGACTGTTAAGTAGAGAAATATTCAAAAACAGAACTGACAATGGGAGACTGGTTAACCTTCTGTTCTTAACTGATTTCTCAGTTAAAACTTAAGGTTCAAGTGCAGTTCAAGTCATCACTCAAGAATCAGTGATACATACCATCCCAGATTTGTAGGATAACCATGAAGCATTTAAGAGCATCAGGCTCAAGAAAATATCCTGATATGCTTCATATACAGTCCTGGTTCACTACTGATACTTGTAGTAGATTCATCAAATAGAATCCATACAATTTCAGGAGGCTTGGGAGAACACAGTTCAAAATTAATTGAAACAGGAAATGGCTTGAATACTGAAATGAGAAAAAAATAATGCAACTGGAATGCTGACAATTCACACAGTACGTCTAACCCTCCCTCTGCTACATATCAACTGAACAATTCCAAGTTCAAAACATCCTTCCTATTCCAACTTAACCATCAAAACATCTATCCTATCTCTCAACTTACGAGACTAAACATTTCAGAGCCATCTAAACTACAATATGAATTTAAAATATGCAAGGATGGTGAGTGTTACCTGATGGTGCTACCTCAACACTAGATTTAGTCCAACCTCATGCTAAAAAATCGACTGAACACAATGTATGGATCCAGGAATCCTCTGAAACAAGGATTAAGCAGTTCAAACATGGATTAATGGGTGATTAGATCCATCCTTCCTAATAAAGAAGATCGAGCTAAAAGAACTTACCAAAACTAAGGATCAATTCGACAACAAAACTTAGAATGTATTCGATTGCTCCCAACAATCTGTCAATCAAAATAATTCAAAAAAAATTTTAAATAAGGAGAAGGTCTATGTCAATGGGAAAATTCCATTAACTCACCTCTGCTATGCAATCAGGGTTCGAAAGGAGAATAGATCCAGATCTGAGGAATGTAAGAACGATCAATAAATCCAATTGGGTTCGTTGGATCGACTGTTTCAAAGGGGAAAACAAACAAACATCTAGCGATCAGAATTTCAAATGCTAAACCAAAGATAAATTGTTCAAAGAAGATGATGGTCGAACCACGAACAGAGATCGACCTGTCCTACTCTCGAATGAAATCGATCGACCAGATCCAGAGTTGAACAGAACGTGCTAGTTGTTGATTCGATTTTGATCAATCTCCAAATAAAACAAATTGGTTGAGAAGACAATGAAGATCAAGGAATTCTTACTGTGCTTGCCTCGTCGATTGCAGTGTCGATCGACCCTCAGAGCTCACTCCACCATGGCTGGTTCAGAACGGAGTTTTGAGAAGATGAAGTTTGGAGAATGAAAGAATTGTTGCTCCTCTGAAGTGTGGAGAGGAAGGACCTTAAATAGGCCAGGTAGCGTGAGACTAAGGCTTCTTCCTGGCAGGAAAAATTCCTCGTTCCCCTCTCTGACAGGTTGTTAGAGAGAAGGATAACAGAGCACATGGCTACTGTGCAATGGCCGTTAGATTTGAATTGAAATTGAAGATTCAAAAGAAATGTGCACAGTGAAGAGCTAGTCCCTTCCAGAGGATTAAGGAATAAAAGACTTGGGCTAAAATCTAATGGGCTGGTTTCAAGGAGTGATTTAAAGGCTGGGTTGGGGACAAGGTTAAAAATGAGGAGGAAAACTATTTACATGAAAGCCCAATAAATTGGACTAAAGAAAAAATAATAACAGCAATATTGATTTAGAAGAAAATATATATATATTCAGGAAAACTTTTGAAAATTAAAATTTCCTGAAAAAGTGGAGTTACAGTTAGGTACAGTGCTGCTGAAGAAGACGACACAGGAAAAACAATGAGGAAGGACCAGGACAGATCAACGATACAAGCATGTGATCAGGTCAAGATTCCAGAGATTCAGAGGATATGAAAGGAGATCAAGGACGAGTACTGATTGAGACATCTATTCGGTAAACCCTCACATTTCTTGATTGACAAGACCTGCATGGGCCACCACTTAAACCATGTTACGCCCCAGAACCAGAATACTGGAGAGCGGGGACGAACATATCCAGCTACGTATATTGAAATGAGGTCCATCTCGCTATACGGTCACGGCTGTCTAGATATGAGGGTTTACTACAAGCCAACAGTCTCTTAAGGTCAAGCCTACTGTCTCAATCTCAAGCAAATAATATAATTACAAGATGTTTGACCACCAAATATACAATAAAAGGCGTCCCAAATATAACATATCAGCTGATCATGAAGCTAGTCGTACAAAATGCTAGGGCTAGCAAGAGTTAAGTCATACATGATCAACCCTTGGATTTGTTAATCATGTTTACAGCCCGTATGCAGACAGTAAGTAAAGTGCATCGAGCTAACATGTGCTCGTCGGCTAAACGCCTCAAAAGAATAACTTTACAATAGAGTGAGCGAAACAAAATAGAAAACCCACTCGTAGCCCGGGTTCCTTCTAGTCGCCACCATCGGGCTGGAGGTTCGGAAGATCCTCGAGAGCTGCTCCGAAATCTGGCCACACAAAACCAGCTGGGTCAAACCCCAGAAAGGGCAAGTGCCACAAAGGAGGCCATAAAATAAGAACAAAACCAGCATATCGGAACATAAGAAATTGGAAGAAAAGTACAAGTAATAAAAGTACAGTAGGACAATAAATGAATAGGGACATGGAACCATTCCGGGAGCCAGATTATAACCCGTAAACCAAACAAGGACCGGGGTTGTAACCCTTCGCCTGAATAGCTTCTGTCTCTACCCAGTTATTGTTAAGATAAGTAAAACAAGCATGTACAAGAGTAGCCAGGTACAGGGACTAGACAAGACTTAGACAAGGCTGGACTCCATCCATTCACAAGCGGCCAAGCAATTACTACGGCTTACTACTTAACTAACTAGGGTTATCACAAGCCTTAATTACTAACAAGATGCAATGAGAATTTCCCAGTCCCAAGCCCTGCAGACCATCCAGTTATCCTTCCGCGGGTTGAGAGTATGGTTGGATACATCGCCCCGGAGACGATATACCCTTAGGTGACTTAGAGGGTGCAACACTTGACAGTGCGCTGGAAATGTGCTCTACTCGTCGGTAAGCTACAAGTCCAATTAAGAGCGCCCAGATAACGAGATTGCCTGTGACTGAAAATTCTCTATGAACTATAGTTTGATCTAGTCATTAGCCTAATCCATATTCAGTATGAATCCCTGACCGTGGGAACCAGGGAGTCACGTCCTAGACATGATACAAGACAAGATAAGTGGATTGCACAAGCAAGCAAGCAGGAACACCCACGGTGTCAAGTTGATTATACGAGTCAAGTTAGCCGTCGCAACAGCATCAAGATAAATCATGTCAGGGTACTTGTCAGGAGTGCGCCACGACGGGCCACTATCATATCAGGTTGGTCATGTCAGGAGTGCACCACTACGGGTCACTGTCGTGTTATGCTAGTTCCTTGTCATACCATGCCATGTACAATAGTCATTCCAAACATATTAAGTAAAATCAAGTTCATGATAAAAGGTGTAAGGATATAAAATGGGCGTAAAATATCTAATAAAATATCAATATACAGGGCTATAGAAGAGTCAAGCTTAAGGAAAAATAAAACCAATTCTCCATGATTGGACAGATTGCGCAAGGGTCCCTGGGGTCGGGTTGCGCAGGAGTCAAGTGCGCCAGGGGGCCAACTGCGCAGGAGTGAGCTGCGCAGAAGTTAGATGGTGCATGAATGGTTGGCGCAGGAATGGACTGCGCAGGGGTGAAGTGCGCAGAGGTTAGATGGCGCAGGAAGCCAACTGCGCAGGGGTGGATTGCGCATGAGCAGACTGCACAGGGATGGATTGCGCAGGGGTTGATTGCGCATGAGCAGACTGCGCATGAATGGATGGAGCATGGGGCTGAGCGCAGTTCGCCAAGGGGCAAGCAGCGCGGTCGGCGCTGCGCTAAAGAGCGCAGGCCGAGAGGGGATGCGCAGTCCAGCACTGCGCTAAAGAGCGCAGGCTGCAGTCTGCTACTCCAGGCCGAGAAGAACACCAAGAACACCAAGAATTCAAATCTTCATATCTTAGTCAAATCAAAACCAAATCTAGATTTTCAAAGGTCAATCTTGAGTAAAATTGAATTCTCTTCCACATGGAAGCATCAAAACCCACAAAATCTCAACTAAAATAGATCAAAACCATGTAAATCCAAAAATAGAGAAACTTAGATCTAGAACAATGGAGACTCCAAATCACAAAATGCCAAGTTCTAAAGTTAATCTCCATGGCCTAATCTAGCTAATAGACAAATAAAAAGTGGTTCTCATGTGGTGGTAATGTGCACTTGCCTATGGGTGTTGGTGTTGTGTAGAGGAAGGAAGAAGAAGAAGATGGAGAAATAAATGAGAGAATTATGGAGGAGAGAGAAAAGTAGGTGGAGTTTTAATGAGGGTGGGTTATGGTGGAATGAGGGTTGAACATAGGCTAAGGTGTTCCAATGTTTTTTAAACCAAACCAAACCAAACCAATTCTCCTCCACAAAATAAAACCAAGTCATGTCAAAAACCCGTTTTACGAGAAAATCCAAAATTCTACAAGTCGAGCCAAAATACAATTACAGGCCAGAATCTGAGAAAATAAAATACAGGTCTGAAATACATGCAGGCTTAAATCAAAATACGTGTTCTGAGATATGGGTGTTACAACCCTTCAAATCTGCATTGCCTCATTCTACCCGCGCAACTGATGTGCCGTTACTATCCGAATCACTCATGCACTATTGTTAACAATATTGCTAACCAAGCAATATTGTTCACCTCGAGTACGAGTCTATCTACCTACGATCAATATCCGACACACTCTATGCTCATCACAATAATCTTCGAATTCACCTTCGTATCAAACCACAAGTCAAAGATTCAATTGCCACGCCCTGATCTCCTACAGGTTCGATCATCCCCGCTAGGCATGAATCACCATGCTAGCGCTCCCGTAGAATGATTGCCTAAATCCGGCGTGACGCATGTGCGAGGCTGGAGTTGCGCTCGTACAAGACAAAAATATCAACGTTGTGGTTATCATCAAAATAATCAAGACACTTTTATTTTCATCCAAGTAATATATCGATCTATTTTCAGATTCTTCGAAGTATTTCCATCGTTATCATCCAAAGTGACATCAACTTAACTTGCATCTTATTCATCCAACAACAATGCTCAACATAATTTTTATTTATTTGATCAGAGTAATTTCAAGTTATTGCATATCATCTTTGATACACCTCAACACCATCGTCGATGTGCATAACCTGAACATCCTCATTTCTCCTAAACTCTAATTCATTACAATCATTGTTATTATCCGAACTCGAATACGAATCAAGTCTCACACGCATCAAGATCCATCCAGTTATATCATGCTAACTATCACCATCGAACGATACGATTTCCAATTCCTTATAACCATTTTTGTATTCACAACTCGTACTTCTAGATTGTGCTACGGACTCTTCGTGCTAACTCAAGTTCGTTCGCATGACTCTTCTCATCTAACCAACTCGTTTTGAACAAGTCTTCGCATTAACTCAACTCAATTTTGATCGAGTCAATTATTTCTTCAATGCAAAATTCCCTCATTGTTCTCAGCCTATCGTTCGGCTTATACCCTATGAGTTCTCATTTGACTCATCATCTATTGATGCGAGTTCGCGTCTGATCGTTCTAACTCCATCAAAGCATATATGCATTGCCTCCTACCGAATAATTCCTACTCGAGTCTCGGTACTATTTCGTCCATCGTGGACAAACTTATCGCAACCGACACAATCGTTTTGATGTAATGTATTACAAGTCACCAATGATTTGACGTAGCTATCGCCAAGTGGTATTGCATATACTACTCAGAAATCAAGCATATCCTATTGATACAATACTTCGATGTGCTGATTGCATAAGTGTTATGGCATATACCACTCAAAAAATTGAGTCATTTCTCTCGCAACATACTTCACGTTGGTCCGACATCTATCTCGATCTAATCGTGCCTTGGTGATCATGCCAATATCACACGCAACATTCGCTTATTCAAAGCTTCACTCAACATTCGGCCAATATACCTGTTCGCCTACTTCGAAGCTCGACACAACTCGGCCCACTTACATATTCGCCTACTCAAGCTTGACTTAGCAACCAACTCGACTCGCTACTATCGCATCCGCGATTTCTCAATCTCATTCATTGTAACTCGTGCAACGATTTATTCTCGATACTCAAAGTCATTACTCAATTTCGTTTAACACATTCGCTATCCATTCACATAGCCACATAACATGCATTATCCCATATATCGACTCTTTGCACCGATGCAATGAACAACTCACGACTTGTTGTACCCCGTACAACCGATAATGCGTAACTCATTGCATTTCGTGCAACCAACATCCACTTATTCATTGCACTTTGTACAACCAACGACTCGTAACTCGTTGAACTTCGGGCAACTAATATTTCATAACTCGTTGTACTTCGTGCAACCAATATTCTCTGATGGCACTCGAAGATAGCGTGATAATCACGACATACTTGTGGAAGACATGTGCAACATAATACAGACTTATTGTATGGAGCATCTAATATAGCATCGAGTAGATTCATGAGCCATGCGGTTGCGAAGACAAATTAGAGTCAATTGATTTTAATAGTGGAGCAACTGAGGGTCAAAGAGATTCATTCACGGTCCAAAGGATTGAACCGCTCTGATACCAACTTGTCATATCCCGATCCGAAAAATCGCTCGTCCTCGCTAGATTTTACCCGAATCATCATTCTAGCTAGGGCGTGATGCCACACGAGCCTGGAGTTGCGCTCGTACAAGGCAAGATAATAGGTTCACATAGTGTTTATCTCAAATTGATAACATTTGCAGCGGAAGGAAACATAGTATAATAAGAAACACCTTTATTGATAAATGAATTTTGGTTACAAAGGCACTGAATTGCCCAACTCATAAACAATGTCAATTGGCTTACAACACTCATGATCTCTCTAGCTCATAAAGGATTACATTGTTCCATACATTATGCCTCTTTATAGCCAACAAATAGTCTTTGATCGAACATCTCCATGTTGCAAGTCCGAATGCCAATGCGGTATCTCGTTTTGAAATGCTAAGGACTCCACGCCTCGATGCGTCCAAGCCAAGCCCCGTCATGAGTCAAACATATCCTGAATCTGCAAGCAAACTGGTGGGGGATCAGTACTTTTGTCCTCGCAGTACCGATTAAGACCCACTCGCCTAAACCAATACTTATTAAATTTAATGAAGCATGCATATTTGTTTAATGATCTTTCTATTTTGCCTTAGGAACAGTTTTATGGCAATGTAAGCAGTAAAGCATGTTATCAAAGGCAACTGAATCATAAAGGTGTCCAATACCGTGTCCCTGCAACAGATAGGTTAGACATAATATGAACATAAGCATAGTGATCGTGCCCATCTGTAAAACCCCAAAATTTATTTTATTTATTTATTTATTTGGCTTAAATAAGATTTTATGGAATTTATGAATATCTTTAAATTAAATAGTTATTATTATAGATGACCTTAGCCATGGTTGAGTTTTGGAGTATAAGATGACCAAGAATTGTGGCACGGATACTGTACACGTGTGCTTTGACTAGTATTTTAGCCATGGTAGGGAAGGTCGAGCCATAGGTGTATTCTAACTAGGAAAACTAGGCCAAGTTGCGACTTAACCCCCACCGATGATTTATTTATTTAATTATTAGATTATTGACTTTCTAGGAGATCCGGTTCTACCAATTTAGTCCCGACTTGATCCGAACCAAATCCAAATCTAAATAAACATGTAGTAATCTCAAATACCTTCATGTTGATATATATTTTGTATATATATTTGATTAATGTTGATGTGTTTTCAATTTTGGAAAGTTTCTATTTATAGAAAGTATCTACGGGTAATCATAGTGTAATCCTAGTTGGCATTAGTTTATATTTGACCCAAAGTCCAACCCAATCCTAAGTAGACATGTTGGAAATTAATAAATATTAATAAATACATATATTTTGTATTTAATTCAGATTTTGGATTGTATTTATATAGATAGATTTAATTAGTCTATATTAGGAAAGACTTTTTTAATCCTCAATCCAATCAATTAGCCAACTCACCAAACCACCACCCCAACCAAGTGGGAACACTCATGGCCAACCAAAGCAGCCCCTCCCTTGGATATTCCGCTAAGCATCGCATTAGGAATAGGATTCCCACTCCTTTTCATGCATGTAACCCAAAAGGCCTATATATGTACATCAACTCATACCCAAACCCTAACCCTAACTTAATTTCTTCCTTTTTCCTTCTTGGCCGACCACTCCCTTACTTCCCCCTTATATTTGGCATCACCTCTCCCTCATAGCCCTCCATACATCATCTTCTCCATTACACATCTCTCCATCTTTCACAAAAACTCATCTCCTCCACCATACATCCACCCAACCACTCAAAATCAACCCTAAAAACTCCATCTTCTCCATCCAACCATCTATAGCCATTGCCAACCCTTCCAAACTCACTAAGAGAGGATTAGCAAGCAAAGATAGCAAGCAAGGTTGGAGCTTTGGCAAGGAGAAGTCTTCACAACCTCTCTAGCAATGACTTTTGGTAAGAAACCCTAATTTTTCTATCTCAAAATCTTACTAAATTTCTATAGAAAATATGTTATTAAATCTATAGAAATCATATTTTGATGACTTTTGCTATTTGTAATCATCTATAAAAGTTTCATAATTTATAGTCGTAATATTCATGTTTCGGTAGGATCAAAATTAACCCCGTTGTGAAGGAACTATAAGTTATTAGTGATTATTTTCAAAACTAAATTTTATGTGTGTTCATATATATAAATTAGAATTTTTTAAGTATTTTTTCACGAATTTATCAACTCAAATCTGGTCGAAAAAATTATAGGTCAAAACTAGCTAATTTCGGGTAATCGGCTGACCTAGAATGTCCCAAACTTGTAGTATAACTTAACCCTTGTACCCATGATGTTATTCTGAGAAATAAGATATTTTAATTCTTTTTAAAATATATTTTTGGTTATTTTAGCAATTTTGAGTAATTGACTATGTTCCGGACGAGTTTCGGGTAGATTAGCTGACTTAGTAATCAACTAATCATAAATTTCTTTAGAAATATTAATTCTGAAATTTTAGAGATAAATTTGTAGAAAATTTATTTAAATATTATTTTTATAAAATTTATATGATTTTTAAGCATGTTATTGAAGTAGGGGCATAACCGACCAATTTAGAGTTGGAAACTCTAAAACTGTGTTTCGATGTCTCGTGGAACCTGTGTGTGATTTTATGAATCTAAATAGTTCCACGAGAGATTTGAATATAGTTAATATAATTTTAAAACATTACTTTAACTAATTAAGTCGTATCATAAGTTTCATGAGTAGTGACTTAAACTAGCTAATTAATTATCTAGGAGCGTCGGGTTCCGGAGGCGTGGACGCGGGAGCGACATTTCATATTAAGAGAACAAAATCAGACAAGTATACCTTGCCTCCCTCTACAATTTATTGCATGCTTATTTCTTTATCTAGTAGTTATATGTCATCAGTTAGTTTGATTGGTATGCTTTTCTTCTTATCATGTATATTAGTTATTATCCCGTCTATATTCCGTCGTTGTCTAGAGTTTGACATTATAGACGATACGAGAGTTGTCCTTACATGTACCTTGACTGAGTTGTATCGTGTCATGGAGTGAGTGCGTGTAACTGAACTGCTAATTCCTGTTTCGTTTTCTCAACCCGCGAGTCCACAATCGGGACGAGGGTTGACCGTTTGTATCTGTGAGTCCACACTCAGGGCGAGGGTGTTTGTCTTGATCTGTTTGTGCCTGCGAGTCCACACTCGGGTTGAGGGTGTTTGTCGTGAACTAACCTGCGAGTCCATATTCGGGGTGAGGGTTAGTGTTTAGTTCAAACTATCGAGTCCACACTCGGGACGAGGGTTTGATATCCTTTGATCTCTTGTTCACCAGTTCTCTTCCAGCAGTTTATTTATGCGTAGTTGTTTGCCGTATCCGTGTTCATAGTCACCTGTCAGTAGCCACTTGTCAGTTTCTGTCTCGTTTCCTGTTTATAATATGTTTATATTCTTATGCATGATAGAACTGTTAGATAGATATGTTTTTATGTATCTTACTATATCCCCTGAGGACCTGATGATCTCTTCAAGTTTAACGATTGCATGGAGTTAGTTAGCAGAGCAGGATGGTAGATGTTTGTGAAACACTTGCAGGATCCAGGTATATTGATATTACGCTTATTATCCATTCATGCTTTCATTACTTGTCATGATATACTCTGCTTGTTAGCTTACTTTATAGACTCATGTTAATTCTTGGAGTCTAATCGGACATGTATGCTAGTGGGCTGCATACCATGACCCATAGTGTTCATTCATGTTTTATATTCTTATTGTAGATTGAGTTATAGGTTGCCTTGCCATGATTAGGCACGTGATACTATAGTCTAGACAGTATTTACGTATTCGAGATGGGCTGGAGTTCGCTCGATACGTAGCTGGCTTGCTCACGAGCTCGCGTCCGAAAAACGGGTACGGGTCGTGACACCATCTCTGTCTCAAATCGCCAAGCCTGCAAACCAACAAAATTCATGCAAGCAACCAATATTTCCAGCATAATCATAAGGGTGGCAGGACCTGCGCCTGCACCCAAATCTAACCTCAAGTTTACTGGCCCTATCTATATGAAGCTCACGACGTTCCGTACTATAATAAACTGGTATCTTAACTTGTAAGCCGACGATCACTCTACGTACGGGTTGCTAACCTGGTAGTCGAAGGATCCCAAACTTACTAGTATTATGGCTTATCACATCAATAGCATGGAGCAACCCGTCTAAATAAAGTGCACCACGAATACTCCTTAATTTTCTCCGTGGTCGAACAGTCCCGGTGCCCCGGCTATCCTATGTTTAAGGGAAGCAGCACCCGTGCACAGGCTATCCAAGTCCATTGACCATGCAATACGCTCATAGCAAGCAAGTTATGTCATCCCAACCAATCTCAAGTTCTCAATGTATCATTCATTTCGATTCGGTCTATCTCAAGTTCTAACGACGCTATGCCTCAATACATCCATATTGATGCACGATGTCCCGATATGCAACATCTAATCATCCAACGGTTCTCAAGTTATTCGTATAATAGCAGTTTCGTGACAGTTGTGCCACAACTGCATACTTTGATGTACGAAGTATCTTTTCAATGTCACGACAGGTTCCGTGGCGTTGTACCACAACTTATCCATTTTGTTTACGTAGTCATTCGTATAGCTTCCGTGCACAAATGCACGCTCAGTGCCATATTCAATGTTCTAGGCCTAGTGTTCAATTCTACCATCATTTTCCTACCGTGACCCATGCACTTGATGCACGTCGTCTCAATTATTCAATGTTCAATGTTCTATCTTGATGTTCGACACACACTAAAACCTTTCCTCGTTTGAGCTACGCTCGCCGACTCGATAGTAATACTAGTATATCAGGTCTATTTTATTAGGCATGAAGGAGTAGGAAAGAAGGGTCAAGAACCTGCCCACCTTAAGCCAATACGCCTTGCCGCTTCGTCGAGCTGATGCGGCTCGATTTTATAACTTTGTTGTACGGCTAACTCTTCTGACTTAGCCATTCCGTTGAACTAGTCGACCGATTCGGCCTACTGTGCCCATGCCTTAGTCCGTTGCAAGACGAGGTTTTGATTTTGCGGACACCATTGCGAATAAGGCAAAATGTCGACCTCTTATAATTCAGCATAAAAGCGTAACCTGCACACAAAATCAACTAAAGTCAATATTTTTTCGAATCGAACTTATGCCTTGCATCGATTCAATTTATAGATTCGAATCGACTCAAAGCTTTCTTTTGGGCCAACGTAAGTCTTGCATCGATTCGCATCGATACTTCATCGAGTCAACGACTCATCGTAATGCACCGTGCGGAGCGGGGCATTACATAATGGATTATGACATAGAATTATATAGTTTTGTGCTTAAACGTTCTCATGTGTCAAGACATGTACATATACTTGTAAGTAGCGGAGAGTAGCATTAAACGATTCCTAGATATAGCAAACATATTCAAGCAAACCAAACAATGAAATTGCAAGTATCTATACCTTTTTCGATGTCACAAGAATTGATAACATCGTTAAAAAAGTATTAGCAAACATCATCAAAATCCATATTTGAGGTTAGTATGTGTGGGGTCAAAATAGGTCTAGGTTATAACAATGCTTAACAATTGTATTTACTTGCCATAAGTGGAAGAAGATGCATAGATTTAAACAAATTAAGTCCCTCATACCTACCAGTGCTCCTAGCCTCCAAGTTTTCTTCAGCACCTCTTGTGCTCCTCCTTCTCATCCCAAAGAGAAGAGATGAAGACGTTGTGGGGAGAAGTTAAGAGGAGGTAAGAGGTATGGATTGATAAACAAGACATGGTTATATGGAAACCCTAGGGGCTTGGATAGCCTTCATGTGTCCCTATAGACCTCATCTATGCATCCAACCATCACTATTTCCGTCTTATCCCTCAAAGAAAAATTGATGTACTCTAGAAGATTGCAAGAATCTTATCAAGATCTAAGATGGACAATCATACAAGTTTCTGACTGCTAGCTTTCACAAGCTTGGAAAGTTTGATGAAGAGCAGTACAAACTGGAAAAGGAAGATTAGTTTGAATATTCAATTCGTCAACGTGGAATATCGTTCTATCTGAAACAGAACATGTAATTTCAGATACGGACAATGTGTAAGTTTATATCATTATTGTGATTACTGCTCTGGAATAGTGAAAACGAGATAATAACCTCTACAAGATGTTAATAATCAATTTTTTGAAGTATTCATTGATTAAATCCTATAATAAGAAGAGAGTTTAACCGTAACTCTTCCAACATTTTTATCCTAACTTTGGCTTTGCAACAAAACTATGCTTTTTTATAAAAAAAATTACAAATTTTATTATTAATAACCCATATATCATTGTATCACCCTGTTGTTTTCACACAAGTCCCTTAGGTCTACCTCATTTGTATCTACATGTCCATATCGTTTGATTTGCCCTGTAGTACTCAAAAACAATAATAATTGAGTTACAAATTCTACTACTTAACTTTATGTAAACGATAGTTTTCTTAACTTAAACATGAAAATATAAATATTGTGCATTTATTTCATCAAAAATAATTGAGTGACAAAAGTCTTCCCACCTTTTTGTCATCCATCTCCCAGTCTCATCCTCCTCCCCTTTTCAAAAAAATTATATCTTTATTCATTAATTCTTTCCAATCAGACCAACTGAGCTGAAGAAATTAACTTATCCCCATGACCTCCCTAGTATTTTAGTATTTGAGAGGGGGTCATGGTTACATTTTCTCACAATTTAGAGGAGATTTGAAGCGATAAACAATAGGGGTGAGCATTATTCGGTTTTGAACCGAAAATCGAACTGAATAAGAGATTCGGTTCGGTTTTAAAAAAAATCGGTTCGATTTCGGTTTTGAAAATACTAAATTTTCTTATTCGGTTTCGGTTTCGGTTTTGATCCAAAACCGAATAAGAAAATTTAGTTTATATATATATATATATATATATATATATATATATATATATAGGTATATACTATAGGTATATAATAAATATATCTAGGTTTATTTATTTATTATATATATTAACAAAAAAATACAAATAAACCCAAAAATCGAACCGATTTAATTCGGTTCGGTTCGATTATTGACCAATTCGGTTCGGTTTCGATTTTGTTTATTCGGTTTCGGTCCAATTCAGCTTTCGGTTATTCGGTTCGGTTGGAACCGAATAAACCTAATACTCACCCTAATAAACAAGATTTATGGGACTCATGTGAGAATAGAGTAAATATAGGGATCTTATATGCACAAAACAAAAAGGAACAAGTAAGATTTAAGGACTCGTATGCAAAAGAAGGGTCAAGTATCATTTTCAAAGTCGTTGCCTTCCATTTCAAAAAAATCTCTCTCCCTTAATATCTCCACCTCTCGAATACTTTCCTGCTGCCTCAAATTGACCCTTTCCTGTCTTCGACACCATCACCATTTTTGGAGCTTTGGGAGCCATTGACAGAGGCCTCACTTTTATTCATTCTCAGCAGCTCTGAATAAAGACAAGTATATATAACCCATTATAATCTTTTTCTTTCTTTCTTTCTTTCTTTCTTTCTTTTTTTTGTTGAAGCAACAAATGATTGGTTGAGTACGTTTCCCCCCTCTTCTTTTAGATAAAAGCTCAGAATTATGTTTCTTTTTATTGTGAGAAGGTTGATGAATCATTGATGTGCCTCTTGAATTTTTCAAAAAAGGAGTGATCTTTCGGTTGCTTTTTGCGGTTTTAAAATGTGATAATTTTACAGTCAGGTTTTGCGGAATTGGCAATTCCCTTCTTGAAACAATATATATGATTGACTGAGTTGTATTTTTCTGTGCTCATAGAAAACTTCGGAAATTTCTGGTTTTAAAGTGAATAGGATTGTTGGGTATCTTGAGAATTCTCAAAAGAAGTGATCTTTGGATGATTATTGGCTGGAAAACAAAGAATATATATATATATATATATATATATATATATATATATATATATATATATATATATATATATATTAGACGGTTTTAAACGTGAAATTTTGCAACCAAAATTTTGGGATTGAAAAAACTTTGAATAAAGAAGTGAGCTTTGGATGATAGTTCGTCTTTTAAGCAGTTTCTTAATGTGATAGCTTGTAGCTTGAAATTAGGAATTTGTGTAAGAGTACAGTTCCATTAAATTTTCCTTTTTGTAGCAATCTATGACTGCCTGAATGCCTTTTTAATGGTTCATTAGAGGAAAATTCAAATGAGATAAACTTCAGTTCTTGTCATTTTAGATTACATCTTTGGCCTCGTTTGGTTCGCGGAATGTAAGGGAAAGGAAATCAATTCCTTGGCATTTCCTTTCCTTTGGAAAATTACAATTCTCATTGATTTTCCTTCCGATGTTTGGAAATGTCAAGGAATTTGGAAAGGAAAGTGAATACTTCAATGTGGGAAAGTGATTTCTTGCTTGGATGGATGGAATCACTTTCCCTCCTAATTTTCTTCCATTGGGAATCACTTTTCTTTCCTCCTCAATTCCTTTGACACCCAAACATAGGAAAGCAATCATTTTCCTTTCCCAACCCGATGATTCCGCGAACCAAACGAGGCCAAAGTTGTAATAAAATGTGGGTTTTGTAATTAAGATATTGGTATTTGATCAATTGGGTTGTTTGGGAATTGTGGATGGTCCATAAATGTGATTATAAATGCAGCCTTTCCTTTGATGTACTCAAATTTAAAAGTTTTCTAATACATATACTAATGTGTAGAATAAAGTGTAAAACTTGTTTAATATTTCTCACCATATTTTTATGAGTTGGAACTAGTCAACATAGGCTGGAAAAGCATAAGTTTTTTATTGCTGAATACTTTTTAATGTTATTTATAAGTTATTGGATTTGCTAGAAGAAACTAACTGGTGAGCTTTGTTATTGTCATTATCATAATCTGGCGCTTGATTGTAAAGGAAATCTTAATTTTCAATAGATTGCATTGTTAGGATCCTGAGATAATTTGTAATTTCATTGGTCGTTCGTGCTGATAAATTCTTGTTTTTGTACTTCCCTTCCTCGTAGATTTCAATTAGAAGAAGGTTAAGGTGTCTTCAGAGGAGGGCCATGAAGTGCTTCCAGTTCTCAAATGGAGTTACGAAAGAAGAATTGCAGGCAATGAAGTCTGCATCGGTTCGGTCTAATAGCTCTGCCTCGACCGAACATGATATGAGGAGGTCAGGATCCGAGTTCAACTCTCAGAACATATCGGACACGAGTGCCGAATCAGTAGGGAGGTCTCAGTATCCTAGCTTCTCTCAGAGTGCGAGTAATCTCAAGGCATTCACCTTTTCTGAGTTGAGGACTGCTACAAAGAACTTCAGTCGAACATTGATTGTCGGAGAGGGTGGTTTTGGTTGCGTTTATAGAGGTTCCATCAAGAACCCTGATTATCCAAGTAAGAAGCTTGAGATAGCTGTTAAGCAACTGAGCCGCAGAGGTTTACAGGTATATTTACTTTCTGCAGCAAGTTCTTCACCATTACCTCTTCTGTCAGTGGCAATCTTGATGAACTTGTAAGCAAAATTTGGGTTTATGATAGCATTATCAGCATAGAATAGTTATTCCTGATTCAGGGAAGAACTAGTAGAACTATAGGATGCTTTGATGCAATAAGCAAGTATGGTATGTTTGGGATTTGAGCTTTAATATATTCAAGGATTTGGATGAAGAGAGAAATGTTATAGTGATATAATAACACATAACATATTTTACTGTATTAGGAGGTCTTCAGCATAATAATACTCTTCAAACAGTTGCTTAAAATCCTAACTATCTTGTATTTGGTCATTGATTTGAGAGAGAGGTGTGGTTAGAGTTTGCTTCTGTACTAGTTTAGGCAACTATAAGAATCCCTTCACCTTAAAGAAAGGGGATTTGAGAAATTTGGGCACATGACAAGTTGGTTATATAACGACATTGAAGTTTGTGGACATAGACCGTTCAAGGCTGACACGTTTCCAGGACTTCAGCATTCTTTTCTCATTAATTTTCTTCTTTCTTATTCCTCTCTCTCCTTTTTCTTGATCCTGGTCTAGAATTTTGAACTCTTTTTGTTTAGAAATGGATGCATGGTTGTGATTCTCATATTAATTGATTGATTAACCAGAAAATAAATGAAATCGACCCCTTATGTATGTTAAGTTGATCTCTCATTACCTTTCATTCCTTACCAGGGGCACAAGGAATGGCTGACAGAAGTGAATGTTCTTGGTGTTGTTGAACACCGAAATCTAGTCAGATTAGTGGGCTATTGTGCTGAAGATGATGAAAGAGGAATGCAAAGACTTCTTATATACGAGTACATGCCTAATAGAAGTGTAGGGGGTCACTTGTCACCAAGATCTAATACACCTCTCTCATGGGCCATGAGGTTAAGAATAGCTCTTGATGCTGCTCGTGGGTTGACTTACCTCCATGAAGGAATGGATTTTCAGGTATTTGCTATTTTCTCCTCTGCTCTACTCTTTACAGTGCTTAATCTTCTATAGTTGTACTTTCCATAATGTTGTGCAGCGGCAGGCAGGCATGCTAGTGAAATATAGGTTATACTCTGTGATAGATTTATGTTGGAGCTTGTATATGAAATTACAAACCGCTACTTAAATAAATTTTGTTATTGGTATGAAATTAATCCGTACTATTTATCTAGTTTATATCTTGCAGGCTATCTTGCTGTCGGACTTAACTTCATGGTTCTAATCCAGAACTAAATTCAACTGCTCCATTTTATTTTGGTGTCTGTTCAATTATTACTTGTGTACAGCATGTTGTGTGGTAGATCATACAAACTACTGATAACGGAATATTGCCAAATAGACTAGTTTGCACACGTATGTTATAATAAGAGTTGAACTAAAACATCACTAAGTGAAGAAAAGCACACTTTTTCCTTATCCGTGTTCTCAATATAATTAAAATTCAAAACGTGTGGGGACGAATACAGAACATCTATTTATGCCTCCAAAAGAAAAAGTTACTAAATTCTCGTCTACTCCTAAGCAGCCTTTGAACCAAATGTTTTAGCTAAACTATTATTAGTAGTGGTAAAGGTTGATATATGGCTTTCCATTCTTCCAATTTTAACCAGTATTTTTTTTGTATATAACAAGTACATTATCAGTTCTAGATTCACTGTTAGAGTTATAATCATCAACTTAGTAGGGAGAAGAGAACAGGGCATGGATCCCCTACCTTAATAGGGGTTTAACCAATTATGAAATGAAGAGTAACAAGATCCCTAAGCAGGTAGTTTGTCAGTTAAGGATTTAATTGCGATATTTTGCTAACTCATTTCAGAATTGAAAAAGAAAAGTGAATGACAGACTTGCTCCTCGTGTGGTGCTTATTTAACAAAATAAAGAGTGACATGCAGGTGAGACTTTGTTTCTGTTTAGCTTACCGTACATCCTTGACTTCAGGGAATACTGGAAATCCTACATGTTGTGTTTCCCATCCTCCTAAGCATCTAACCGTAAGGCTATGCCGTGCCCTAAATCAGAAGTAACCAAGCGTATACCTTGCTAAGAAAGAGTGTAAATCTCATGCAGACAAATGAAAAGCAAATGCTTAGAATATGTTTCTTCCTTTATCTGTTTCAAATGGTAGTATGTCAGCAACACCTTTCCACTGAGCTTTAGGTTCCTCTTTGTAAAGTGTTACATATTTGCTTTTGTGCATGCCGATTGCTGTACGATGCTAGATCTAGTAATGCTGCAAATATAAGTGAATACCAGGACATAAATACATGATATACTTGTCGCTTCTCTAGTGATTGTTTGTTACCCTGCCAACTCAATAGAAGTCCGATATTATTTGAATAGTAAGAAATTAGATCATCCGTCACACCAGCCAAAGAATATCATGGTTTTGTTTTTCTAATTCCATATATTTCGAACATACTCTTGTTGCAAGTTGGGCCTGATGCACGAGGAATTTCTGCCAGTTCTTTAGTGATTTGTTAGTTACATTTTCAACTCAATAGAAAGTTTTGAATATTAAGAAATTCTATCATTCATCTTTCCAACCAAAAAATAGCGTGATCTTGTTTTTATTGCATATTCTGAAACCTACTATTGTTTTAAGTCCACCTTGTTGCCTCTTACAACATTGTTACTAAAATAGTGGCCCTGATATCATGAGTTATGATGCTGACAGCTGACTATTTTATCCAGATTATCTTCCGGGATTTTAAGACATCTAACATCCTGTTGGATGAGCAGTGGAATGCGAAATTGTCAGACTTTGGTCTGGCTAGGCAAGGACCAGATGAGGGATCAACTCATGTTTCAACTGCAGTAAGTTAAACTAGACTGAGCTATATTTTCTTCCCTCTAGCACATTTCCTGCTCTTCCTGCCATTGTTAATCATCATGTAGTGTTGTTCTATTTTTGATTATCATGTAACATATGTGAAACTTTAATTGCTTACTTTACATAAAGTTTATCAAGGTCTCCATGTGGGCAACATTCCCCTACTTAATAACTTTGACTCTATTAGGTCCCACAATACAGAGCAAATCTGCTCTTGATGATCTACACCTAAATCATTCTGCCAGATAGTTCTAAGGAACGAGCACGTTGGTAAGTGAAAGAGAAAGCTGTTTCCCATACCCTTTGAATGGCTTGTCATAATAACAGTAGTTAACTTTGATCTGCATTATAATAAGGCTATAGTTTAAGAACAGGAAGAATGAAATATTCTACTAGTATTATGACTAATTTTAGTTGAATTAAATGTTGCAATAACACTTTTTTCTATTAGCGAGTTAAAAGTCGAAGTGCATGCAAATATTTTACTCGACTCCGAAACCAAAAAAAGAAAATGAAAAAAAGTTCTCTTAAAAATGTATGTAGCACGTATGGACGAAAGGAGAAAGGGATTAGCCATGGCAGGGGAAATGTTTAAAGGCCAGGGAACATTAGATTAGAAGTTTTTCACTATTTAATAGTTGAATTCTTATGTCATCGACTAGAGGATAAGTTTGGTGCTTGCATCAATGAGCCTACACATCAACGCTCTCCAGACATTACAGCTCGTAGGAGGCCTATTAATACGGATATAACTTTAAAACACGGCATTCAGAGTGCGACTTTTGGAACAAAGAGGCAATGCCTAACTGTTTTATTTTGGCATTTTCATTCTTAACAAACTAAGCATCGGAAAGGAAACTGACACAAGGTCTATTTTAATACATTCATGGATTTAGCTTCGTATGAGAATGTGACTATAATTAGTAGAGTTACTTAGAAACTCAAAAGTTGTACAGGTTTGGGTGCACAAATCATGAAAAGATATCCTAGTTACAATCAAGGAATTACTTTTTGCTTATATCTTTCCAGTCAAACAGTATGTACGCTTTCAAGAACAAGGTAAATCATTTTCCGTCATTATTAACTAATTTGAATCTAAATTGACTGATTGCCGTTTGAACTAGATTGTGGGGACGATCGGATATGCAGCCCCCGAGTATATGCAAACAGGCCACCTCACTGCCAAGAGTGACATATGGAGCTACGGAGTTGTCCTCTACGAACTTATCACAGGCCGTCCTCCAATAGACAGGAACCGCCCAAGAGGCGAACAGAAGCTCCTGGAGTGGGTGAGACCCTACATATCCGATGCCAAGAAGTTCCGAATGATCCTAGATCCTAGGCTGGATGGCCCCAACACTCTGAAATCTGCGACGAAGCTATCCTCCATAGCAAACAGGTGCCTGGTGGGGCGTCCCAAGTCCAGGCCCAAGATGAGCGAGGTGTTGGAAATGGTCGAGAGGCTCGTGGACAACGTGGATGTTGGAATTCCGCAGCTGCCTTTGCATATTCCTGTGACTTCGGATGAGAAGAAGAAGAAGAGAGGACTGGATATGGTGCGAAGGATGGGGGATATGAAGATGGTAGAGGGGAGACGATTAGTGTGGCGAGGATGGACTCCGAAGCTTGTAAGGACGAGATCATAGTAGTCGATGCATCGCAAAGCTTGTAAAGTCGAGCTCGTTGTAGTCAGGCGGATTTCTTGCGCAAATCTTTTTGTATGTAGTAAGAGTTAGTGACAGACTGACTACTGATTGCCTTCGCCAGCTAGTTTGCCTTCCCCAGTTTTTCCCTATATTGTATGATTGCATTCCCCAGTTTTTTTTTTTTCCATACATTGTGTATACTTCTGGTTTTGACAATGATAATAATCGGAGGTATAGCTTTTTCTTACACATTGTAATTGTTTGTGACGAGTTTATTGGCACCAACACAATGGAAAGCCTGTAATAAAATGTTCGTCAATTCACAATTCTTTTGTGGAGTTTTCTTGTACTCATAACTGGCACATTCCGATGGAAGATGACTTATGATTGCTTATGGAACTAGATATCTGCAAAGATGGGAACTAAATGTAGAAAATAATGGTTGGATGATTTTTATTGATGGACTACTTCACTACTTATACGGAGTCTAGCTCCTCTACATACTCGATATTCCGATGTGGGACTAAAAGTCCCTTATTGATTCTCAACACTACCCCTCAAGATGGGCGATAGATATTGATCATCCCCATCTTGTTACATAGCTTCGTCAGACTTAATGAACTAAGACCCTTAGTTAGACAGTCTGCAACTTGTTCTTCTGAGCGGACATGGTCAATCTTTAGTATCCCTTGTTCTAGCTTCTCCTTGATGAAGAATCGATCAATCTCGATGTGCTTCGTTCTGTCGTGCTGAACTGGATTGTTAACTATACTTATTGCAGCTTGACTATCGCTCAGAAGACGTAATGGTGCTCCCTTGTCCAGCTTCAACTATGTCAGCAACGCTTTCACCCACAACAACTCTGACACTCCCAGAGCCATTGCTCCGTATTCTGCTTCAGCTGTCGACCGTGCTACCACTGACTGTTTCTTGCTTCTCCATGAGACCAGATTTTCTCCTACAAAAACACAGTATCCCGTGGTAGACCTTATGTCGTCTATGCAGCTCGTCCAGTCTGCATCACAGTATCCCTCAACTTCTATGCGTTCATTCTTCTTGAACCATAGCCCCTTTCCCGGCGTTCCTTTCAGATATCTCAAGATCTGAAATACTGCTTCCATATGACCCTTTCTTGGATCATGCATGTAACGACTCACTACACTCACCGCAAATGAGATATCAGGGCGAGTGTGTCCCAGATAAATCAATCTCCCTACAAGTCTTTGATATCTTTCACGATCAACAGGCTCTCCTGCTTCTGCTCCAAACTTACACTTCTGGTCAATTAGAGTGACGGCTGCTTTGCATCCCAGCATTTCTGTCTCCTTCAGCAGATCTAGTACGTATTTTCTTTGTGATAGAACAATTCCCTGTTCGCCTTCACACACTTCGATACCTAGAAAGTACCTCATCGCTCCTAAATCCTTCACCTCAAACTCGTTCGCGAGTTTTGACTTCATCTTAGTGATCTCGACTTCATCATCACCTGTGATCACTATATCATCCACATATATAGCAAGTATAGTGATGTGGTCTCTTGCATGCTGGAGGAAGACCGTATGATCTGCATTTGTTTGACGGTATTCCATGCTTGTAACAGCCTTTCTGAATCTGTCAAACCAGGCTCGAGGAGATTGCTTAAGCCCGTATAGCGACTTCTTCAGTTTACACACCTTTCCTTGCGACGTCCCTCCGTCTGATTCCGTCGCGTAGCACCCTGGCGGGAGCTCCATGTATACTTCTTCTTGTAGGTCCCCATGAAGAAAGGCATTCTTCACATCCAGCTGGTATAGCTTCCACCCATAGTTTACTGCGATGGAGACCAGAGTTCTCACGGTGCTCATTTTTGCTACTGGGGCAAACGTCTCATCATAGTCTATGTCATATGACTGTGTGAATCCTTTTGCAACCAACCTCGCCTTGTACCGCTCTACTTTTCTTTCTGGCGTCTCTTTCACTGTGTACACCCATTTGTATCCCACAGCTTTCTTTCCTTTGGGTAATGGAACCAGCTCCCATGTCTTATTTTTCTCCAGTGCCCCAAGTTCTTCCATCATTGCAGCTTTCCACCTTGGATCTTTCTTTGCTTCCTGCCAACACTTGGACAACGAAGTAGAGTCTAACGATGCAATAAAGGCTCGATAATTCGAAGAAATGTTAGAATAAGACAAGAAGTTGGCAATGTCATGTTCGTAATCATCAAAACGAGCAGGAGCCTTACCCGCATTGATGCGAGAAGATCTCCTTAAGGGGGCAATAGGTGGTGGAGAGATCATACCATCCGAGTCGGAGAGATCCGCATCAGAATCCGAGTGATTCAGTGCGGGGGTAACATCTTCAAGAGTTGGAGCAGGAGTAGACGAGGGACTTGGCACAGTAGGCACAGGGCATGACATAGGCACAGTACTGGACTTCTATTGTCTTCTTCTGTAGACTTGGAGCTCCTTTTCCCTTGTCTGCTGCTCCCCCTGCGTAACATATGTATCTTCTTCTTCATTCTCTGTATCTGAGTCACTGTGCTCTCCCCCTTTCGTCCAGTTTTTTACAACCGGACACGGAACCGATCCGACGACCATATTTGGGCTTATTATCTCCCCCTCACAACTAACACCATCTGTGTTAGGTGTGTCACCAAATGTTGAACCTTCATCCGAACCATAGTATGGTTCTAGTTCTCTGAATGTAACGTCCATGCTTACAAACATCTTCCGCTCGACTGGACTCCAACAGGCATATCCCTTCTGAGTCGCCATGTAACCTACAAAGACACATTTAACTGCTCTAGGATCCAGTTTGCCAACGCCTGGCCTATTATCTTGGACAAAGCACACACATCCAAAAACTTTCGGTGGAACAGTGTATGTAGTTGCCCCAGTAAGCATCTTCAACGGTGTCTTCCCGTCCAATACTTGTGATGACATTCTGATGATGAGGTAAGAGACCGTCAATATAGCCTGTCTCCATAAGTATTTCGGGACATTCATAGCCAGCATCATCGTCCGTGCGACTTCCAGCAGGTGTCTGTTCTTTCGTTCAGCCACACCATTTTGTCCTGGAGTATAAGCACATGAAGTTTGATGTAGTATTCCAAGAGTGGAAAAATACTCAGCAACCCTCTTATTAGTATACTCCGTCCCATTGTCGGACCGAAAATACTTAATTTTAGCGCCATATTGTGTTTCCACCCGGCGATGAAAGTCCCGAAAGGCCTCAAGGACGTCACTTTTATTCTTCATAAGGTAGACCCATGTCACGCGGGTATAACAGTCAATAAAGGCGATGAACCATCGAAAACCGTTAATTCCGGTTGTAGGACAAGGGCCCCATACGTCCGAATGTATCATGTCAAAAGCAGCTGAACTCCTATTCCCCGAGCTCACATACGAGCTTCTGGTATGTTTTCCCAACTCACAAGTATTACAAAATAACTTCTCTTTATTATCCCTTTGATATAAGGACGGATACATTCGACTAATAACTTTAAAAGAGGAATGACCGACACGCTGGTGGTGGAGTAGCAAGTCGGCTTCAACACTGCGACAGGAAGCTTCTGGTTGTGCGTCTGCTACCAAGGATGCCAATGCGTTGTCCAGTCCAGTCCTGTCTAAATACCACAGCCCCTTATGCCATGTGCCAGTCCCAAGTCGTCGTCCTGTCCCCTTCTCCTGAAAAGTCACCGTAGGAATGTCAAAGAAAACAGTACAGTTAAGATCAAGTATAATGGCACTAATTGATAGAAGATTGACAGGAAAAGACGGAGCATGTAAGACATTTGTAAGAGTGATAGAATGGGTGCATTCGACAGTGCCTTTATCCATTACAGGGCTGGATGTACCATCAGCGGTCTGAATACTCTCCGACAATGGTAGGTGAGTATAGTCCTGAAACGCACCACGGGATCCCGTGACATGGCAAGATGCCCCAGAGTCTATAATCCATCCTGGCTGATGGACAGATGCAAGAGCACGTGCAGGATTACCGGTGCTGGTTTGGGCAAAGCAAGTGATGTGATCCCCCGAGGTAGAAGACGCCCCAGGACTGTCGACCGAATCCAACTTTGTGCCTCGCAACTTCTCAAGGAACTCTCGCTCAAGCGGGGTTATTTCAGCCAGTTGATTCTCGCCCCCTTCCTCCGCCAGATTTGCTTTGTGTCCTCCCTTTCTACCAGTATATCCTCCTCTACTACCACGTCGGCCTCCACGACCCCGTCCTCGATCATTAGACTGATTTCGCAAGGGTTTTGGACAAAATCGGATGTAATGTTCGGAGTCACCATAATTGTAGCAAACACCACCCACAGATGGAGGTTGGTTGAAGGCAGCAAGGGCAGACTTTTCAACCTCGGCTTGCTCCCCCTGGTAGGAGCCCTTGTTGGGCATCAACTTCAGGCGAGCTTCTTCCTGTGTCATGACGGCTATAGCTTCTTCAAAGGTCGAAAGCGTGGGTTGGGATAGGAGGATATTCCGTCTCTGCTCAAACACAGGGTGTAGTCCCTTCGGTAATTTCATCATACGCTGCCGCGAAATATAAGCCAGGAACGTCTGAAAGTACTTTACGAATGCCGGTTCGACTTGTGCATCTTTCATCCCAAGAGGATCATAATGATCCAGATCAGACCAGTACTTCTTCAACAGGGCTGCGTACTCAGAGATGGTACGTCCGTCTTGGGCCACCCTATCGAGTTTATCTTGCAGTTGAAAGACCCGTATAGGGTTGCCCGAGCCGGAGTACATATCTTTTAGAGTCCGTCATATATCAGCAGCAGTCTCCATTGCCTCGACATTGCCCGACACCTGGTCGGTTAATGAGGCAGTTAACCACCCAGCCACGACGTTGTTGAAAATCTCCCAAACAGCAAACTCCTTTGCGGAGTGATCGGCTGGTGCCTTGGCTTGGCCAGTGACATAGCCAACCAAGCCACGTCCCTTCAGCGTCCGTATCGCCTGCCGCGACCACTTCAAGTAGTTGGATGTTCCTTCCAACTTCGTCTTCAGCTTCTCCAGCTTTCCCATTTTGTAAGGTGACGGATCCACATCAGTATGGATCACACGTGGGGTTGCCTCGGTTAATCTCTTTGATAAGATATCATCAACCAAGGCCTTCATCTCTTCGGCCGTCAGTTTGCCACTGATCGAATCCATGGCTTCTTCAACTGTGAACCCTATTTGTCGTCTTCTTCGTCGTCTTCGACGTCGAATTCGGCAACTTCGGAGTCTACAACTTCCCCAACTTCGTCGTCTTCGTCTTCTTTATCGTCTTCTTCGACGCCACAGACTTTACGAAAGCGCTACTAACTTGGCCAGCACCGGCGCGCGCATGTAAAGTGAACACGTCAGGACACCAGAGAAGACATGATCAGTCTCTGTATAGATCCCGATGTGAAGAAGGAATAACAAATAAAGCATTTGTTAGTTCCAAATTGTCATGCCCCGCTCCCGTACGAGCGATCGTCCTCGCTAAGGCGTGATGCCGTACGGGCCTAGGTTGCGCCCGTGCAAGGCCAAGTCCAGAAACGGCCGATTGAGCTAGGCCACAGAGTCGCACAGAGTGTCCCCATTGCAGCGGAAAGTAAATAAACACAAGTAGAAGCGAATTCGAACTCTTTATTGATATTCAAGAAGGTTACAAGCGGCGCTAGGCCGATATTACAAATCGCTCAAGCTCTCTCTCTAAAACATAAAAGGCGTGCCAAGTGGCTTACAAGATGGAATGATACATGGCGATGTTCCAATACATTACGTCCTGTATATGGTGCTCCAGCTCCTTGCAACGCTCCAAGGCTCGAGAGATAGCTCCGCGCCTTAGCACGTTCGAGGAAAGCTCCGCACCCGCTGACGTTTCCTGCTTCCTGTAAGCAAACTGTGGGGTTATCAGTACATTGTTATGCACTGGTGCGGAGGCTAGCTCGCCCACAACGCTATCATTACCAAACACGTTCCATTTACTTTTGTGTAACATCTATCATTCGTTGTCTTTCTAATCTTGCCTTAGGATCAGTTTCATGGCATATTTCATGACCTATCTCGTGTTGTCGAATTTCAAGTGTGTGCATGGAAATGAATGCACGACTTACCCATACTTACCGTCCGGCCTTTCCTGTCCAAAGTAAACCAAGTTAGTCAACAATTCAATATGAACTTTTCGATGTCAAGTGCGTGTCCCTGCCTCGGATTCTAGCACGTCGTAGGCGTGTGTTCTTTTAACTCGTTTGCATGAAGTACTCTTTGTCATTTGGTGTGATACATTTCAAATCGTTCAGTAGGCACTTGTTCATTTAACTTAGACTACTTTGATTTCAATGCAAGGACTTGCATGTAGATAGCCACCAGCAAAGCTCACTTAATCTATATGTACCGGTCGCTGGCATGACAAGCCATTTTGGACATTTTCCCTTAGTATTTCTCAACTTAGCGTAGGATGATGGCTGGTACACCCCGTTAAGTCTCTTGAAATACCCTGCACTTACGTCCCCCGGTGCCCAAGCCCGCACCAGGCAGCCCGTAAGCCCCGACTTTTGATTCTGCCTAGGCCGGCCACGGTATACTCCACACAACGCCCGTGCCGCAGAATCCTTCCACTACCACGGCCACGGTATACTCCACACAACGCCCGTGCCGTTTATCTACGACCATTTCGTATTATCTTGTTATTTAACTTAACGGCTATCTCCGAGCCGTAGGCTAACCCTTAGCCATAATGCGTTATCGACCAGGTTGGCGTCCGTGCAGCACGGGTAGCGAGCCCCGTTGCATGTGTCCGTCACACCTGTCGCTAACCATTCTTTCTTTTCTTATCTTTCATTTATTCTTTCTTTTTTTTCTTTTACTTGCCCGTTTGTTCATCGATTCATTCACGTATTCATTCTTTCATTCGTTGATTCATTCATTCACTTATTCGTTCATTCATTCATTCATACATTTTGCAACTCCTCGTACGGGAGTCGCCTTGGCGACCCATCGGTCCCATAGTCTTTCAATGTTGCTAAACTCTACTCGGAACGACTATATTGATAGTCTTCCCGTTTCATTATTGTAAACCATTCATTGTTTCATTGTTGAACGCGTAAGGGACTTGAACGTAAGCTTGTGCCGTAGCACGAGCGTAGGGCGCGGTACGAGAGTTCTCACATTCTTCCATGTTCCTTTCCATATTCTATACAAGCATGCAAGATGGGATTAATCCCTTAGCTAGGTGCGTTGGGTCATTTATTAGCATGCACGGTGTTATCGCCTAGCGATTTCAGTGATAGTGTCCGTATTATTATGTGTCTAGGCTAAGCAAAGACGGGTTCATCGGAGCCATCCACCTTAGCGATGTTCGTATCGGCCGAGCGATACTCCGAGCACGCCTTTGAAAGTCTAAGTCTGGATTCATCTTTGACGGCCCAATGTAAGTCTTCATCGATTCTTCATCAGGTCGATGCCAACTCTTTGGGTCGACGGCTCATTTGAGTCGTTGCACTTTGCCGTTTGAATCGGCGTTCCGCTAGGGTGGAGCGGGTCACTACACAAATGGCATAAGCGAGGAACAAAGTTGGTACAAATAAAGCATTTGGCAGCCGTCTGTCTTCGAAATACGCCATTTTTTTGCAAAAAAAAGAGGACAACTAGGGTTTGTAGGAGATGGAAAGGCTAGGGTTAGACATGGTGGTGGCTAGGGTTAGGGTTTGGGAAGGGGGGTGCCGCTGGAGGTCGGGAAGGGGGGGTGCTGCTGCTGGTGGTCGGAGGGGGGGCTGCCAGTGGTCGGGGGGGCTGCTGGTGGTCGGGGGGCTGCTGGTGTAGGTGTCACGACCCGCACTCTAGAGTAAGGGCACGAGAAGTGGGTACGTCCAGCCTACGCCGCAGTGTCGACGGTAGAACGCTGTCCTAGGTCACAACACCTAACAATATAAAGCTAAACAGTTTATACTCCCCGAATGGGGGTGACATAGCAGATACAGTCTCAATCACATCTAAGGTAGAGCATAATGGAAGATAGATAAAACATGAAATCCAAAAGGGATACAGCAGATAGAAGTCTAAGTGTCTAAGATGCACAACCCAGAAATACATCTCAAAGCTCAAATACAGTAATCCATAAATACAACTCAAGACAACTGAAAATAAACTATGAGCAAAACCCTAGCTATATATACAACCTCTACTGTGTCTCCTCTAGGCTAGCAGGCAACCTCCAGGCTATCTGTAAAATTTATCAACAGGTCCAGTCAGGACAGGAGCGAGCACAATACATCTCAACAAGTCATAGCAGGAAAGGAAATGTAATCATGCTAGAGAATAAAATACATGATCTGAAGAAATAGCATAATGTAAAAGAGCGACTGTAAGTAAATATCTATGATATATATAAAGAGAGACAGTGCTAGTGATTCAGAGTACTGGATAAACATGTGAATGGCTAAGGACTGATTCATGATTACACTACTTGGAAATTGATTCATGATTACACTACTTGGATTTATTCACATGTTCATTTATACTTCCTCATCCCCAATCAATACACAAAGATCCATTCAAGTTACGTTAAGATTCATGATTATACTACGTTGCCCATAAGGGTGATTCATGAATTGATTCGTGAAGGCTCGGTGATCATGAGGGTACATGAGTCACTAGCTGATTCCCGAAGATTCATGATAATAGAATCATAAGATACATGATGTAAGTGAAACACACAGGACAAAAGTATCTGATGCTCCCGAGAGGGATAACATCTCATGAAGGGATCCATATAGTACTAATCTGTGTTACCAACGTGTCAGCATCAAGTAAGATAATCTAAAGCAGGAAATATAATCCTAAACAAGATATGAAATGATCAGAGAATGTACTCGCCTGGTATCCTGAATGTCCGAAGAGAATATACTGTCCGAGGAGTGGTGTCTATCTCCTATAGAACAGTACAAGTCACAACAAGTCTAAAATAAGGAAATAGACTGCTACAATGCATCTACATGAAGTTTGGGGTCAATCTAGGCTAAAGTCAACCTTTGGTCAGCTCTAGTCAACTAGACTAGTCAAACTAGGTCAACTAGGTCAAACCTAAACCAAACAAGTGTATACTAGTCTAACTAGTCTATTCTAGGCCTAATCAAGACTAAACAAGTCTAACTAAACTCTCACTAGGCAAACAAACACACCATAGGCTAAGAGCCCTAGGCTATAGGCTATATCATGCCTAAGCCAAACCACAAACACATATACACATAACAATATATATATCTAATATATTGTAGTACACTCATAATGTATAGGCTACCGATATGTACATCCCATATATATATATATATATATATATATATATATATATATATATATATATATATATATATATATATATTTTTTATGTACATCCCATATATATATATATATATATATATATATATATATATATGCATCACTATTCACATATTCATATACATAGATATATATAGGAAAGCTATATATATAGGCACATACATATATATAGAGAGAGAGAGAAAGAGAGGTAAAAGAGTAAGTGAGTATGTGTGTGTTTGGCATATGTGTGAAAGGATATGTGTTAATGTTCTAAAATTTAGTGATAGGTAGGTGTATGTGACATGGGATACATGATGTCAGAGGGTGTATGAATGCATGTGTGTAAAAGGTTATAGGTTAACTCAGTTTATAGAAATACATACATACATACATACTTACCTTGTATACATGCATACATACATATCATGTATATTACATTTACATGATACATACATGTATACTTGTATTATATTATACTTACATTCATGCATTTTAGATACTTGTATTTATATTAACATATTGCAACATTCATTTCATTCATGCATCTATCCATTACCTACATGTTTTATACATATGCATACATTGTATATTCATATCATTTCATATATTAACATAGAGACATACAAACATGCACACATCATATATTTCATACCTTGTATTACCTTACATATCATGTTATATATTATCATTCATTCCTTTCATATATTACATTATCTTTAAGTTGAATACATCATATATGGATACAATACATTATCTTGCATGCTTGCATTCATATATTACATTCTATATTACCGATATACATGTATTTCCTCCATTCATTCATGCTTGCATCATATACTCTACATTATCATACATGTTATCATTATATATTGTATTACAATATTTATACATTATGCATTCATATCTATCATTATATATATATCTTGCATTCATATCTAGCATTCATTATATACTTTCATGCATACATTATATATCATTCTTTCATTCATGCATTGCTTATATGCATTATATTAATTGCATTCCTACATGCTTGTATTCGACCATATATATACATTAATGTAAAGAGAATATATATCATATATATATTATTTCATTCATCTAACATATCATGCATTACATACTCTATATTCATTTAATATCCATACTACATAGGCTCATAGGTTACACAAAATGCATATATATCGTATAGTCACTCTTCTACTTAAAACCAATACTGTACCAATTGGGCATTTACTAAATTCTAGGATTAAAGTATGTCGTAGCCCTTTGTGTTAGCTTTCCGAAACTTTAAACGGATCGCATTTTTGTGTCCGGAAGCTCCCGAAATTGCGAAAATACCGAAACACGTTCGTCTTTCGTACAGCTGATACTCAAATAATTCTACAGAAAGTTACAGAAAGAATTTGGCTTATTAAAATATTTATTTGGAAATCTAACTTCGATATGGTTCTTTTAAAAAAAGAGAGATAAATCGGAGTTCTAAGCTAAAAGTTATGACATTTCTAAGTTAATTTGGTTAATAAAAACGTGGATAAAAATTATGACGGATTTGACAAAAGAACACATATAGGCCAAGATACTTGGATACAAACATAGGTACCAAATGAAACTCATTCTAACCATCCTAACTAAGATCAATCCACTCTCTAACCATTATAAAACTGAATTTAAATATCTATTTAAACTATTATAATACATACATACACATGGAGTGTCCTAATTTGGGATCTATCAAGTAGGACACAAGACATATCTAAAATCCTCAAGAGAGCTCCAAATGGCCTCAAATTTGAATCTAAATGGGACACATGCATGAGGATGGATCCTACGAATTCAAAACTAATTTATATGCAAATGAAATCGATTTAGAGGATGGGTTTTACCTATTGGGAGTGGAATCCCAATGAAATCCTTTAGGACACGACTCCGATACGAAGATCCCTCAAAGTGGACACTCCTCCTTGCATTCCTCTTCCAATCCTTGGTAGCACCCTTCCCTTGGAGAATGGGAATGATTGGGGGAAGGTTTGGTGAAGGAATGATTTGATTTGGAGATCAAATCAATGGAAAGGCTCTCTAAAATTGGGAAAGAACAAAAGAAAAATAAAAGAGGCAAGATTGTAATGAATGAAATGAATCATTCTCTCCTAAAGGTGGATGCCATAAAGAGTCCATTAGGGCTAATAGGAAATGTCCTAATTGCCCCTCTCTAGTGTAGTGCCCCGACCCGCAAGATGCCTTATGATGGATGGTTGGTTTGATGAAGCCTTGTTAGACTTGGGAATATGCAAGGGATCGCTTGGAAGACTATGCGATCGTGGCGGAAATCGTCCTATGAATGTGAGTAGTGTTGAACCCTTCAAAGATCCTTTAGCTTCACACTTAAAATAAAGGATAGAGTGCTATGTTTCTTATTGTGTTGCTCAATAACACCTTGCATGGAATTTGGAAAGATAATAAAAGATAATAATCACCTGAACGTAAACTGTTGTGGCTAAATGAATTGGATGCTTGTACGATGTTGTGATGAATTACATGACAGGTGAAGGCAAAGTCCCAAATACTTGGGCGGTGAGTATATCGAGCTTTGGCTCAATGAATAGATGGCAAAACAGATGTTAAGACCCAAGAATTGGACAGTGAGTATGCTTGAATTACATTTGAATGAATGAATGCTAAACAGATGCTAAGTCCCAGGAATTGGGCGATGAGTACACTAAGTTTGGTTGGAAAGATGTATGGTATCAAAGATGTAGTACAAGGGATTGGGTAACAATATTCTATTATCCTGTCGCCGATGTAGAATGTTGATTACGCCAAGACCCTGGATTGGACAGATGCTAATATGAGCATTGGCTCAAGACAAGATGGCAAGATGGTAATATGAATGAGAATGGTGGCTAAATTACTTAGTTTTCCTTATCATGCATTATATATTTTCTTCTTAGATAAGTTGCATATAGTTGCATGGTCATGGACAACTTGTCGACAAGGTTGTCACTGCCACTTTTCTAGCTTGAGGGTATTTTGGTCATTTTCAAAAATTTTAAAATTTAATTTGAATTATTATTATTATATTTAATTAATGTGATTTTTGAGTGATTTTTAGAATAATTGTTTTTGGTGTTTTAGAGACTTTGACTTAAGTTGACCTTGTAGACTAACCTAGTGGCTAACCTAGGTCTTAACCAAGAGATTAGGATTTTAGAACCTAGGTTGACTTAAGTTCATGAGGATGAACTCATTGGGATTAATTTGGTGAAATTAGGAGTTAGTTTGATATGGAAATGGCTTGTGAAGTCACAAGTCATTTTATGACTAATAGGCTTAATAGCCCATAGCCCACACCCATTGAACCAAGCCCTAACCCTAGGAATTCTGAATAGCCTCTATGGTCAGCCCCTCCCTTATTTATATGCTCTTAAAACTAGGATTGCCTCTTTAGGAAACTTGCCATTTGGAAGAGGTGAGTCCCCAACTTTGTAAATCCTTAAAAAATTTATTTCTTCTCCAAATTCCTTCAAATAAATTGCAATAGGACCTAAATCCTGTGTTCTTCCTGTTGGTAATAAGTCTTGACAGGAAGGAAACAATTTGGAGAGCTTTTGGTGGTTTGAGAGATCCTTCTCTTGGAGCTTTTTGGGAGCTTGTACACCTATAGGTATAATCCTATTTAATGCCCTTAAATTCTGTCAAAAATCATTTTAGGGATGCCCTAGCCCTCACCCAACTGTAGGGTAGGCTAACCCTAGGTTTTGGACTCATTTCGTGTCCGTAACGGACACGTATCAGGAGATTGGTGTAGATGTTCGACGAAATGTCCTAAAGGACATTCTAGTCGAGATTTTGAAATCCTTTTGAATAGAAAGCTAGTCCTAGGTGTCGTCTAGGGTTTTCCAGTGTCGTGTGCTGTATTGCGTGTCGTGTCGAGTCGTGGGGAACACGGGACACGCGAGTGCGGGTGCGCGCGCGCGACACTGTAGCTCCCCTGCTACTCGGGGGCTACTGCGTGCTGGACACGCGACTTCGACACGTGATTTTTGGCGTAGGGATAGGGACACTGACTGACACGAGGCTCGCAAAGTTTTACGAGTCCTCGTGTCGTATCGGACACGTTATTCCGTGTGCACGGGAAAACACTGGTGCGTGCGTGGGCTGTGTGTATGTTCTGATATTTAAATTGATTTTAAATGTTTTAAATTATGTTTTAATGTTTAATTAGATCCTAAATGTGATGTTTAAACCCCTGTTACATATTAGTTTTAGGTTTAATGTTGTTTTTCGATTCGAACATGAGTTTGGGGGGGTTAATTCTGATACTCACTGATACAGTGGGATTCCAGGGTTCAAAACCATTTAATTCTATTTTGTGTTGTGTTTCTTAATTTATTTTTGATTCCCACATGTCACATATCATATTAGCTAGGTAATTGGCATGCAAGTTAGGCTTTGGGGTGTGTGGAATGGAATTTAGTATCCAAGTTGGATGAACTGTTAACTTAGATTTCAAAACCTGAGATGTTGATTTCCAATTCATTTATTTACTGTTACATTCCTATTAAACTGAGATTTGTGGGTTCTTCCTGTAACAAAAACCTGGGAAGGGTTTTGGTGTTCCCAGTTTTCAAAACCTGGGATTCAAAATCCTGAGAATGCATTTTTTACTTTGGACTGTTTGGGGTTAGTCGAACCTGGGATGCAAATTCAGTTAGCTTTCATTGTTTCCAGGATGCATGGTTACCTACTGGATTTCCTATTCCTATTGTACTTCTCTGTCATGTTTCCCTTCACTAATTCTTGTTTTGCCATTTCACTGCTTCCCTTTTTTTGTTCAAATGTTGTTAACTGTTAAAACCTGGGTTTTGGTTTGTGTTCAATTCTCGAAAACCTGAAACTGACTGTCTAAAACCTGAGTTTGAATATGGGGAAACTGTTAGCTGCTTTTGGGTTATCTGTGAACTTATTTTGGGAAGATTGTGTACTAGAATATGTGAATGCAAAATCTGAGTTTTTGAACTGTTGGTTTGTTTCCTTTTTTTTTGTGATCATTAAAAATCTGAAATGTTTAATGTATTAAGAAAACTGAGATTGATTTATGTTCACTGTAAAATCTGAGCTTTTATTTGGACTGTTAACTATGTATTAGTTGTGGACTGTTTTGATCCCTCACCCATCACTCACTGTTTTTTTTAACTGTTATGGCATGTATCCTATTACAAACCCTCTACCTAGCATACACACATGTCCCCTACACTCACATCACTTCATGCTCACTGTTTTGCACACAAGCCTAACACTCTAATACACACACACACATACACTAGTATGTTGTTCCCTCTCATTTCATATGTATATGTATTTAGATTTTGAGTTTGTTATATATATAGGATTCCTATATATGAATGTGTATATATATTAGATATATATAGTGTATGTGATACCATGAGATAGTGTATTGTATATATTTATAAGTGTTGTCTTATAGGTTGATGGTATTCACTTGTAGCTATAGGTTTATTTCTTTCTAAGTTATTTGTATATCACCAATATGTGTTTTTCTTTTTGCATTGTCTAACTAGTTAATGTGTGATTTTCCTATATTAGAGTATATAGTCATGTAGTACTTGTGTATTATTTTAGATATAGAATTGAATATGGTATTGCCTATTGGCATATGGTATAGTCTATTGGCCTATGGCCTATGGTTGTGTTGTTTAGCTAGTGAGTCTAGTTTAGACTTGTTTAGTCTTATTAGACCTAGAAGGACTAGTTAGCCTAGTATAGACTAGATTTGACCTAGATTAGACTTGGTTGACCTAGTTTGACTTCTAGGGTTGACCAGAGTTGACCAAGAGTTGACTTTGGTCTAGATTGACCTAGTTTCATGTAGAATGCATTAATTTGCATTGTATTATCATTCTGGACTTGTTGTGACTCGTACTGTTCTAAATAGGAACCAAACACCACTCCTCGGACAGTACTTTCATCTCGGACTTTCAGATAGCAGGCGAGTACATTCTCTGATCTTTTCATACCTGTCTGGATATATTCATGCTCTAGATTACTCTACATGATGCTGACACGTATCTTCACGGATTAGTATATGGATCCCTTTCTGAGATGTTATCCCTCTACGGGTGCATCGGGTATTACATGTTCATGTACTTTATCATGTGCATTACGTACTCCTTGTACTCGTACTAGTTCATGTTTTTACATGTTCTCATGTGCTTTCACGTGCCTCATGTACTACTCATTACATGAGTTCACGTATCTTAGTTGTATTCATGTGCTTATAACGTAACTTGAATGGATCCTTGTGTACTGATTGGGGCGGGGTGAGTAGAATTGGTTATGTGAACACTATCCCAAGTAGCTGTATAAATGTGCCTCCTTATTTGTATTCATGTGCCCCTAAGCCGTTTACATAACCATATTGTACTCTAAATCACGTAGTCACTTACAGTCTTTACTACCATGTATCTATTTCCAGTTACAAAATATCTTCTATTTTACTTGTACTTCCATTTAGTACTTCCTGTATTTTACTCTATTGCAATGATTTATACTCCTAACCTGATATGAACTGTTGAGAGATATGTGCTCGTTCCCGTCCTGACTGGACCTGTTGAAATATTACAGAGGATGAGGCTGAGGCGTTCTGTCCTACTTACTCCGGTGCCACACTAGATGAGTGCCCGGATTTGGACCAGCAGCAGGATCCATTAGCTGTAGACGACACTCCATTAGTTTAGGATTGTCTTACTATTTTGGGATTATTGTACTAGACTTGAGATATTTTGAGATGTATTTATTTTAGACACTTAGAACTCTAATTTGTATCTCTGTGATTCTCTGTTCTGGATATTGTTATCTTTTATTGTCAATCTATCTTACCTGTTCTACCTTAGCTGTGGTTGAGTTTATATTTCTGTTATGTCACCCCTATTCGGGGAGTATAACTGTTATTACCTTCAATTGTTAGTTGTTGTGACCTAGGACAGCGTTCTACCGCCGACACTGCGGCGTAGGCTGGACGTACCCACGTCTCGTGCCCTTACTCTAGGGTGCGGGTCGTGACACGTTTTTAGTGGTGGCCCATGCAGGTCTAGGATATAAGTGTAGTGGTATTCGAACTAGAATATCGCTGCAGCCTGCAGTAGAAATTAGCATATGTTTGAAGGTACTCAATCACACTAGGAAAACTCCTTATCAGATTCTGTATATCTATTTTGCTGCTTATTGTCTTCCTTAGAATTTTAAACTGTCCTCCTTTGATTATTTCGACTCATTTTCAGTAATTGCTTCTTGATTGATCTGTGTCTCCAGGATGGTTGAGACGCGATCGTATCGCCCCGTGACGGGAGAGGCTGGAGAGGGGTCTGCCATCTCTCGTGTCCAGCATCCAGCTCCCGGTGCCACAGGGCCAGTGCAGCCCTCAGGAGTGGGAGTTTCTGCCACTTTTGGAGGAGCACCTCCAGCATTCAGGAGGCCAGTTGTGATTCCAGAGATCCTTCCCACGCAGCAGCCTCTGCCTGCGGGGATGGTAGATGCTGCCCATCTCTTCTCCTTCGTGGAAAGGATTCTTGAGTCTCACCAGCAGCAGCAGACGAGGCAGACTGCAGATTTTAGGCAGGGGATCGATGAGGCGCACCAGCTAGTTCGCACCACAGTGGAGATGATCACAGCTCAGGCGACTCAGCAGCAGCCCCGTCGGAGGGAGAAGGATATACAGGACTTCCAGAAGATGCACCCTCGAGAGTTCATCGGTACTGGGCCGATAGCCACCGGAGGCCGCTGGAGTTTGAGGTACAGATTTAGAGCTAGGATTAGAAGTAGGTTGTATTTTGTTTATTTTGTTTGATTGATCGTGTTTAATTTTTAGTAATTGAGACCTTGCTTGTGATTAGGTTGGAGACATGGTTTTTCTGCGGATATCTCCAACTCGTAGTACGATACATTTTGGTGGAGATGGGAAGCTTAGCCCGCGCTTCATCGGCCCTTTCGTTATCAGCGGGAGAGTCAGTGACGTGGCATACAGGCTAGACTTGCCACCTGCACTAGTGGGAGTTCACAACGTATTTCACGTATCACAGCTAAGACGGTACGTGGCTGACCCTAGCCATGTGCTCGATCACTCGGAGATAGAGGTTGGACCTACTCTCAGTTATCCAGAGCAGCCTGTGGAGATTCTGGATCGCCGAGAGAAGGTATTGAGAAACCAGGTGATACCCTTGGTACGCGTCGCATGGAGGCATCATTCTCCAGGAGAGTCTACCTGGGAGCGGGAGGATGAGATGCGCGAGCGGTACCCCTATCTTTTTGGACCATGAGGTATACTTTTCTATCCTTCTTAGCAGTTAGTTTCGCCTTTAAATTTCGAGGACGAAATTATTTTAAAGGGGGTAGATTTGTCACTGCCACTTTTCTAGCTTGAGGGTATTTTGGTCATTTTCAAAAATTTTAGAATTTAATTTGAATTATTATTATTATATTTAATTAATGTGATTTTTGAGTGATTTTTAGAATAATTGTTTTTGGTGTTTTAGAGACTTTGACTTAAGTTGACCTTGTAGACTAACCTAGTGGCTAACCTAGGTATTGACCAAGAGATTAGGATTTGAGAACCTAGGTTGACTTAAGTTCATGAGGATGAACTCATTAGGATTAATTTGGTGAAATTAGGAGTTAGTTTGATATGGAAATGACTTGCGAAGTCACAAGTCATTTTATGACTAATAGGCTTAATGGCCCATAGCCCACACCCATTGAACCAAGCCCTAACCCTAGGAATTCTGAATAGCCTCTATGGTCAGCCCCTTCCCTATTTATATGCTCTTAAAAGTAGGGTTGCCTCTTTAGGAAACTTGCCATTTGGAAGAGGTGAGTCCCCAACTTTGTAAATCATTAGAAAAATCCATTTCTTCTCCAAATTCCTTCAAATAAATTGCAATAGGACCTAAATCCTGTGTTCTTGCTGTTGGTAATAAGTCTTGACAGAAAGGAAACAATTTGGAGAGCTTTTGGTGGTTTGAGAGATCCTTCTCTTGGAGCTTTTTGGGAGCTTGTACACCTATAGGTATAATCCTATTTAATTCCCTTAAATTCTATCAAAAATCATTTTAGGGATGCCCTAGCCCTCACCCAACTGTAGGGTAGGCTAACCCTAGGTTTTGGACTCATTTCGTGTCCGTAACGGACACGTATCAGGAGATTGGTGTAGGTGTTCGACGAAATGTCCCAAAGGACATTCCAGTCGAGATTTTGAAATCCTTTTGAATAGAAAGCTAGTCCTAGGTGTCGTCTAGGGTTTTCCAGTGTCGTGTGTTGTATTGCGTGTCGTGTCGAGTCGTGGGGAACACGGGACACGCGAGTGCGGGTGCGCGCGCACGGCACTGTAGCTCACCTGCTACTCGGGGGCTACTGCGCGCTGGACACGCGACTTCGACACGTGATTTTTGGCATAGGGATAGAGGCATTGACTGACACGAGGCTCGCAAAGTTTCACGAGTCCTCGTGTCGTGTCGGACACGTTATTCCGTGTGCACGGGAAAATACTGGTGCGTGCGTGGGCTGTGTGTATGTTCTGATGTTTAAATCGATTTTAAATGTTTTAAATTATGTTTTAATGTTTAATTAGATCCTAAATATGATGTTTAAACCCCTGTTACATTTTGTTACATATTAGTTTTAGGTTTAATGTTGTTCTTCGATTCGAACATGAGTTTGGGGGGGGGGGGTAATTCTGATACTCACTGATACAGTGGGATTCCAGGGTTCAAAACCATTTAATTCTATTTTGTGTCGTGTTTCCCAATTTATTTTTGATTCCCACATGTCACAGATCATATTAGCTAGGTAATTGGCATGCAAGTTAGGCTTTGGGGTGTGTGGAATGGAATTTAGTATCCAAGTTGGATGAACTGTTAACTTAGATTTCAAAACCTGAGATGTTGATTTCCAATTCATTTATTCACTGTTACATTCCTATTAAACTGAGATTTGTGGGTTCTTCCTGTAACAAAAACTTGGAAAGGGTTTTGGTGTTCCCAGTTTTCAAAACCTGGGATTCAAAATCGTGAGAATGCATTTTTTTACTTTGGACTGTTTGGGGTTAGTCGAACCTGGGATGCAAATTCAATTAGCTTTCATTGTTTCCAGGATGCATGGTTACCTACTGGATTTCCTATTCCTATTGTACTTCTCTGTCATGTTTTCCTTCACTAATTCTTGTTTTGCCATTTCACTGCTTCCCTTTTTTTTGTTCAAATGTTGTTAACTGTTAAAACCTGGGTTTTGGTTTGTGTTCAATTCTCGAAAACCTGAAACTGACTGTCTAAAACCTGAGTTTGAATATGGGGGAAACTGTTAGCTGCTTTTGGGTTATCTGTGAACTTATTTTGGGAAGATTGTGTACTAGAATATGTGAATGCAAAATCTGAGTTTTTGAACTGTTGGTTTGTTTCCTTCTCTTTTTTTTGTGATCATTAAAAATCTGAAATGTTTAATGTATTAAGAAAACTGAGATTGATTTATGTTCACTGTAAAATCTGAGCTTTTATTTGGACTGTTAACTATGTATTGGTTGTGGACTATTTTGATCCCTCACCCATCACTCACTGTTTTTTTTTAACGGTTATGGCATGTATCCTATCACAAACCCTCTACCTAGCATACACACATGTCCCCTACACTCACATCACTTCATGCTCACTGTTTTACACACAAGCCTAACACTCTAATACACACACACACATACACTAGTATGTTGTTCCCTCTCATTTCATATGTATATGTATTTAGATTTTGAGTTTGTTATATATATAGGATTCCTATATATGAATGTGTATATATATTAGATATATATATAGTGTATGTGATACCATGAGATAGTGTATTGTATATATTTATAAGTGTTGTCTTATAGGTTGATGGTATTCACTTGTAGCTATAGGTTTATTTCTTTCTAAGTTATTTGTATATCACCAATATGTGTTTTCCTTTTTGCATTGTCTAACTAGTTAATGTGTGATTTTCCTATATTAGAGTATATAGTCATGTAGTACTTGTGTATTATTTTAGATATAGAATTGAATATAGTATTGCCTATTGGCATATGGTATAGTCTATTGGCCTATGGCCTATGGTTGTGTTGTTTAGCTAGTGAGTCTAGTTTAGACTTGTTTAGTCTTATTAGACCTAGAAGGACTAGTTAGCCTAGTATAGACTAGATTTGACCTAAATTAGACTTGGTTGGCCTAGTTTGACTTCTAGGGTTGATCAGAGTTGACCAAGAGTTGACTTTGGTCTAGATTGACCTAGTTTCATGTAGAATGCATTAATTTGCATTGTATTATCATTCTGGACTTGTTGTGACTCGTACTGTTCTAAATAGGAGCCAGACACCACTCCTCGGACAGTACTTTTATCTCGGACTTTCAAATAGCAGGCGAGTACATTCTCTGATCTTTTCATACATGTCTGGATATATTCATGCTCTAGATTACTCTATATGATGCCGATACGTATCTTCACGGATTAGTACTATATGGATCCCTTCCTGAGATGTTATCCCTCTACGGGTGCATCGGGTATTACATGTTCATGTACTTTATCATGTGCATCACGTACTCTTTGTACTCGTACCAGTTCATGTTTTTACATGTTCTCATGTGCTTTCACGTGCCTCATGTACTACTCATTACATGAGTTCACATATCTTAGTTGTATTCATGTGCTTATAACGTAACTTGAATGGATCCTTGTGTACTGATTGGGGCGGGGTGAGTAGAATTCGTTATGTGAACACTATCCCAAGTAGCTGTATAAATGTGCCTCCTTATTTGTATTCATGTGCCCCTAAGCCGTTTACATAACCATATTGTACTCTAAATCACGTAGTCACTTACAGTCTTTACTACCATGTATCTATTTCCAGTTACAAAATATCTCCTGTTTTACTTGTACTTCTATTCAGCACTTCCTGTATTTTACTCTATTGCAATGATTTATACTCCTAACCTGATATGAACTGTTGAGATATATGTGCTCGTTTCCGTCCTGACTGGACCTGTTGAAATATTACAGAGGATGAGGCTGAGGCGTTCTGCCCTACTTACTACGGTGCCACACTAGATGAGTGCCCGGATTTGGACCAGCAGCAGGACCCATTAGCTGTAGACGACACTCCATTAGTTTAGGAGATTCTTACTATTTTGGGATTATTGTACTAGACTTGAGATATTCTGAGATGTATTTATTTTAGACACTTAGAACTCTAATTTGTATCTCTGTGATTCTCTGTTCTGGATATTGTTATCTTTCATTATCAATCTATCTTACCTGTTCTATCTTAGCTGTGGTTGAGTTTATATTTCTGTTATGTCACCCCCATTCGGGGAGTATAACTGTTATTACCTTCAATTGTTAGTTGTTGTGACCTAGGACAGCGTTCTACCGCCGACACTGCGGCGTAGGTTGGACGTACCCACGTCTCGTGCCCTTACTCTAGGGTGCGGGTCGTGACAAAGGTGGTTTCTCGAACGGTATTCCTGGGCCATGGAACCCGGTTCGTCCTGGTGGAAACCAATGCTGAAGTAGTAGCAGTGCTGAAGTAGTAGCACGGTATACAGGACTTGCAGTGGGGCTAGCTACCTGCACTGGCAAGGGCGCTGTATACCTGTAAGACGGTCCAATATGGCTTGTCGCCAGTGACCTTCATATAGATAGGTTAGGTGCTAATGATGTCTTATGCAGGCAGAGTAAGTTATTACTCAAATACAGGGAAGGATGTTGGCTGTTGGTAAGAATCACCTGAATGGTGATATTTATATTGAATCATGATATTGTTCCTAACAATGTCTTGTGCAGGCAGAGTAAGTATTATAAATATACAGGGATGGCTACACGACCGTGGGTAAGAATCACCAAAGGGTGATAACTGCATGCTTTAAATTATGTGGCTATGAGATTTGCATGCTTTACTTTTTGTCGGCTATAACATGAAATTGACCCTAAGGCAACAAGAAAGACCACTGTTAATAATGTTCTGTAACATGATTACTTAGTGTTGTCTTCTTAGGTGAGTTGGGCCAGCACCGCTCGCCAGTACATTGATGATGTACTGAGCCACGTTGTGGGCAATATTACAGGTGTTTGCTTGGGGAAAATCCTGTGAATCACTGCTTGGCATCGATGAATCGGATGGGTGTGCAGAAGCTCTTCTTTCAAGACGATGTCTTCTGCTATACGGGACATAATGTGTGGAACAGTGGAACTCAGATGTACCAGTGAGATTGTAGCCAAATTGGCAATCATTGTAAAGAAGTCGGTATATTCATTTGTAGCCTAAAGGACAAGTGTATACATTCAGTTGGCTATTCAAAGAGTCTTGTAATCAATTGTAAACTCTGTATTCCGCTGCAAGTCTTATAATCCATTATGATTATCAATAAAGAGATACATTTCTTCATATCTTGTGTGACTTCAATTTATCTGCTTGGTTTTGCTATGTTGCCGATATTTTCTGAGAAATACCAGGAACTATAATGGTTTTGCCTTGTACAAGTGCAATCTAGACTTGTACGGCATCACGCCCAGTGGCTAGTTTTCGATCCTCCGGGATCGGGGCGTGACATCTAGTCTCATATGGTTAAGTCTAGACTAGGTTCAAGTTTAGGGTCAAAATGATCTAGTTTTGAGTCTCTAACTTAACCATTCTAACATGATAAAAATTAGTTTAATTAACTAACTTAATGTTGGGTCTTGTGTGCCATGTTTAACTTAATATTGGGTCCCATTTAGAGTTCAAGTTACCCGGGTCACAATACAAGTTGGAACGAGACGAAACTCAAACCCGACTAAACAAATCCAATAAAAACAATATTAAAAATATAAAATTTTCCCAAAATATAAAAATATGAAAAATGACCAAAATCATAATACATCAATTTAAATATTATTAAAATAATCTAAAATTCATCAATTAATCAAAATCCTAAATAATTCAAAAGTCACAAAATGACCAAAATACCCTTAGCCTAAAAAGTTACAAATAGTCATTCTAATCACATGGTTAGGTCCCCATGGTTAGTCTCTAAGCTTAGCAAAACTAGGGATTAACTAGTTAACCATCAAAATCACAATTCAACATTTTAAATAGTTTTAAATTGATTAAAAAAATTACCAAAAATCACAACATGAGTTAAATCTTATTATCGATTAATCAAAATTATAAAAGTTCAAAATTACCCTCATTTTAGAAAAGTGGGTGTTACAGTAGGTCGGCAGGGGGGGTCGGCGGGGGGGGGGGGGGGGGGGGGGGTCGGCAAGAGGGGGCTGCTGGTGGTGGTGGGTCGGCGAGGCGGAGTCGGCGAGGGGGTGTCGGCGAGGGGGGGAGGTCGGCAAGGGGAGGGGGGGTCGGCAAGGGGGGAATTTTTTTTTATTTTTTTTGTGTGGAGAGAGGGAGAGGGTTATGGCTTTGATACCATGTAGAAAACAATGGTTGGATGATTTTTATTGATGGACTACTTCACTACTTATCGGGAGTCTAGCTCCTCTACATACTCGATATTCCGATGTGGGACTAAAAGTCCCTTATTGATTCTCAACACTAAATTTCTGAAATTCCAATTCCCTGTAACCAGACATTATTACCTTTAGGAAGTAACAAGTTTCAATGTCTCAACAAAACATGAATAGGGGCTACAAAAATCCTAGAGGAACTCATGAGCCATATAATTTTTGAACTCATCAATGAAAAGTCGTTGGATTAAATGCATCCATCCTTTGTTTTTTTTTTGAAGGGCAAAAAAAGTTAAGGGCCTAGATAGAAAAATAAGACCATGTGTCATAACTATGTTGCAAGTTCTTATTTTGAGTTTTTTGTTGTCGAACTGGGCTACAAAAATCTTAAGGAACTCATGAGTCATATATTTTTTAAACTCGTCAATGAAAAACTGTTGGTCTCTGCAACTTAACAACCCGACAAAGCCTTTGAGTCTGAGATGACAGACTTGCTCTACCAGTGCATGGTGCTTATCAGTGTAGAAGGGGTCCTTGTGTTAAATCTTCATGATTTTTTTACCATAGTTTAATAATTATTCTCTGCTATATATACTTTTGCATAATATGTGAAGATTTGATTTGATTCGATTCAGTTAGATTCGTTACGAGTGATTTTAGAAACTTGATTTTAGAAACTTTCTATAATCTGTGTTTCCTATTATACTCTCTGCTATACCTACCTTGAACAACTTAGAGATTTTCACAGTCTGGTATCGAAGAGAAGAGCATTCAAAAGAAATCAAACAATTATAACTAAAGTGATGCAAGTCTCCTTTGTACTCATGATACTTTTGTAATTTATGATTGCTGTGGTTAGGTTAATAATGTTGTGCATCTGGCAGCAAGTTTTGTAATGTGAAATATAACATCATATATTGTAATATAACTCTGTTAATAAAAAAAACACAAGTCCGTTGTAGTCTAGTTGGTTAGGATACTCGGCTCTCACCCGAGAGACCCGGGTTCAAGTCCCGGCAACGGAAGTTATACTATTATTTTTGATTTGCTAACAAAATCATTGACTTTTTACGAAAATATGCATTTAATTTTAAAAAATTACTTAAAGATAAAAGTTGTTGCTCTAAAGTTTAGGTTAATTGCAGTTAAATACCTTGTATTAGAATTTTGACAAAAAACTTTCTTTTATGTTCACTTTAACTAGCATTAACTTAGGAATGCCCTTCACCTCTATTTTTGAAATAATACAATAGAAAGCTCAAAATTTGAGAACACACTTCCTCTGCACCTCATCCATACTTAGGTGTTGAGGTGAACTTGAAATAGTGTTAGCAAACATGATCCTATTGATGCAATTATCAAAAAAAAGAAATTCTTGAAAATACTTCTATAAAATATGAAAGCAAATTGTATTTCACCTTTATTGTCCATGTAGGTTTAAGCAATATTTGCTTATAGTAGTCTTTGTTAGTAATTTGTGCCATGCCACAGGGTTTGGGAAGTAATAATTTGGGACTTTTTTTTTCAAAATTTCTTTCAAGATCATTCATTTAGGAATAAGAAAATATACAATAAATTATTTTTGGCTCTAAAAATAGATAAATAATATAAAATCTTCAGAGAACCTTGCTCCAAAAAAATCATGAAATTTTACTTCGACTAATTTTATACAACTCTAGCGTCATCCTAAAATGTGACTCGTAGCTGATAAATATATTACATTGAATGTAAAGTACTCTATATAAGCATGTACTATATATCTAACCAATAAACGTCAAGCAACATAATCATGTTTGACCTACATGGGAATATGGCAACGACAACAACCAATGCGTGGTTTGAAGTTTAGGATACCAAAGGATCCATCCACCCTCCGAACTTATTATTATGTTTGTTACATTCCATTTTCAGGATACGACAAATCGAGTACGTAATAATATTCCAGACTATGTGACTTATGCATGCGCATGATATATTCTTGTTGATATATGAGTGTTATTAGGCTTTAGTCCCACATTGCCTAGAATGATAGGAGAGGAGGCTAGCCTCTCCTATATATATGTAGTCTCTATTCCAATAAAAATCAGTCACTTAAAAACTCTACAATCGGCCTAATCTAGATAAGGTTTAGGTACAAACGTAAGCAAGGTAACCTATAAAACTATAAGCAAGCCAAAATAAATATTTTAAAATAATTAATTTCGGCCCTATACTGTAACATGGTGAATATAGTAGACTCTCTGTTCACCATATATATATATATATATATATATATATATATATATATATATATATATATATATATATATATATATATATATATATATATTAAAGAACACCTCAGTATTTATTATTTCAACAACCTCTACTTAAGTCACAAAGTTGACTGATCCTTATCTGCATCCTTGACTATTCCATAAATGTTTTTCGATTTCCAAGTATCCATAACTTTTCATCCTTACATCTCGTAATTCATTTCCTCGATAAGTCTTTTGCCTTATCGTTGTAATTTGTTCACGTCAAAATTCACTCCTTATGTCATTATCACTTCCAATTGTTATCAGTACCAACTAATATCTAGGTATTCCAAAATTCTATTTTTCCAATTCTTAATTACCAATATATCCTTGATAAATACCGTCTTACATACATTCTCATTAAGATTACAATTTTCAGAAATTGTATCGTAGGGGAGACATGACTCTGGGAAAGATATTAGCCAGAAAAAAAGTGTAATCAAGGGTAATATGTTATGCTTCGGTAGGGTATCATCTAGTGCTAATCAATAATTCTAGGTATCATTAGCTCTTCTGTTCCTGGTCTGGTTCGAGCAGTCTCCCGCTGCTCAATCTACTACTACGATTCTCTTGTCATGTTTTCTTGCGTCATGCATAGAAAACAAGATCTTGCTAGTACAGATTGATAGGCATAGGTCAGGTTGTCTTCATAGTCTGGCAAGTTTAGGGGCAAGCATAAACAAGGTAACCTATCGTTCTATAAGTAAGCAAAAATAGTTACTTACATATAGATAATTCGGTCCTATGTTGTGACAAATCAATATTCTAATGTTCTAGTTGTTTCTAGGTATGTCCACTTAAGTTGTTGATCGACCTGCACGGACTACCACTAAAAACATGTCACGATCCGATCCCAAATTGTTGGGTCGAATCGGATCATGCCCAGCCTGCACCGTTGTGAGACGGCGGCAGTAAACTATTTCTATTTGCAGGTAATCTCAACAACATCTATACATTTGTCACAACACGAATTTACGAATATTTAAAACTTTTATTCAGCAAAGAGAAATACAACTGGAAAGGATAATACTGAAATAAATACTGAAACCAAAAGTCTACAATCTCCAACATAATAAAACTAGAAAAATAAGGAAATAGCAACTAGCTAAACGGCCGGCTCTTCGGCCTCAGGATCCGCGTCCTCCAAGGGAGACTCTGGTAACATCGCAGGATATAGCACATGATCATAATAGCTATTGTACAATAGCTCAGCGTCATCAATATCACCTATTGGGTGAGATCCAGTCAAGAAAGGAGCAAGTACGAGTATGTACCTCACATTTCAAATAATAACGGAAAAGTGCAAGCTAAACAGTTAAAACAATATTTTTCAGTAATTTAATAATTCAATACTTGAAACAATGTGATTTGAATATGTAACGTCTATGACCAGCTTGGGTTGTACAATAGCATCCTAGCGACGCGATACGGCTTATCCCCGTATGTAAGAGGGGTAAGCTCGCACAATAAAAATATGCAATATAAGGGATATTGGTCATAAACGCTACACTATTCTTCTAATATCCCTATAATCAATATCAATCAATATTTGAACCCTAGGAGAGGGTTCCGTGTAGCAATGTGGTTTAAACATGCAACTTGACAATTACTAATTAAAATATAAGATAGCATATCGTAACTTGCCTCTGTTTGTATGACTGGATCAGGATGTCGGCACTGGAGAGGAAGTCAACTACGTCCTCAAAATCCTACAGTTGAGAATCCTGACTTAGAAACATAGGAAGCCATATCTAGGTGTGCTAGTTGCAATTTCTAGAAACAAACCCTAGTCAAGTTTTGAGTTATTAATTAATCTACCGAAAACTGTCTAACGTCGCGAGCTACGTTTGTTGTTATTTAATTGGATAAGCATGTTACTGGTTTAATTGGAGAAGATAGCAACTACCGATTAATTGGCAAAATTTTGTATTTTAATAATATATATAAAACTAAATTTCTTTAAATGGAAAAACATGAATTTATTAATTTATTAGTACTCGGTATTTATTTTATTTAATGTGAGAAATTCTTATTAATTTTATACAAAAATAATTAATATCCAATTTAATTATGCGCCTAGCTACGCAAACAACCACTAGAAAATAAAATAGAAAACCTAAGCTACACAATTACAGGCCACATAAAATAAAATAAAAGCTGGGCTTATGCCCTTACAATAATTTAATTAAATTAAATTAATAAGGCTGAGGCGCGCTCTGAGTGCCGTGAAACGGTCCAATCAGAAGGCCGAGGTCCTGCACCCAAGATACTAAAAGCCAGTAACCAGTTCTAAAGTAGAATATAATTAAATTTATGAAAGATGGTGTCTCAGACTTGGTCATGCAATCTCACGTTGTGTCACGACCCGCACCCTAGGTAGGGGCACAAGTGCGTGACAACGCCCAGCCTATACCGTAAAAACGGCGTAGAACGCTGTAGGTCTACTAGCCAACAAAACAGTATATAATAACCTGTTATCTCCACACGGAGGTATATAATATGAAATACTGATAAACTCAATCACAATCTAGAAGGAAGAAGTATGACACGAAAAACTAGATAGATAAAAACTACAAGTGCAATATCCAACTCAACAAAGAGAAGGAGTCACAGAGTAATATGGTTATACAATCCCAAATATAATATCATAACATAAGTAGCAAGCTGGAGACAAGGTCCAGTCCAAAATATCTACTCTAACTAAACTAAGCTAGAGGCTCGTCGGGCGAAGCTAAACCCTCCTGGACCAAGGTCTCCAAGTCTAAGCCCACTACGTCATCCGGACCGTAGTAGGTACTGTAGTCCTCCTCATCAGCATCTGTAATATTTTGTCAACATATCCAGTCAGGATGGAACGAGTACAATCAACTAACAACAGTTCACAAGATATGACAAAAGCTATAAGACTGTAAATAAAGAGTATATACAAGAAATCATGGAATGTACATGTGAGTATCATGGCAAGGTAAGCTGTAAATCTAGAGCTAGAACAAGGCAAGTAAAACTGATTATGGCATGTACAAGAATCAAGAATCATCTATCTAAGTGTGTGAGTACTAGCTACAACATATGGCCGGATTGGGTCTGCACAAGGTTATCATCTAGCCAATCATACGTGCGGTGTAGGATTGGCATTCACAAGGTTCACAATATATACAAGACGGGTATTGACCACACATTTACACTAGTACTCACCGTCCCCGACTGGTAGAGTGGATCCAAGCAAGACACGTTACGACACGGGATTCTACGAGAAGGAAGCAAGTCTCCTCGAGAATCGGTGTCCATATACTGCACAAGAACTATAAGAGGGCTTGCACAAGATATACCAAGATAACGAGGAATAACATCTCATGTCGGGATCCATGAATACCAATCCGTGTGACCAATGTGTCGAGAACAAGCATATCTACACTAATTACATAAATTATAACAATCATCGTAAATTGGAAAAGTGTCAGAGAATGTACTCGCCTGTAATATGATAAATAGATCGACTGAGTCCAAGAATAGTGCCTCGAGGACCTATAGATGTAATACTGTATCAATATAATGGTTTGAAAGTGAAATTAAGTCATAATGAGTCAAACTAGGTCAAGACACGTCAAACTAAGTCAATCTAGGTCAAACAAGGTCAAACTAGATTGTACAAGGTCAATCCAAGTCATACTAGGCCTAACAAAGTCAAATTGGGTCAATGCAAGTCAAACAGAATTAAACTAGGTCGATTTAAGTCAACGGTTGACTTACAGTTGACTTTTGGTCAACTGGTCAACTCTGGTCAACCCTAGGTCAACTCTAGGTCAAACTTGACTAACGTTGACTAACAGTTGACTTTGGGTCAACTGGTCAAGTTGGTCAAGTTTGGTCAAGTTCTAGTCAATTTTAGGCTTCGGTTGACTTTTGATCAAAATAGTCAACCGTGGTCAACCAAGGTCAAAGCTAGTCCAAGTCCACTATTCCTAACTGTTACCAACCATAATAACCTAATTTTAACTATATCTTAAAGTATTAAACCCATATGTTGAGAATTGGACATTATCCTTACTTATCCCATTTATCCTTCTACTCTAGTACTAAGGCCAAGTAGCTTTACCTTAGGAGTTTCACTCCCGGCTTCCTAGGGAAGTAGGATACTAGCCTACACTATCATTACCTACCAAGCTTCCTAGGTGAAGTGGACATCCAGTCCATCTTACGGTATATGTTGTCGGTTTATCGATTATCTTGAGTATCGCGAGATACATAATGATATCGTGTGATACCATCCTCCTAATCCCACACGAAACTCCGATTTCAACTTAGGAGCCTACCCACAAAATCTAATTTGCATTATCTAAGTCTCATTCAAATTTGTGCACGTTTCGACACTCGGAACTCATTTTCACCTTTCCACTCACTATCCTACAATTTCCAATTCACCCACTCACTCACATCTCACTCTACATATCACTCACATAGGACTAATTTGGGGGTTATTTAGGGGGATATATATGGGGTATATATGGATATATATATATATATATAGGTATATATAGCTACTTATAGGGGGTTTATGCGGGTTGAAGGGGGCTATTGGTGGCTGCTACTGCTGCTCATTTTGCTGCTGCTGCTGCTGTTTTTCTTGCTGTTGCTATTAAATGCTGTTTTGGGGGGGGGGGAACAACAGCCCCTATCCCCCCTTATTGTTGTGGTTGCTCTACTTCTTTTTCTGTCACGACCCGGTCCCAATTACTTAGGACGAATCGGATCATGCCCAGCCTGCACCGTTGATGAGACGGCGGCAGTAAGCTGTAACTTCCATATGCAGGTAATCAACAACTCAAACTAAATTTGCCACAATAAATAAGATTCGATAAATTAAAAACTTAAAACTTGTCCAGTACAGATTACAAACATAAACCACCAAATTAAGTCACATTGTTCTTTTAGACAAAACTAACAAAATGGAAAATAATATCTAAATAAAAGCAACATCCTCATCCAGTAATCCATCCTCGGGAAGCACAGCAGGGTATAACTCTGGGTCATAATAGCTACTAATCAGTAGCTCTGCAACCTCAACAGGACCTAAAAATATAGTCTCCAGTCAGGAGGAAGCAAAGTACAAATTCATGATATTTTAACAATTGAAATTAATAATGGAAATATGCACTTTTAAACAATTTGAAGTAAATAATTTTCCAGCAGTTAAAAAAATAGTGAAATATGAATAGGTAATGAATATGACCGGATTGGGTTTTGTTACAGTAATATCCTAGTGATATGGTATGGCTTATCCCCGTGTGTTTTTGGGGTAAGCTAATACAATCAGTTATACTATTGGATGTGGTCATATCCACTACACTACTCCCCCAGTCCCCGATAGTTACAGTAGTTACAGTCACTGTTCTCGTGTTTGTATCGTGGTTTAAACTTGCATTGAAATAATTATTAACTAATTGTAATCTACCAAAAAAATGTACTTGCATCAAAATGACTTGACTGGATGGGTCGATACGTCGGGACGGAAATCAGGTTCTTCCTTGAAATCCTACATTTGGAAATTTGTCTCAGAAAACCAATGTTGCCAATGACGCTGAACTAGTTACAATCTCTAGTTGTGTCCTAGTCAATTTTAGTCTTTAATTAGCTAACACAACCAAAACGCTGTTAATAGTGCGTTACAATTAAGAATATCAATTTACATTTAATTTCGAGAAAATAGTATTTATCGGTTTATTTGGAAAAACATGGTATTTTATAATTATATAAATAAAAAAATTAATAAATAAACTAAGATTTTCCTTTTTAATGAGAAATACATGAATTTCTATTTTAAAATTTACAACTTAATTTTTTAAGTGACAAAACATTAATCATTATATTCTTTTGAAAAAATACAATAATTAATTATTATTTTATACTACGTTCCCATTACCAAAATCATCCAGAAAATAAAAGAAACATAAATAGAACCTAAGCTATTACAACTCAACAACCAGAATAGGCTTATGCCCTTACATTCCCAAGAATTAAAATAAGAGAAAATTCGTTAGTCCTGTAAACTGCCTACAAAATTAAATATAAATAATATTTAATAATTCTAATTAAAATATAAAATATTATTGAGTCTCAGAACTGGTCTAATCGTCATTTTTATAGCTAATGCCTCAACGTCCGGACGAAACCGGTTTCGTTTGCATTCAGCCGGGCCCATTGACCAATAAGGTCGTCGCCCAATAAATCCAAAAATAGTATTCTTTTCCGAAATTCATTTTAAAATTTATAATTAAATTTTTATAGAAATTTCGGCAGCATTCCCTCTATTTTTGGGATAACCCAAAACTAGGAAACGTGCCGATTTTTCCTGCAAAATAAATCCCAAACCAGGGATACCCAATTTTATTTATAAAAACATCTAATAAATCATTTTCCGAAATGAATTCAGAATTCCCGAACAAAATCGGAATTTCTCGAAACTAATTCGAAATATCACAAAACCAATTCCCACATCAATCTAAACCCAAATACCTATTCAGAAACAAGGTTCTTCTAAAACCAAAAATAATCACAGAAATATTTTCGAAGGATTCGGAAATTCCGGAATCGGAAAGATCACAGAACCAAACCAACAGCATACCAATTTCCGAAGAAACTTCGAAAAAACTCGAAATGGTAACGTAATTGAAACGTAACCAAAAATCTGAATTTCCGAAGGAATCGGTGGACCAATTTTCATCACAGACTAAAAGAAACTATGGGACTATCCAGAAGTTACCGAAATTGACGGAATCTGAAGTGATGCCTCGGACTCGAAACACACCTCGCCGGAGTTCGGCTGCGTGTACAGCACCAACGAACGGAGAAATTCCAGAAGAGAACTCAGAAACTCAGAGAAGCGTCGTGGATCTCAGGAAGCTCTGACCCGAAGGGAACAGTACTGGAAAACCACGCAGAGGGTGGTTCTGGTCGGGATCGGTTCGGAGATTCGCGGGCGGAGCCGAGCAAGGGCGCTGAAGGTCGGGCGCGCGCAGGGGCCGCACAGGGGGCTGCGGGGTCCGGGCTTGAGGAGATCGCCGGACGCTGGGGGCGCAGGGGGTCGCGCGGCTCGGTACCGGATCGGAGGCCGAAGTCGACGTTGGCCGCCGGGGCGGACGCCGGTGAAGGGGGCGCCAAATATGGGCGGCCGCGGGCGGATCGGAGCGCGGGAAGGGTGGCGGCTAGGGCACGGGTGGAGGAAGAGGATGGAGTGAGGAGGAAAGAGCAGAGGGGATATTTATATAGATGGAGAGAGGGGTTACCAGAGTTGAGGGGTCGTCGGTTTCGGAACGGGAAGGGTCGGCGGTTTCGGGAGCCGAGGGGCTTGGGCGTTCGGGAAGGGAAAGTGAAGTAAAGGAATGGGTTTATTCCTTTACTGATGAGTTTAGAACATTAAGAGAGAGAAAAAGAGAATTGAAAAGTTTTAAGTGAATATTATTTTAAGGAGAATAATTATTTTATTTTTAATTAAGAAAAATGCTATTCATATAAAAATACTTTAGAATTTATTTCAGAAAAAATCTTGGGTTCGAAATGGGCTTGGGACGGGTCTGAATCAACATTCTAAAATTTCGGGATTTAAAAGTTCCAAAAATATGTGTTTCCTAAAATACAATAATAATGATTTATAAGCTAGTTAAATTACTCAATTACTTAACTAGAAAATTTACGGGTCTGACTAAACTCTAAAATTCCATAAATAATAATTTTTCTTAAAAAATACAATTTTTCCCAAATTAACAGCTAATAAATTAAAATTTACAGGTTTGACCAGAAATAATAATTTGAAAAACTAAGTGGCAAACACACATTAACAAAATTAAAAATGTAACTAGAAAATTGCGGGATTCACAACCTTCCCTCCTTAGAAAATTTTGTCCTCGAAATTTAAAAGGATAAGATTAGAAATTACCTCAGGTCTCAAACAAATACGGGTATTTCTCCCGCATCTCATCTTCTCGCTCCCAGGTAGACTCTCCTGGGGAATCGTGCCTCCACATAACTCTGACTATAGGAGTCACTGAAGTCCTGGTCTTCTTCTCGCATCTATCCAAAATTGCTACAGGCTTCTCTGGTACTGTAAGACTCGGTCCAATCTCCAGCTCTGAGTGGTCCAAGATGTGACTCGGATCCGGTAGCGTCTGAGCTGCGAAACGTGGAAGACGTTGTGCACGCCCTCAAGATTAGCTGGTAGAGCTAACCGATACGCCACTTCACCAATTCGGCTCAAAATTTGAAATGGTCTGATATATCTGGGACTCAGCTTCCCAGCTCTGCCAAATCGGATAGTTCCTCTGGTAGGAGAAATCTTCACAAAGATACTATCTTCTTCTTCAAATTCCAGTGGTCGACGACTGCTATCTGCCCAATGCTTCTACCTGTCTTGGGCGATCCTGAGCTTGTCTCTGATTACTTTCACCTTCTCCGCTGCGTCAGTCACCATCTCTGGTCCCAGTAGTACTCTTTCTCCTACGTCGTCCCATGCAAGTGGAGTACGGCAACGACGTCCATAAAGTGCTTCAAATGGGGTCATACCAATGCTAACTTGGTAACTGTTGTTGTAGGAGAATTCCACTAAATGCAAGTGATCCTCCCAGGATCCTCCAAATTCCAAGACGCAAGATCTCAGCATATCTTCTAGCGTCTGGATGGTCCTCTCAGATTGTCCGTCAGTTTGGGGATGATAGGCTGTGCTGAACTTCAGTTTTGTTCCCAAGCTATCATGCAAACTCTTCTAAAAATGTGAGGTAAATCTAGTATCTCTGTCAGATACAATACTTACCGGTACTCCATGAATCCGGTAGATGTGTCGCATGTACAGTTCCGCCAACTTCTCGGTGGATAAACCAACTTTGAAGGGAATAAAATGTGCCGACTTAGTCAGTCGGTCCACAATAACCCAAATAGCGTCCTTCCCTCCTTGGGATCGAGGCAGTCCTGACACAAAGTCCATTGTTATATGCTCCCACTTCCACTCCAGAATGTCCAGCGGCTGTAGAAGTCCTGCGGGTCTCTGTCTGCTAGCCTTCACTTGTTGGCAAATCAAGCATCTAGCCACAAATCTGGATACATTCTTCTTTATTCCATACCACCAAACGATGGTACGCATATCCCGATACATCTTATTAGGTCCAGGATGTATGGAATACTGTGACTGGTACGCTTCTTGCAACAGCTCATTCCTCAATTTGCCAGATGGTACACACAGCCTCGTACCATTCTTCAATGCTCCATCACTGGCGATAGAGAAACCTTCAAGTGTTCCTGCCAGCACTTCATCTCTGAGCTTGCAAAGCGTCTCGTCTTAAAATTGTGTCTCCTTGATTTTGTCCATCAGACTTGAACGTAATTGCAACTACATCATGGTTGGGTCAGCTCCAGGTACATCAGCTTCTCGCCCCAGTTCCTTCATCTTCTCCTTAGGCAGTACAATCTCCAGACCAAGCTTCTCTATGTCCTCCAACAAGTGCCGCTCCTTGGTCAAAAACATCGCCACTGGGTATCGACTAAGTGCATCAACAACAACATTAGCCTTACCCGGATGGTACTGTAGGTCGATGTCAAAATCCTTCATCAGTTCCAGCCATCTTCTTTGTCTCATGTTCAGCTCTTTCTGAGTGAAAACATATTTTAGACTTTTGTGGTCTTTATATATTTCTACTCTCTCTCCATAGAGATAATGCTTCCATAGCTTCAATGCAAAGATGACTGCAGCAAGCTCTAGGTCATGTGTGGGATAATTCTTCTCATGGTTCCATAATTGCTTAGATGCGTAAGCAATCACTTTCCTATTTTGTTGAAGAACACAACCCAGTCCTTTTCCAGAGGCATCACTGTAGATTGAGAAACCACCAATTCCTGCGGGTAGCGCAAGGATTGGTGCAGTGGTCAGCCTCTTCTTCAGCTCCTCGAATACAGCCTGGAAATCTTCCGTCCAGATGAACTCTTCATTCTTCTGAGTAAGCTTCGTCATCGGTTCAGCAATTCTGGCAAAATCGTTCACAAACTTCCGGTAGTAGCCAGCCAAGCCCAAGAAACTTCTGATCTCAGCAACTGAGCTTGGGGTAGACCACTTCTCCACAGTAGTTATCTTCTTAGGATCCACCGAAATTCCTTCTCCTGTGACAACATGGCCAAGAAAATCCACCTTGTCTAGAAAGAATTCACATTTGGATAGCTTACCATATAACTTCTCTTTTCTCAAAGTTCCCAAAACTTTCCTGAGGTGCTCCTCATGCTCCTCTTCAGTCTTCGAATAGATCAAAATGTCATCAATGAAGACAACAACAAATTGATCTAAGTATTCATGGAAAACCTTGTTCATAAGGTTCATGAATACAGCAGGACCATTTGTCAGTCCAAACGGCATGACCAAGAATTCAAACTGCCCATACTTGGTGTTGAACGCCGTCTTAGGAATATTCTCCTTCCTGACCTTGATCTGATGGTAGCCGGATTTGAGGTCAATCTTCGAGAACACCTTGGCTCCACTGAGTTGGTCAAACAGGTCATCGATCCGGGGCAGAGGGTGTAACACCCAGTTTTCTAAAATAAGGGTAATTTTAAAGTTTTATATTTTAATTTATTTAATTATGATATTTAATTAATAATATGATTTTTGGTAATTTTTAATTATTTTTAAACTATTTAAATCATGACTTATGATTTTGGTGTTTGACTAGTGTAACCTTGGAGACGGTTGACCTAGAGCCTAGCCATGTGATTAGGATGTTTGATTAGTAAATTTTAGCCTAGAGGATATTTTGGTCATTTTAGGATTTATTTGAATTTTTTGGGAATTTTTAGAATTTATTTTGGAATTGTTTGAATGAGGGTTGACTAGGTTGACTTTGACTAGCTTTGACTTTGTGACCTAACCCTAGTTGAGTTGGACTTGACTAGTTATGAGACCCTAGGTTAAGTTAGGTCAACCATACTCTAGTTAGTGAAAACAATTAAGAATATTGAGTTTTGAATGGAAAGATTTGACCACAAGTCATGACTTGTGATTTTTAAGCCATTTGTTTTATGACTAAGCCCAAAGCCCATTAGCCAAGTGCCCAACCCTAACCCTAACATTTTGTCCAGCCACTTAACCCATCCTTGGGATTCCCCCCTTATAAATACTCTCTTAGAATTAGGGCTAGCCTCTAAGGAAGAGCAAGCTTTAGAAAGAGGTGATGTCCCAACTTCAAAAATCTCTAGAAAATCCATTTTAGCTCCTTTTTTCCCCAAACAAATTGCAATAGGTTTTAATCTGAGTATTCTTGCTATTTTTATATTTTATTCTCAGATTCAAATCAATTTGGAGGAGTTTGACTCTCAAGAGGAACCTCTCTCTTTAGAGCTTTTTAGAGATTTTGATACATAGAGGTAACTTCCTATTTTCACCATGAAATTCTAGTTTTATTGCATTTCTAGGGAACCCTAGGCCTAACCTAACTGTAGGAATAGGAAACCCTAAAATTTGGGTCCATTTCGTGTCCTATTTGGACACGTATCAGTGTCCCTATGCATTGTGTTTGTGAAAATGCCACAAAGAAAGTTTTTGTGTTATTTTCGAAATCTATTTGAATAGGAAATTAGTTTTTGAGGTCGCTTGTGCATTTCTATTGGTCTGAGGGTGTCTCTGTGTCGCATCGTGTCGTATTCGACACGTGCACATGCGTGTGTGCGCGCGCGCGGGACTGTGCGCGTGTCCTGCTGTGCGGGGGCTTTTTCTCCTCAGACACAGCACAAGGACACGTGAAACTCGACACACACTGGGGGGCAATGACTGACACCACGTGTGTTAAGTATCACGTGTCCCCGTGTCGTGTCGAGTGAGCACGAGGCTCTGCACTGATTCGTGACTGACAGGTTCAGTCGTTTTGAGTGTCACTAATACGCGTGTGTAAGTCAGACAGGCGGACACTAGGACCCAGTGCAGACACCTAGAGATGAGGATCTATCTTAGGCGAACCTAGGTTAGTGACCTCGAGACACGTTGTGTCTTGTGTCGTGTGCACGACACGCGTGCACACGTGCATGATGATTGTGCACTGCTGTGTTCAGTTTTTACTGATTTTGGTTTTTAAAGTGATTGGACACGTTTGTGTCCACTTTTGTGGACACAAACACATCACGTAACATGTATGCAATGTGTTCTCACATTACCAACCTCTTATTTTAAATTTTAATACATTTTCACTAGTTTTTAACAATTTACCAAATCCTGAAACATGGTATTTATTCCCTGAATTCCCAGTTTTCATAAAATGATTTTGGACACCTATTTTATCATATTTATTACTGTTTAAATGTTGGTTTAAGTCCCAATATGGGTTCTCCTATATATAATCTATTTGTGTGTCAGTTTTGGTGTGATTTGGTGATGTGTGGGAATCAATATGGGTATGTATGAAAACTGGATACTAAGTTTCAGTTTTCTGTTTTGGGGTTTGATTTCTTTTGTTTTGATTTTGCTGTGAATGTCCCACTTAGCAGTCCCATTCCAGTCCCCAATACCTATCCACAAAATCAGTCCAATGAGAACCCCCAATTGCTGTCCATGTGCATTCCATTTTCAGTCCCCTAAACCTATCCTTAGGACTCAATGGCAACACAAATCAGTCCTCAACCTGTTTTCCCCCTAAACCTGCAAATGACAGCCACCTACATGGCTGTCACCTTGTCTACTTCAGTCCAGAAAATCACCCATGATGCTGTCCCAATACAGCCCTTTGTTCATCCAATGCTTAGCCTAAATCAGTCCTCAACTGGTCACAAGGACTGCTATAAATCTGTCTCAAAACAGTCCTTATTTTTGGCCCAATTCAACACCCCATGGACAGCCCTGCATATCAGCCTAAACTCAGCATTGTATCACTCAATATCAGTCCCCAAACTTAGCCTTGATAGCCCACAAGATCAGTCCATAACAGCCTATTCAAACCCTCTAAAGCCTGTTACAAATCAGTCCCATATCATACCCTTTGAGCCTATGCAAGTCCCCACCTTCCTGTTCAAAACATGAGCCCATGTGGGATTGGCATAGCCTATAGGTTAGCCTATCTAAGCCTAAGTGTGTGTGTGAGTTTATATAGGAGAGCCTATATGAGTATAGATATGTGGTTATATATGTGAGTTATGGGTGTGAGTCTATAGGAGTTAGTTAGGAGCCTATAGGTGTAAGTATACATATGTGTTTGTGTGAACCTATAGGAAGCCTATTAGAGTGTGATATTGTGAGAGTGTTGTGTGTGTGAGGTTGTGAGCCTAAGAGTGTATGTGGGTGAGCTATTGTATAGGAGAGTAGTGGGGGAGCTTGTACATAAGTGTGTGAGTGGTATAGAAACCTATAGATGAGCCTAATAGGTAGCCAATTGCCTATATGTATGTGAACCTATATGTGACCATATGTAGTGAATGAGTGAGGTATCATGAGTATCATGTGAGATGGTGCAAGGGTAAGGGTAAGGTAAAGGGTAGATAATCAACATGTGGTCTAAGATAACTTAGAGGACCTAGATACTAGGATTTCTTGGTAGGTAATGTTAATATAGGATAGTATCTAGCTATCCTAGGAAGCCTAGGCTAGTATTCCTAGGTTAGAGTGGTTTTGGACAAGGTATTGGTATTTACCTTGGTAAGGTAATATAGGTAATGCATAGAAATAAGGTATTTGAGTTTGGAGTCTAAGATAGAGTTAGAACTTGGTTCCCTTGGTTGGTAACGATCAAATATAGCGCTCATAGACTAGTTTTGACGTCGGTTGACCATTTTGACCAAAAGTCAACCGAGAGTCAAACTTAGCCTTTAAGCGACCAGATTTGACCGAAACCAAACCAGAGTTGACCAGTTGACTGAAAGTCAACAGTTGGTCAACATATGACTTGTTTGACCTAGGGTTGACTCAGTGTTGACCAGAGTTGACCAGAGTTGACTTTTTGACCAAAAGTCAACTGTAAGTCAACCCTTGACCAAATTGACCTAGATTGACTTGGATTGATTTCCTGTGACATTGTTTGACCTTGATTGTCCTAGTGTGACTCAGTATGACCTAGTTTAGCTTGGTGTGACTTAGATTTGACCTAGATTGACCTAGATCATTTAGAATGCATTGTGATGCATCTTATTATCATTTTTGGACTCATAGTGACTTGTACTGTTCTATAGGAGACAGACACCACTCCTCGGACAGTATATTCTTTTCAGACACTCAGGCTATCAGGCGAGTACATTCTCTGACAGTTTCATACTTGTATGGATTTACATTCTTGCTCTAGATTACTGTACTTGATGCTGACAGGACTGTTATCACGGATTGGTACTATATGGATCTTCTTTTGAGATATTATCTCCTTGTATTCACTAAATACATATTGTGTTGTGCGTTTCACTTCCATATTGTATTTATTGAATACCCATATCCTTGTATACTCATTGTGCATATTGTACTCTCATTATCACATGAGCCCCAGGGATAGACCATTGTACACTATTGTATAACATTGTACATCTATTGTATGACATTGTACACTATTGTATAAGATAACGTAACTGGAGTAGATCCTTGTGTATTGATTGGGGAGGGGGAGTAGAATTGGTTATGTACTCAAATCCTATTGTATAACATTGTATAACTATTGTATATGTCTATTGTACACCCACGTACAATGGAGTTACCATTGCATTTTCCTAGCCCGTTTACATAACCAGATTGTACTCTAAAATCACATGTTCCTTACCGCTCTTACTTATCTTATTTAGATATTTCCTGTTATCAAATCCCTACTATTTTTCATATATCTTCTTCTTTCAGCATTTCATGTACTTTACTCTATTGCATGCTTTATATTTCCTAACTCGATATGAACTGCGTGAGATGTTTTGTGCTCGCTCCCGTCCTGACTGGACCTGTTGAAAATATTACAGAGGATGAGGAGGAGGCCTGCGTAGATACCTACTATGGGGTAGCTGTAGATGCCATGTGTGACCCAGATTTCCAGTCTGATCCACTAGTTTAGAGACTGAGGCTCCCTAGTCTAGGTTTTACTATTTCTGTCTTCTGAGATCTGATTGTATATATTCTTTTATTTTCAGTATTAGAGACTTGTATTGAGTTGGATGTTCAGTTTATATGTCAGTAGACACTTAGACTCTCTCTCTCTCTGATTGTATCATGTGGATCTTTTATTCCAGTATCTATCTATCTTTATTTTCATCATTCTGCCTTAGATGTGATTGAGACTGTATATTGCTATGTCATCTCCATTCGGAGTGTATATACTGTATAAGTACCTTTATATTGTTAGACGATTAACCTAGGACAGCGTTCTACCGCCGACACTGCGGCGTAGGCTGGGCGTTATTACGTTCTCGTATCCTCACAGTGGGTGCGGGTCGTGACACGTTTTTAGTGGTGGCCCATGCAGGTCGAGTTTATATAGTGGTATTCGAACTAGAGTATCACTACAGCCTGCAGTAGGATTAGGATATTTTTGAAGGCACTCAATCACAAATAGAAAAAACTCTCATTTAGATTTCGTACATCTACATTTTGCTGCTTATTGTCTCTCTTGAATATAACTGTCCTTCCTTGATATTTTGACTCATTCTCAGTAATTATTTCTTGATCTGTGTCTCCAGGATGGTTGAGACAAGATCGTATCACCAGGGCCAAGGGGGGTCGAGGAGAGGTCTGCCACCTCTCTTACTCAGCAGCCAGCCCCTGGTACCGCAGCCCCAGTCATGCCAGCTGGGGTAGGCATTTCGGCAGCTTTCGGAGGAGCCCCTCCACTTGTGAGGCATGAGCCGAGTCCGATGATTCCGGATGTACTTCTTTAGCAGCAGTAGCCACCTGCAGGGACAGTTGACGCCGTTCAGCTGTTAGCCTTCTTCCGGCAGTACATGGAGGGTCAGCAGACTCAACAGCGGGGGCAGACAGCAGAGCTCGCACGAGGCATTGAGCTGGCAATGACTGCGGTAGAGAGAGTCATAGCTCAGCCAGCGGCAGCCCCGCAGCCGTACCAGCCACGGGAGAAGGGCATCCAAGATTTCCAGAAGATGCATCCGAGAGACTTCCGAGGGACAGAGGGGATCTTGTATGTCGATGAGTGGATCGAGCATATGGAAGAGATTTTCAGGTTGGCTGAGATCCCGACGAGGCTCCAGATAGAGGCAGTGGCCAGCATAATGCAGGATCTGGCCCGTACCTGGTACCAGACCGACCCGAGGGTCGGTACAGCAGGACAGACTTGGGCAGCATTCAAGAAGCTGTTCAAGGAGAAGTTCTTTCCAGACGCAGCGCTGGGAGCCCTCGAGACCCAGTTCGAGGCCCTAGTCCAGGGGAACCAGTCTGTGGAGGAGTACGCATGAGAGTTCTGCCGCCTGAGCAGATTTATGGATGACTTGTCGAAGACGACGAAGGCCCGAAGGTTCCGGAAGGGCTTGGTAAAGGAGGTCAAGTCCTACACCAAGAACGCCCGCAGCACTACCTATGAAGAGATCCTGGTGGACGCTTTAGCTGCAAAGGATGATCTTGAGCTTAGGTTCAAGAGGGGGCGAGACTCAGTTGGGGGCAGCAGCAGCGGAGGACCGGCCAAGAGGCCGCGCGTTCAGCATCAGATTCAGCAGCAGTATCAGCAGCCGACGGTCCACTTTCAGCAGCAGCAGAGGCCTGCTCAGCATCAGGGACAGAGACAGGTACTGTATCAGCAGGCACCCAGGCAGCAGCAGAACACTGTGTGCAACTTCTGCAAGAAGCAAGGTCATGGATGGGACGACTGTAGGAAGAGGCTGGGTATGTGTTTACTTTGCGGATCAGTGGAGCATCAGTGTAGAGAGTGTCCCAAGAACCCGACACCATTGGCTCAGGTAGCACCAGGAGCTAGAGCTCCGGCAGGACAGCAGAGGGGACCACCATTGCAGACTCAGCAGCAGAGGTTCGTCCAGCATCAGCAGCAGGCCAGGGGAGGCCAGCCAGGGCGAGCTTTCGCCATGACAGCCGAGGATGCTCAGGCCGTTGGAGATCTAGTTGCAGGTTCCGTTCTTTTGATTCAATTCTGAAATTCCTGTCTTGAAATTCAGTTCCATCTATTCCTATCTGTTTCTTCATTGTTGATAAGTTTGATCTAGTGTTTCAGTATGATTTAATTTTCTTCTGAGAAAGGTCGTATGGGCTAGGTCGCCTCGATTATGAGATTTTGGAATCCTCTAGGGTCATGCTAGCAGGCATAGTGAGGACATATAGTCGGACTATGGACGTATTTCTCGGGTGTGGGAATTTAAGGTTTTCGCTGCCAAGCGCACGGCAATGTGAAAATTTTAAATACCACAATTCTAGAGGCATGTACCATAGTTGAGGACCCTGTGATTATCGTAGCCTTGCTCACTGGCATGACAGAGATTCTGAGTATCATGGTTTTGGACAGACGCATATGATTATCTGACGGTATATTTGAGACTCTGATTGTGGGGTGTTTGACCTAGAAGGACTACTACCATTTTAATTTCGAGGACAAAATTTTTCTAAGGTGGGTAGACTTGTAACACCCAGTTTTCTAAAATGAGGGTAATTTTAAAATTTTATATTTTAATTTATTTAATTACGATATTTAATTAATAATATAATTTTTGGTAATTTTTAATTATTTTTAAACTATTTAAATCATGACTTATGATTTTGGTATTTGACTAGTGTAACCTTGGAGACGGTTGACCTAGAGCCTAGCCATGTGATTAGGATGTTTGATTAGTACATTTTAGCCTAGAGGATATTTTGGTCATTTTAGGATTTATTTGAATTTTTTGGGAATTTTTAGAATTTATTTTAGAATTGTTTGAATGAGGGTTGACTAGGTTGACTTTGACTAGCTTTAACTTTGTGACCTAACCCTAGTTGAGTTGGACTTGACTAGTTATGAGACCCTAGGTTAAGTTAGGTCAACCATACTCTAGTTAGTGAAAACAATTAAGAATATTGAGTTTTGAATGGAAAGATTTGACCACAAGTCATGACTTGTGATTTTTAAGCCATTTGTTTTATGACTAAGCCCAAAGCCCATTAGCCAAGTGCCCAATCCTAACCCTAACATTTTGTCCAGCCACTTAACCTATCCTTGGGATTCCCCCCTTATAAATACTCTCTTAGAATTAGGGCTAGCCTCTAAGGAAGAGCAAGCTTTAGAAAGAGGTGATGTCCCAACTTCAAAAATCTCTAGAAAATCCATTTTAGCTCCTTTTTTCCCCAAACAAATTGCAATAGGTTTTAATCTGAGTATTCTTGCTGTTTTTACATTTTATTCTCAGATTCAAATCAATTTGGAGGAGTTTGACTCTCAAGAGGAACCTCCCTCTTTAGAGCTTTTTGGAGATTTTGATACATAGAGGTAACTTCCTATTTTCACCATGAAATTCTAGTTTTATTGCATTTCTAGGGAACCCTAGGCCTAACCTAACTGTAGGAATAGGAAACCCTAAAATTTGGGTCCATTTCGTGTCCTATTTGGACACGTATCAGTGTCCCTATGCATTGTGTTTGTGAAAATGCCACAAAGAAAGTTTTTGTGTTATTTTCGAAATCTATTTGAATAGGAAATTAGTTTTTGAGGTCGCTTGTGCATTTCTATTGGTCTGAGGGTGTCTCTGTGTCGCATCGTGTCGTATTCGACACGTGCACATGCGTGTGTGCGCGCGCGCGGGACTGTGCGCGTGTCCTGCTGTGCGGGGGCTTTTTCTCCTCGGACACAGCACAAGGACATGTGAAACTCGACACACACTGGAGGGCAATGACTGACACCACGTGTGTTAAGTATCACGTGTCCCCGTGTCGTGTCGAGTGAGCACGAGGCTCTACACTGATTCGTGACTGACAGGTTCAGTCGTTTTGAGTGTCACTAATACGCGTGTGTAAGTCAGACACGCGGACACTAGGACCCAGTGCAGACACCTAGAGACGAGGATCTATCTTAGGCGAACCTAGGTTAGTGACCTCGAGACACGTTGTGTCTTGTGTCGTGTGCACGACACGCGTGCACACGTGCATGATGATTGTGCACTGCTGTGTTCAGTTTTTACTGATTTTGGTTTTTAAAGTGATTGGACACGTTTGTGTCCACTTTTGTGGACACAAACACATCACGTAACACGTATGCAATGTGTTCTCACATTACCAACCTCTTATTTTAAATTTTAATACGTTTTCATTAGTTTTTAACAATTTACCAAATCCTGAAACATGGTATTTATTCCCTGAATTCCCAGTTTTCATAAAATGATTTTGGACACCTATTTTATCATATTTATTACTGTTTAAATGTTGGTTTAAGTCCCAATATGGGTTCTCCTATATATAATCTATTTGTGTGTCAGTTTTGGTGTGATTTGGTGATGTGTGGGAATCAATATGGGTATGTATGAAAACTGGATACTAAGTTTCAGTTTTCTATTTTGGGGTTTGATTTCTTTTGTTTTGATTTTGCTGTGAATGTCCCACTTAGCAGTCCCATTCCAGTCCCCAATACCTGTCCACAAAATCAGTCCAATGAGAACCCCCAATTGCTGTCCATGTGCATTCCATTTTCAGTCCCCTAAACCTATCCTTAGGACTCAATGGCAACACAAATCAGTCCTCAACCTATTTTCCCCCTAAACCTGCAAATGACAGCCACCTACATGGTTGTCACCTTGTCTACTTCAGTCCAGAAAATCACCCATGATGCTGTCCCAATACAGCCCTTTGTCCATCCAATGCTTAGCCTAAATCAGTCCTCAACTGGTCACAAGGACTGCTATAAATCTGTCTCAAAACAGTCCTTATTTTTGGCCCAATTCAACACCCCATGGACAGCCTTGCATATCAGCCTAAACTCAGCATTGTATCACTCAATATCAGTCCCCAAACTTAGCCTTGATAGCCCACAAGATCAGTCCATAACAGCCTATTCAAACCCTCTAAAGCCTGTTACAAATCAGTCCCATATCATACCCTTTGAGCCTATGCAAGTCCCCACCTTCCTGTTCAAAACATGAGCCCATGTGGGATTGGCATAGCCTATAGGTTAGCCTATCTAAGCCTAAGTGTGTGTGTGAGTTTATATAGGAGAGCCTATATGAGTTTAGATATGTGGTTATATATGTGAGTTATGGGTGTGAGTCTATAGGAGTTAGTTAGGAGCCTATAGGTGTAAGTATACATATGTGTTTGTGTGAACCTATAGGAAGCCTATTAGAGTGTAATATTGTGAGAGTGTTGTGTGTGTGAGGTTGTGAGCCTAAGAGTGTATGTGGGTGAGCTATTGTATAGGCGAGTAGTGGGGGAGCTTGTACATAAGTGTGTGAGTGGTATAGAAACCTATAGATGAGCCTAATAGGTAGCCAATTGCCTATATGTATGTGAACCTATATGTGACCATATGTAGTGAATGAGTGAGGTATCATGAGTGTCATGTGAGATGGTGCAAGGGTAAGGGTAAGGTAAAGGGTAGATAATCAACATGTGGTCTAAGATAACTTAGAGGACCTAGATACTAGGATTTCTTGGTAGGTAATGTTAATATAGGATAGTATCTAGCTATCCTAGGAAGCCTAGGCTAGTATTCCTAGGTTAGAGTGGTTTTGGACAAGGTATTGGTATTTACCTTGGTAAGGTAATATAGGTAATGCATAGAAATAAGGTATTTGAGTTTGGAGTCTAAGATAGAGTTAGAACTTGGTTCCCTTGGTTGGTAACGATCAAATATAGCGCTCATAGACTAGTTTTGACGTCGGTTGACCATTTTGACCAAAAGTCAACCGAGAGTCAAACTTAGCCTTTAAGCGACCAGATTTGACCGAAACCAAACCAGAGTTGACCAGTTGACTGAAAGTCAACAGTTGGTCAACATATGACTTGTTTGACCTAGGGTTGACTCAGTGTTGACCAGAGTTGACCAGAGTTGACTTTTTGACCAAAAGTCAACTGTAAGTCAACCATTGACCAAATTGACCTAGATTGACTTGGATTGATTTCCTGTGACATTGTTTGACCTTGATTGTCCTAGTGTGACTCAGTATGACCTAGTTTAGCTTGGTGTGACTTAGATTTGACCTAGATTGACCTAGATCATTTAGAATGCATTGTGATGCATCTTATTATTATTTTTGGACTCATAGTGACTTGTACTGTTCTATAGAAGACAGACACCACTCCTCGGACAGTATATTCTCTTAAGACACTCAGGCTATCAGGCGAGTACATTCTCTGACTGTTTCATACTTGTATGGATTTACATTCTTGCTCTAGATTACTGTACTTGATGCTGACACGACTGTTATCACGGATTGGTACTATATGGATCTTCTTTTGAGATATTATCTCCTTGTATTCACTAAATACATATTGTGTTGTGCATTTTACTTCCATATTGTATTTATTGAATACCCATATCCTTGTATACTCATTATGCATATTGTACTCTCATTATCACATGAGCCCCAGGGATAGACCATTGTACACTATTGTATAACATTGTACATCCATTATATGACATTGTACACTATTGTATAAGATAACGTAACTGGAGTAGATCCTTGTGTATTGATTGGGGAGAGAGAGTAGAATTGGTTATGTACTCAAATCCTATTGTACAACATTGTATAACTATTGTATATGTCTATTGTACACCCACGTACAATGGAGTTACCATTGCATTTTTCTAACCCGTTTACATAACCAGATTGTACTCTAAAATCACATGTTCCTTACAGTTCTTACTTATCTTATTTAGATATTTCCTGTTATCAAATCCCTACTGTTTTTCATATATCTTCTTCTTTCAGCGTTTCATGTACTTTACTCTATTGTATGCTTTATATTTCCTAACTCGATGTGAACTGCGTGAGATGTTTTGTGCTCGCTCCCGTCCTGACTGGACCTGTTGAAAATATTACAGAGGATGAGGAGGAGGCCTGCGTAGACACCTACTATGGGGCAGCTGTAGATGCCATGTGTGACCCAGATTTCCAGTCTGATCCACTAGCTTAAAGACTGAGGCTCCCTAGTCTAGGTTTTACTATTTCTGTCTTCTGAGATCTGATTGTATATATTCTTTCATTTTCAGTATTAGAGACTTGTATTGAGTTGGATGTTCAGTTTGTATGTCAGTAGACACTTAGAGACTCTCTCTCTGATTGTATCATGTGGATCTTTTATTCCAGTATCTATCTATCTTTATTTTTATCATTCTGCCTTAGATGTGATTGAGACTGTATATTGCTATGTTGCCTCCATTCGGAGTGTATATACTGTACAGGTACCTTTATATTGTTAGACGATTGACCTAGGACAGCGTTCTACTGCCGACACTGCGGCGTAGGCTGGGCGTTGTTACGTTCTCGTATCCTCACAGTGGGTGCGGGTCGTGACAGAGGGTACTTATTATTGATGGTGATATTGTTCAGCGCCCGGTAGTCGATGTACATCCTCACAGTCCCGTCCTTCTTGGGAACAAACAAGACAGGTGCTCCCCAGGATGAAGCTCCATCTCGGATAAATCCCAAAGCCTTCAGTTCATTGATCTGATCTTTCATCTCCTTGGCCTCCTTCGGGTTGACTTTGTAGCATCCTTTAGAAATAGGGGAAGAACTGGGGTCTAGGTCAATGGTGAACTCTATGTCTCGGTCTGGGGGTAACCCGGGAAGACTATCAGGGAAGACATCCATAAATTCTGCTATGATAGGATGGGGAGGTCCGAATTCTTCTGTGATAGAGGTGTAGGTAACACACTCCATATCCTCCGGAGTTCGAGAGATTTCAAACTCCGGTTCTCCAGGTGGGCTGAAGACTACACATCCTTTGTGACAGTCTACCAGCGCATGCTGCTTACTCAACCCGTCCATCCCTAGGACTATATCATAGTTGGGTAAGAGCATCACAAGCAAAGGTGCTATGAATTGGTGGCCTGTTATGGTGATAGGGTAATTACAGGTCTCAGTGATGGGTAGGGTCCACCACCGGTCATGACTCTACAAATCTTCTTACTAAATCCCGTATTTATGTGGTGTATAGAGATAAATATTGTGGATATGAAACTATGTGATGCTCCTGAATCAAATAAAGCTAAGGCAGGATAGGAATGCACATAAATGAAACCTGCGATGACATCAGCTGTAGGTTCCTGCTCCGACCCTTGTTCCTCTGCTGCTAGGGCAAAAGCTCACCCAGTCTTCTATTGATGCTGCCCAAATTGTTGTTGCTAAGTGGGCAGAGGTCCTTTCTGTTGAGTTGCTCCAATCCGATGAGCCGCCGAGGGACAGTCCTTCACTTGGTGGGTGGAAGACCCACAAACCAGGCAATGTCCTAGTCTCTTTCTGCAGATGTTTGCTTGATGCCCCGGCCTTTTACAATAGTCGCAGACAGGGATCTGCCTCTGAGGTGCCCTATCATTGTTCCTTGCATGCTGGTTCTGCTGGTGGTGGTGGGAAGGCCGATTGTTGTTATTGTTGTTGGGCCTCTTCTGATTTTCCTGGAAGTTGTTAGTTCCAGGATAATCCCTCTTTGAGCGAGCAGGTTGGCTTTTCTCTATATCTTGGGCTCGCTCCAGGATATTTTCATAGGTCTTAGCACCGCCTGAGATCACATGGGTGCGAATCTCCTCTCTCAGCCCATGTCTAAACCTTTCAGCACGATCTTCAGGGTCAGCCACCAGGTTCTTGGCAAAACGGTTGAGTTGGCCGAATTCTGCCGCATATTCACCAACGGTCATATTTCCTTGTTTCAGGTTCTGAAATTGCCTCTCCATCTCCCGCAACTCTGATGTTGGGAAGAACTTCCTCTTGAACAACCTCTTGAAGGTGTCCCAGTCAATCTGCCTATCCTGGAGTCGGGGTTCATTCCTATACCAGGTGCTTGCTATATTTTGCAGTTGGAGTGGGCAAAACCACAGGGGGCTGCATCTCCGTCTGGAAAGATGATGGATCCGCCGTTGTATTATGGGGACGGTCGGCCAGCTGCCGAGGTGTAGGATCCGGACTTGATTAGGGAGGTGGGGTATGATAAGGTGAAGATACCCCATCGCCAGCAGGATTGGTATTGTCAGTGGCCATTCTCTGGAAGGTTTAGGATATAAACATAAGCAAGGTAGCCTATCTATAATCAAACAAAAATATTTACTTATAATATATTTCGGTCCTATGTTGTGACAAATTAATGTTCTAGTGTTCTAAATGTCTCTAAATTGATTTTCCTAAGTCGTTATTTGACCTGCATGGGCCACCACTAAAAATATGTCACGATCCGGTCCCAATTACTTAGGACGAATCGGATCATGCCCAGCCTGCACCGTTGATGAGACGGCGGCAGTAAGCTGTAACTTCCATATGCAGGTAATCAACAACTCAAACTAAATTTGCCACAATAAATAAGATTCGATAAATTAAAAACTTAAAACTTGTCCAGTACAGATTACAAACATAAACCACCAAATTAAGTCACATTGTTCTTTTAGACAAAACTAACAAAATGGAAAATAATATCTAAATAAAAGCAACATCCTCATCCAGTAATCCATCCTCGGGAAGCACAGCAGGGTATAACTCTGGGTCATAATAGCTACTAATCAGTAGCTCTGCAACCTCAACAGGACCTAAAAATATAGTCTCCAGTCAGGAGGGAGCAAAGTACAAATTCATGATATTTTAACAATTGAAATTAATAATGGAAATATGCACTTTTAAACAATTTGAAGTAAATAATTTTCCAGCAGTTAAAAAAATAGTGAAATATGAATAGGTAATGAATATGACCGGATTGGGTTTTGTTACAGTAATATCCTAGTGATATGGTATGGCTTATCCCCGTGTGTTTGAGGGGTAAGCTAATACAATCAGTTATACTATTGGATGTGGTCATATCCACTACACTACTCCCCCAGTCCCCGATAGTTACAGTAGTTACAGTCAATGTTCTCGTGTTTGTATCGTGGTTTAAACTTGTATTGAAACAATTATTAACTAATTGTAATCTACCACAAAAATGTACTTGCCTCAAAATGACTTGACTGGATGGGTCGATACGTCGGGACGGAAATCAGGTTCTTCCTTGAAATCCTACATTTGGAAATTTGTCTCAGAAAACCAATGTTGCCAATGACGCTAAACTAGTTACAATCTCTAGTTGTGTCCTAGTCAATTTTAATCTTTAATTAGCTAACACAACCAAAATGCTGTTATTAGTGCGTTACAATTAAGAATATCAATTTATATTTAATTTCTAGAAAATTGTATTTATCGAATTATTTGGAAAAATATGGTATTTTATAATTATATAAATAAATAAATAAACTAAGATTTTCCTTTTTAATGAGAAATACATGAATTTCTATTTTAAAATTTACAACTTAATTTTCTAAGTGACAAAACATTAATTATTATATTCTTTTGAAAAAAATACAATAATTAATTATTATTTTATACTACGTTCCCATTACCAAAATTATCCAGAAAATAAAAGAAACATAAATAAAACCTAAGCTATTACAACTCCACAACCAGAATAGACTTATGCCCTTACATTCCCAAGAATTAAAATAAGAGAAAATTCGTTAGTCCTGTAAACTGCCTACAAAATTAAATATAAATAATATTTAATAATTCTAATTAAAATATAAAATATTATTGAGTCTCAGAACTGGTCCAATCGTCATTTTTATAGCTAATGCCTCAACGTCCGGACGAAACCGGTTTTGTTTGCATTCAGCCGGGCCCATTGACCAATAAGGTCGTCGCCCAATAAATCCAAAAATAGTATTCTTTTCCGAAATTTATTTTAAAATTTATAATTAAATTTTTATAGAAATTTCGGCAGCATTCCCTCTATTTTCGGGATAACCCAAAACTGGAAAATGCGCCGATTTTTCCTGCAAAATAAATTCCAAACCAGGGATACCCAATTTTATTTATAAAAACATCTAATAAATCATTTATCGAAATGAATTCAGAATTCCCGAACAAAATCGGAATTTCCCGAAACCAATTCGAAATATCACAAAACCAATTCCCACATCAATCCAAACCCAAAAACCTTTTCAGAAACAAGGTTCTTCTAAAACCAAAAATAATCACAGAAATATTTCTGAAGGATTCGAAAATTCAGGAATCGGAAAGATCACAGAACCAAACCAATAGCATACCAATTTCCGAAGAAACTTCAAAAAAACTCGAAATGGTAACGTAATTGAAACGTAACCAAAAATCCGAATTCCCAAAGGAATCGGTGGACCAATTTTTATCACAGACTAAAAGAAACTATGGGACTATCCAGAAGTTACCAAAATTGACGGAATCCGAAGTGATGCCTCGGACTCGAAACACACCTCGCTGGAGTTCGGCTGCGTGTACAGCACCAACGAACGGAGAAATTCCAGAAGAGAACTCAGAGAAGCGTCGTGGATCTCAGGAAGCTCTGACCCGAAGGGAACAGTGCTGGAAAACCACGCAGAGGGTGGTTCTGGTCGGGATCGGTTCGGAGATTCGCGGGTGGAGCCGAGCAATGGCGCTGAAGGCCGGGCGCGCGCAGGGGCCGTACAGGGGGCTGCGGGGTCCGGGCTTGAGGAGATCGCCGGACGCTGGAGGCGCAGGGGGTCGCGTGGCTCGGTTCCTGTGCGGAGGCCGAAGTCGACGTTGGCCGCCGGGGCGGACGCCGGTGAAGGGGGCGCCAAAGATGGGCGGCCGCGGGCGGATCGGAGCGCGGGAAGGGTGGCGGCTAGGGCACGGGTGGAGGAAGAGGATGGAGTGAGGAGGAAAGAGCAGAGGGGGTATTTATATAGATGGAGAGAGGGGTTACCGGAGTTGAGGGGTCGCCGGTTTCGGAACGGAAGGGTCGGCGGTTTCGGGAGCCGAGGGGCTTGGGCGTTCGGGAAGGGAAAGTGAAGTAAAGGAATGGGTTTATTCCTTTACTGATGAGTTTAGAACATTAAGAGAGAGAAAAAGAGAATTGAAAAGTTTTAAGTGAATATTATTTTAAGGAGAATAATTATTTTATTTTTAATTAAGAAAAATGCTATTCATATATAAATACTTTAGAATTTATTTCAGAAAAAATCTTGGGTTCGAAATGGGCTCGGGACGGGTCTGAACCAACATTCAAAAATTTCGGGATTTAAAAGTTCCAAAAATATGTTTTTTCCTAAAATACAATAATAATGATTTATAAGCTAGTTAAATTACTCAGTTACTTAACTAGAAAATTTACGGGTCTGACTAAACTCTAAAATTCCATAAATAATAATTTTTCTAAAAAAAAATACAATTTTTCCCAAATTAACAACTAATAATTAAAATTTACAGGTTTGACCAGAAATAATAATTTGAAAAACTAAGTGGCAAACACACATTAACAAAATTAAAAATGTAACTGGAAAATTGCGGGTTTCACATTTCCTCACTAATTCCCTCTCTTTCTCACCCTCTAAACACTTCCTCTCACTCTCTAATCTCTCTTAAAATCTCTCATTCATATATATATATATATATATATATATATATATATATATATTAGACACACATACACACACATATCTACATATATATACACACACACTCACACATGAATATCTATAGGTATATAGACACACACACTCACACACACACACATGGACACATATATATACATGGACACACCACACACATATATATATGGACACACACACATGTATTCATATATATATATATATATATATATATATATATATATATATATATATATATATATATATATATATATATATATATATGGACACACACACATGTATTCATATATATATATATATATATATATATATATATATATATATATATATATATATATATATATATATATATATGGACACACACATATATATAAAAAAAAAAAAAAATATGGACACACACATATACACACACATGGACACATATATATACATGGACACACCACACACATATATATATATATGGACACACACACATATAAATATATATATATATGGACACACACACACACATGTATTCATATATATATATATATATATATATATATATATATATATATATATATATACACACACCACAAACACAAGGACACATGGACACAAACACTAATCCTAGTTCTCCTAGGAGTCTCCCAAGAGCCTCTACAATATCCTAAAATGGGTTCATGCAAGGGGGTGGTCATATGGGTTTCCAAGATACTAAAATACAAGAGAAAAGAGAAGGTTAGAGAAGGAATTACCTCTTGGAAGTTAGTTCCCAAGGTTAAACCCAATATGACTCGAATCGGACACGAGAATCCCTAGAAATTGGACTCTCCTCCTTCTTCCTTGCTCCCTACTCCAAGCTAGCACCCTCTCCTTGAAGGATTGAGTGGAAAGGAAGGAAAATGGAAGAATTTTGGAGATGAAATCAAAAGTTTAGGTTTAGGTTTGGGGAAGAACTAAAAGGGGGAGAATTTTGAGAATGTAGATGAAATCAATGAAGTGGGATGGACCTTCATAGGTGGCCGGCCATGTAGGGGGGGCTTGGGCCATTTGGCAAATGTCCAAAATGCCCTCCAAGCCTCCTATAGGTCAAAATTGACTTAAATAATTTTTCGGGGTCGTAATGGCCAAGTTAAAATCTACAAATTGACCGATTAAGTCACGAAAAAATTGTCTAAAGGTACCAGACTAATTTGTGGGATTTTATGGGCCTTGTCTAACTTAAAATTGGGTCCCGATCAGAGTCTAAGCTACCCCGGGTCCCCGATACAAGTCGGAATGAGCTGAAATTCGAACCTGACTCTAAAAATCCCCTAATAATAATAAAATTAAATGAAAATTTCTAAAATTCCTAGAAATGCAAAAACGACCATTTTACCCCTATTTGTGAAAAGTGGGAGTGACAAGTCTACCCACCTTAAAAAAAATTCGTCCTCGAAATTGAAGGCGAAACTAACACAGCAACTTAAAAGAACAATGGAAGAAAAAAAAAAATTTACCTCAAGGCTCGAAAATATATGAAAATTGCTCCCGCATGTCGTCCTCTCTCTCCCAGGTAGACTCACATGGAGAGTGGTGCCTCCATGCAACGCGAACCAAGGGAATACCTGGTTCCGGAGCACCTTCTCTCTTCGGTCCAATATCTCAACCGGCTTCTCTGGATAGCTGAGTGTCGGTCCCTACTTCGATCTCGGAGTGGTCCAAGACTGTGACTGGGATCTGCCACGTACCGTCTCAGCTGCGACACATGGAACACGTTGTGCACTCCCTCTAGTGTGGACGGTAACTCCTGTCGGTAAGCCACTGTACCGACCCTGCCCAAGATACGGAAATGTCCAATGTATCATGGACTAAGCTTTCCGCCACCACCAAAACGAATCGTGCCACGCATCGTAGAAATTCCGCAGAAACACAAGATCACCAACCTAGAACAAAAACACAAGACTTAAAGCTTGATCCAAAACAATCACAATCAGACTCAAATACTAGAAAAATCTAAACTATATCTCAAACTCCAACAGCCTCTGGTGGCTATCGGCCCAATGCCGCTGCCTGTCCTGTACCACCCGAAGTCTATCTCTGATAACCCTGACCTTCTCCGTAGCATCCACTACCATCTCAGGGCCAAGCAAAACCCTCTCGCCGACATCATCCTAAGACAAGGAGTATGGCACCTCCGTCCGTATTAGAGCCTCGAAAGGTGACATCTCTATACTGGCTTGGTAGCTGTTGTTGTAAGCAAACTCTACCAAGTGAAGGTGGTCCTCCCAAGATCCCTCGAAGTCCAAGACACAAGTACGAAGCATATCCTCGAGGGTCTGAATCGACCTCTCCGACTGCCCGTCTGTCTGGGGGTGGTATGCGGTACTGAACTTGAGCGATGTGTCCAAGCTAAGATGCAAACTCCTCAAAAAGTAGGAAAGTGAATTGGCTGTCCCGATCCGAGACTATGCTCACTGGAACTCCATGCAATCGGACTATCTGCCGCACGTACATCTCGGCCAGCCTCTCTGTAGACAAATCCCACCTTGAAAGGCAAAAAGTGGGCCAATTTGGTCAATCGATCAACAATGACCCAAATCACATCCTTCCCTCCTGGAGAGCGCGGAAGTCCAGACACAAAGTCCATAGTGATATGCTCCCACTTCCACTCAGGAATGGGTAGTGGCTGGAGCAATCCACCGGGTATCTGTCTCCCGGCTTTCACCTGCTGGCACACCAAGCATCTAGAAACGAACTGAGCCACCTCGCGTTTCATGCCATACCACCAAATATGCTGTCTCAAGTCTCTGTACATCTTGTTGGCCCCAGGATGCATAGAGTACTGAGAACTGATGCGCCTCCTGAAGAACCTCCTTCGAAGTCCTCCGTTCGACACGCACAATCTAGTACCATGCCTCAACGACCCTATCTCCCGCTATAGAGAACTCATCCAACAGTCCTGCTCGGACCTGCTCCCTGATGACCCTCAGAGCCTCATCCTCAAACTGAGCTGCTCTGATCATGTCCATCAGCTCTGACTGCACCTGAAGACCCCACATCTGCTCCTCAAACCCAGGAACTATCACCTCCATGCCCAAGCTCTCTAGATCTGCTAGAAGGTGAACGATCCATCGTCAAACACATGGCCACGGGATACCTGCTCAAAGCATCTACAACCACGTTGGCCTTCCCCGGATGGTACTGTAAGGATATATAAATCCTTCATCAGCTCTAACCATCACCTCTGACTCATATTCAGCTCCTTCTGGGTAAACACGTACTTCAAGTTCTTGTGGTCCGTGAAGATCTCCACACGCTCTCTGTACAAATAGTGTTTCCACAGCTTCAAGGCAAATACGACCGCTGCCGACTCCAAATCATGAGTCGAATAGTTCTTCTCATGTGGCCGTAACTGCCTAGATGCATAAGCAATTACCTTTCCATGCTGCTGAAGAACGCAACCCAGAACCTTCCCCGAAGCATCACTATTGATCGTGAATCCTTCGGACCCAGATGGCAACGTAAAAATAGGAGCCGATGTCAACCTTTTCTTCAGCTCCTGGAAAACAGCCTGACACTCATCAGTCCAGACGAACTCCACGTCCTTCATGGTGAGTCTAGTCATTGGCTCTGCTATTCGAGAGAATGTCCTGCACGAACTTCCTATAGTAACCTGCCAAACCCAGAAAGCTCCGAATCTCGGCAACTGAACTGGGTATCGACCAAGACTCTACCACCGCAATCTTCTTCTGATCCACCAAAATCCCATCACCGGATATAACATAGCCCAGGAACTCTACTCGATCCAAGAAGAACTCGCACTTCGACAGCTTTCCATACAGCTGCTCCCTCCTCAGAGTCTCCAGCACAACTCGTAGATGCTCCTCGTGCTCCTCAGGCATCTTCGAATAGATGAGAATATCATTAATGAAGACCACCACGAACTTGTCAAGGTATGGATGGAATACCTTATTCATCAAGTTCATGAATATCGTCGGGGCGTTAGTCAACCCAAACGGTATGACGGTAAACTCATACTGGCCATAGTGGGTACAAAAAGCAGTCTTCGGGATGTCATCCCCCTTCACTCTCAGCTGATGGTACCCCGATCGCAAGTCTATCTTCGAGAACACCCTCGCACCGCTCAACTAATCAAACAAGTCATCAATCCTGGGCAAAGGATACCTGTTCTTGATAGTGAGGTTGTTGAGCACTCGGTAGTCGATACACATCCGTATCGTACCGTCCTTCTTCGGGACAAACAAGACTGGCGCGCCCCAAGGCGAAGAACTGGATCTGATAAAGCCCTTGTCCTGCAGCTCGTCGACTTGCTTCTTCGCTCCGCCAACTCGCTATTGTTGATCCGATAGACATGCTAAGGAATAGGCTCAGCACCTGACATCAAGTCTATCGTAAACTCAATATCTCTGTCTGACGGCATCTCCGGCAATTCCTCGGGAAAGACATCCAAGAAATCTGTAATAAATGGATGCGACAACTCCTGCCCCGCCAATAAGCTCCACAGAATCCATCTTTCCGGCTCTGCTGCTCCTCTGACGAACTGAAACTCTGGCTCTCCTGGCGGGCTAAACAACACTCTGCCTGCTCTACAATCTATGCTAGCATGGTGCCTGCTCAACCAGTCCATCCCGAGTACCACATCGTACCTCAGAAGTGGCATTACGAGCAAGCACGCGCTCAAATCCCGGCCTCCCAGAGAGACTCTCCGTCCCTTGTAAATATTATTAACCAGGATAATACCTCCTCCGGTCATAATCTTGCAAGTCCTACCCAGATATTCATCAATAGTGTTGTGCCTAAGTGCAAAAGAAACTGACACAAAACTGTGCGTAGCACCTGAATCAAATAATGCTAAGGCAGGAAAAGAATCAAGAAGAACCGAACCTACAACAACATCTACGACTGGCTCGATCTTCTCGGCTGCAAGAGCAAAAGCCCTGGCCTGAACATCCCGCGGCTGGTGGTGCTGTGCAAACCGCTGTTGTTGGGTCAGAAGTGGACCCTCGGCTGCACTACAGGTACTCTCGCCGGTGCCCCCTGAGCTGCCACCGCTCCAAGGTCCACCCTACGATGGCTCGTAGGACAATCTCTCAACTGATGTCCGGCCTCCCCGCAATAGAGTCACATGCCCAGCCTTTTCCGACAGACCACCCAGATATGACCAGATTTCTTACAGAAGTTGTAAGGAGCCCCCTGCTGTGCCTGTCTCTGCTGAGTGTGCTGCACCTGCTGAACCGGTGCTCTGGCCTGAACCTGCGGCTGGTGATGCTGGAAAGAATGATGCTGAAGCTGAGGGCGCTTAGCAGCCCCCGTGCTGCTAGTAGCCCCCGAGAAAAGATTATGCTCCCTCTTGGGCTTCAAGCCCCACTCCCGCTCTACCTTGCGGGCCTTCGCGTAGATCTGGGTATAAGTCTCATAGAAAGAGGGAATGAGGATCTTGATATCCCAAGTCAGCCCCTCCCTGAAACGGCTCGCCCTGATCTCCGGGTCTCGAACCATGTACTCCGCGTATCGGCTCAGACGGCCGAACTCAGCAGCGTACTCCTCCACAGATAAACTGTCCTGCTGTAGATCCTGGAACTGCTGTACCAGGTCGGTCTTGTCTGTAGGAGAAAAGAACTTCTCCTTGAAGAGAAGTTTGAACTCTGCCCAAGTATGGCCCTCTCCAGCTAGGGCTGGCTCGTTCTTGAACCAGGTGCGTGCAATGTCTAGCAACTACAAATCTATCACCTCGACCTTCAGGTCGTTTACGAGGCGGGAGGCCCTCATCTGTCGCTCGATATCCTCGAGCCAATCATCGGCATAGACCACAACCTCGGTCCCGCTAAAGTCACGGGAACCGAACTTCTTGCATTCTTGGATATCTCCGTACCTCGTACGCGTCCCATGATGCGGAGCCCTCTGCTCTACGGCTGCAAGGGCCAACTGATGGGCATCCTCCATGCCCTCACGCATCGCGTCTGTCTGCCTCTGCTGAGCCTCAGCCTGGGCTCTTTGAGTCTCCAGCATCTGCTGAAGGAAAGTAAGCATCTGCCCAATATCTGTAGGCAGAGGAGGTGGAGGATATCTGTAGGCAGAGGAGGTGGAGGTGGAAGTACGCCTACAACTGGCGGAGGAATCTGCTGTACAGGAGGAGGAAAAGCGCCCATATCAACCACTGGTACTGCGGTCGGAATTGTCGTCGCAACCCCGGGGTCAGCCCTCGAAACTGGCGGAGGAGCGCCCCCAAGAGCTGCTGCCGACACCCCGACTGCAACAAGAGTGTCTGGATCAGGTCCACGAGTCATAGCAGACCTCTCCGTGTCTGCGGACTCAGATGCTGGGACCTGGTCTGCACCATCCTGAAGATAGAATAAAAGAACAAAATCAATATGGCACATGAAATATTATATCAAGGAGGACAATTAGAATATAAAAATCAATATCAAAAGGACAGTTAAAAGATCAGCAAGTAGAAGTTTTTCTATTTTGTGATTGAGTAACTTAGCCTATAGCCTATCCTAGATACGTACCGCAGGCTCGTAACGGCACTCTAAGTCGAGCGCCACTACGACATCGCATTAATTGCAACTTTTGACCTGCATGGGTCACCACTAAAAACGTGTCACGACCCGCACCCTAGGTAGGGGCACAAGTGCGTGACAATGCCCAGCCTACACCGTAAAAATGGCGTAGAACGCTGTAGGTATACTAGCCAACAAAACAATATATAATAACCTGTCATCTCCGTACGGAGGTATATAATATGAAATACTGATAAACTCAATCACAATCTAGAAGGAAGAAGTATGACACGAAAAACCAGATAGATAAAAACCACAAGTGCAATATCCAGTTCAACAGAGAGAAAGAGTCACAGAGTAATATGGTTATACAATCCCAAATATAATATCATAACATAAGTAGCAAGCTGGAGACAAGGTCCAGTCCAAAATATCTACTCTAACTAAACTAAGCTAGAGGCTTGTCGGGCGGAGCTAAGTCCTGATGGACCAAGGTCTCCAAGTCTAAGCCCACTACGTCATCCGGACCGTAGTAGGTACTGTAATCCTCCTCATCAGCATCTGTAATATTTTATCAACATATCCAGTCAGGATGGAACGAGTACAATCAACTAACAACAGTCCACAAGATATGACAAAAGCTATAAGACTGTAAATAGAGAGTATATACAAGAAATCATGGAATGTACATGTGAGTATCATGACAAGGTAAGCTGTAAATCTAGAGCTAGAACAAGGCAAGTAAAACTGATCATGGCATGTACAAGAATCAAGAATCATCTATCTAAGTGTGTGAGTACTAGCTACAACATGTGGCCGGATTGGGTCTGCACAAGGTTATCATCTAGCCAATCATACGTGTGGTGTAGGATTGGCATTCACAAGGTTCACAATATATACAAGGCAGGTATTGACCACACATTTACACTAGTACTTTTCGTCTCCGACTGGTAGAGTGGATCCAAGCAAGACACGTTACGACACGGGATTCTACGATAAGGGAGCAAGTCTCCTCGAGAATCAGTATCCATATACTGCACAAAAACTACAAGGGAGCTTGCACAAGATATACCAAATAATGAGAAATAATATCTCATGTCGGGATCCATGAATACCAATCTGTGTGACCAATGTGTCGAGAACAAGCATATCTACACTAATTACATGAATTATAACAATCATCGTAAATTGGAAAAGTGTCAGAGAATGTACTCGCCTGTAATATGATGGATAGATCGACTGAGTCCAAGAACAGTGTCTCGAGGACCTATAGATGGAATATTGTATCAATATAATGGTTTGAAAGTAAAATTAAGTCATACTGAGTCAAACTAGGTCAAGATACGTCAAACTAAGTCAATCTAGGTCAAACAAGATCAAATTAGATTGTACAGGATCAATGCAAGTCATACCAGGCCTAACAAAGTCAAATTGGGTCAATACAAGTCAAACGGAATTAAACTAGGTCGATTTAAGTCAACGGTTGACTTACAATTGACTTTTGGTCAACTGGTCAGCTCTAGTCAACCCTAGGTCAACTCTAGGTCAACTTTATGTCAAACTTGACTAACGTTGACTATCAGTTGACTTTGGGTCAACTGGTCAAGTTGGTCAAGTTTGGTTAAGTTCTAGTCAATTTTAGTCTTCGGTTGACTTTCGGTTGACTTTTGGTCAAAATAGTCAACCGTGGTCAACCAAGGTCAAAGCTAGTCCAAGTCCACTATTCCTGGCCGTTACCAACCATAATAACCTAATTTTAACTATATCTTAAAGTATTAAACCCATATATGTTGAGAATTGGACATTATCCTTACTTATCTCATTTACCCTTCTACTCTAGTACTAAGGCCAAGTAGCTTTACCTTAGGAGTTTCACTCCTAACTTCCTAGGGTAGTAGGATACTAGCCTACACTATCATTACCTACCAAGCTTCCTAGGTGAAGTGGACATCCAGTCCATCTTACGGTATATGTTGTCGGTTTACCGATTATCTTGAGTATCGCGAGATACTAAATGATATCGTGTGATACCATCCTCCTAATCCCACACGAAACACCGATTTCAACTTAGGAGCCTACCCACA